>CM050174.1:14796915-14901309 GCA_027410445.1 Discoglossus pictus
TTTCAAATTGTGGTTATATACTACACCGGAGAGAATGCTGCATACATCCGCACACAGTGGACCATATGGGGCCGCGACATCCCCACCATATATTAAATGATTGTTGTGGTGAACTATCTACTCGTAAGGTCCACAACACTAGCTGAGATCCTGCTCCACGCTGATGATAGCCAGCAAGCTTGAAACAGCTGTACGTGGATAGGATTCCCAGCTTGTGTATAATCCATGGTTTTGCTTAAAAGCTGTGTAATGCAGCAGGCATAAGCTTAAAGGAAGCCATGTTTGAAATGGTTTATGAATTGAAGAGTGAGGCATTTGTGGGCACCTTTGAATGTCCCTGCTCAGCTTCCCAGAATGCAGTGTAATAACTGTTTATACAGGGAGGGGGAAAAAGTTCTTGATGCCCTGCTGATTTTGAACGTTTGTCCACTGACAAAGAAATGATCAGTCTATAACTTTAATGGTAGGTGTATTTTAACAGTGAGACACAGAATAACAAAAAAAAAAAAAAAGAAAAATGCATGTAAAAAAATATATAAATTGATTTGCATGTCAATGAGTAAAATAAGTATTTGACCCCTTCGACTTAGTATTTGCTGGCAAAACCCTTGTTGGCAATCACAGAGGTCAGACGTTTCTTGTAGTTGGCCCATAAGGTTTGCACACATCTCAGGAGGTATTTTGTCCCACTCCTCTTTGCAGATCCTCTCCAAGGGCCTCATTCTATTACCGGCCGTAAATCGTCCGTAAGGCTGCGATTCCTTGCGGGGGTTCTGTTAACTCGCGATTCTATTATACGGCCCCGCAAGGATCTCATCTTACGGCCGGCCGCATATCTTGGAACCGGCCGTAAGCGCAGAAATGTAAAAACGCAAAAATAAATTCAAGCCTGCACTGTACAGCTCTGTAAATGCTAGGGATCATATTGGGGGACATGAGGATTAAAAGAAACCCACTCTCAAGCTTGCACATCAGCCCAAACCCGAGTTCAAATTAACTGTTTATTTTCCGGCTGCGGCGTGGGCGGGTCTGAAGTGCTCCAAGCACTCTGGACTTTTTACATGGATATTTTACGGATATTAAAAATAAAATATTTTACGGATTTGAGTATAGGATAATTATGTGCTATTTTTTCTAACACCTAAAATCCCTTTATAGTCTTCTCAAAGTGCAGGATGGCTTTATTTGAGCTATTTTATGTGCTTAATTGGTGCTAGCGGGACCTCTTTCCTGCAAGTAAGCAGCGGCTCGTTTTTAGCCTTGCAGAGAGGTTTCCCAGAGCAATTGATTTGCAAAACTCTTGCGGCCGTTTTAGATCAAAGGCTTTCCTCTGGCGCGAGCGGCCGCAAGAGATAGCAAGTCACCGGCCGCAAGCCTGCCGGAATCCCCGGCCGTAAGGGAATAGAATAGCCGAATAGCTTGCGGCCGGTCCTTGCGGCCCCGCAACGGCTGCGGCCGCTAATAGAATGAGGCCCCAAGTCATTAAGGTTTCGAGGCTGATATTTAGCAACTCAAACCTTCAGCTCCCTCCACAGATTTTCTATGGGATTAAGGTCTGGAGATGGGCTAGGCCACTCCAGGACCTTAATGTGCTTCTTCTTGAGCCACTCCTTTGTTTCCTTGGCTATGTGTTTGTGTCATTGTCATGCTGGAATACCCATCCATGACCCATTTTCAATGCCCTGGCTAAGGGAAGGAGGTTCTCACCCAAGATTTGATGGTACATTGCCCCGTCCATTGTCCCTTTGATGCGGTGCAGTTGTCCTGTCCCCTTAGCAGAAAAACACCACCAAAGCATAATGTCTCCACCTCCATGTTTGAGGGTGAGGATTGTGTTCTTGGGGTCATAGGCAGCATTCAACCTCCTCCAAACATGGCAAGTTGAGTTGATGCCTAAGAGCTAGATTTTGGTCTCATCTGACCACAACATTTTTAACCAGTTCTCCTCTGAATCATTCAGATGTTCATTGGCAAACTTCAGACAGACCTGTACATGTGCTTTCTTGAGCAGGGGGACCTTGTGGGTGCGGCAGGATATCAGTTCTTTGCGGTGTAGTGTGCTACCAATTGTTTTATTGGTTACTATGGTCCCAGCTGCCTTGAGATCATTAACAAGATCCTCCTGTGTAGTTCTGGGCTAATTCCTCATCATTCTCTTGACCATTGAAACTCCACAAGGTGAGATCTTGCATGGAGCACCAGACTGAGGGAGATTGACAGTTATTTTTTTTTTCTTCCATTTGCGAATAATCGCACCAATTGTTTTCACCTTCTCACCAAGCTGCTTGTCGATGTTGTAGCACATTCCAGCCTTGTGTAGGTCTACAATCTTGTCCCTGACATCCTTGGACGGCTCTTTGGTCTGGGCCATGGTGGACACTTTGGAATCTGATTGATTACTTCTGTGGACAGGTGTCTTTTATACAGGCAACAAGCTGAGATTAGGAGCACTCCCTTTAAGAGAGTGCTCCTAATCTCAGCTCGTTACATGAATAAAATACACCTGGCAGCCAGAAATTTTGCCGATTGATAGGGGATCATATGATGGAGGTCAGAAAATACATTGCAAGTAAACAAATTGCTTTTAAAGTTTTGTTCTTACTGGATAATGCCCCAGGACACCCAGATGTAACAAAGTTCAAAACTGATGGTGTGGAGGTTCTCTACATGCCCCCCATTACAACATCCATAATTCAGCCACCTGATACAAGCATTTAAGGCCTACTACACAGGAAGCTCAATGGAGAGGATTGTGCAGGCTACTGAACAAGATCCTGGTGTAGAAAATGTTATAAAATCTGGACGGATTACCCTATAGCTGATACCATTAGTGTCTCTGAGAGAGCCTTGAAAGCTGTTAAAGCAGAAACCGTCAACTCATGTTGGAAGAACCTTTGGCCACAATGTGTACACCAGCGCACATCCATATGTAGTTGGCAAGGAAGGTGGATGGCGAAGGGTTCCACGATATGGAAATCCAAGAAATTAAAGAAATGATTGACAGAGGATCCTCTGCATTAACAGAGGATGACCTAATGGAGCTGACTGTTCCTGAGGCTGCGACAATACCAGATGCAGAAGATACAGAAGAAGTGCAGGGCAAGTTTACCTTGAGCAACATAGCAGAGGGGCTATGTATGGTCAAATCTGCAATGGATTATTTCCACGACATCAACCCATGCTTGGTACGCTCCTTGCATGTAAAAGAATTGGTAGATGAGGCTGTGTCAACATACACCAACATTTTTAATGAGATGAAGAAGCGAAAACGGCAGAGATACCAATATATTTCAAGAAGAAAATATCAAGTCCTGCTTCCACTTTCACTACTTCTACCTCTGACGCACCTGAGGCACCCGGCTCTTCTATGCCCACTGTACCCCTACAAGACCTGGATGCAGACCCTGATAATATTCCAATGCTGGACTAAATACTGTACAGTACAGTAGTGTAGCTAGATGGAGTAATCAACAATAAACATGTTTTGCTATTCTGTTTGTAGGCAACGAACTGTGTTGAAAGTCTCATATTGACAAACAGAGCGAGAATGATAATTACTGTAACCATTTTATACTGCACTCATGATTGAAGTGAAAGTGAAAAAATAAATCATTATCCTAAAATATAACGGTTATTCACCCAATTCTTGAAATTGTTATATATGAATACTGTACTTATAAACACAGCAAAAAATATAAAAGTAATCAGAACATGGACTCTTCTCCAATATACAGTAAAAGTATATACAACAAGGTGCTCGGATTTACTCCATGTGACTATGTTATTGGTTTTAGGTCACTTTGTGTATCTATATTTTTAGAGGAGGACATGTTCTGATTTGAATTAATTTTTTTGCACCAATAACAGTGCTTTATACTGCACTGTACAGTATTCACATATGCGTACTGTACCAATTTCTAGAATTAGGTGAATAAAACTTTTAGGATTATTACATTAAATATTAGTTCACCTTCCCAATATATCAAGAGAGCACCATATAATGGTTATACTATAATTCTCCCTGGTTATGTCTATATTTGTTAATAAAATAACTATGCTACATCATTTAAGCCTGGTTTCAGTTATTCACGTTTTTTGCCGCATTTGCAGGTATGCCACAAACTTAACCCCCGCGAATGTCGAGGGCCGTCTGTATATGAAAAATGGCAAAATTATTTAATTAATTCAGCAATATTATTAATACATTTAGCCTGTACATTTGCTGGGTGGATATGTTAGACTGAGCCTGTTATAGACTGATATTAGTACTTATTAGCAAGTCCTTAATTATAGATCTGCCCCCCCCCCCCCACCCTTATCAAGCTCTCTGAGCCATACATTAATATACTGAACTGCACAAACAATGCTGTTTATCTCAGGAATTATGCACTATAGAGATAAACAGCTATTGCGATATATATACAGTTTTTAATCCTCTTTAGCATAAAATAAATATATTGTTATGTTGACAATGTGACGTTACACAATTTATTATTAATGTTCTTATTGTGTAATAATTCCTCACCTTCCCCGATATTCCCAGGACTCTCCTCCTCCTTCACCTGCTGCTGATCTCTTATATTCAGCTCTTCTTGTTCAACCTTGGAGACAACTGGAGGCTTCACATCTAAAGGTTCTACAGATAGAGATACACAGATTATAGATTTTCACTATTGTAATAATTTACTGTCAATCTAGTGTTTGGGTCTTAAAAACAATGTAAATGCTTTAGTTGAAAGATCCACAAAGACAGAAACAACCAAATGTTATTACTTTGTATGGACAGAAGACCAGATATTGTGTCATTGGGTAGAAAATCCCCTTCATCATGAGCTACTATGTTTGTAAAACTTCTTGGGTGAGAGATTAAGGAGAAATCCACCTCAATAACTACTGAAGTAAGTGATAATTGTCTATAAAATATTACTCACCTTCACTGATATTTACAGGAATTTCCTCCTCTTTAATTTCCCGGGGACGCCTCATATTTGTCTCTTCTTCTTGGTCAGACTCTGCTTTGTCACTGTCTGTACAAATAAACATGAGATAGTCACACGCTGGGATTTGTTACACGTATTTATGGTCTGTACAAATAAACATGAGACAGTCACACGCCGGGATTTGTTACATATCTTTATGGTCTGTACAAAGAAATATGAATATAACAAGAATATACCCAGAGCCAAACATGGTAGCACCAGTACAAGGAATATACCCAGAGCTGAACATGGTACAATCAGTACAGGGAATATACCCAGAGCTGAACATGGTACCATTAGTACAATCTAAATATAATGGGAATGGTGCAAGGGTAGACAGGATATACTTTATTATTTCAAATAACAATGGCAAATACAATTATTAAAACCAGGAAAGGAAGGAAAATAGAATTAGGCAGACATGTGGAATATTGTAACCCTATTGAAACAAACACTTTGTAATATATACTCCACCATGTGGGGGGGCGGGGGGGGGATACAAATAGTCCAACCCTTGGTCAGTATATGGTCTTATACAGTTAAGAGAACTGTATTGTTCAGATGTTGGAGCCCAACTGTTTGAATCTTTGCCCTGATATTTTTATTAGGGCACAAGGCACTATTGGAGTGTAAAGGTCCTCACGTCTTGGACTATTTACATATATACAAATATACATACCCCGGCCAACTTCGTATAGAATAACACCCCTTTTTTTATATATTGATTATGGAGCAGTTTCAAATAGGAACAAACTTTGTAGGCAGTTCGTAAGTCTAGAAAGTTCTCTAAATTTCTATTAGAGGCGGCTCCTATATTTACAAGCCTCTACACTATTAGCCAGAAGCTTCCGATAGGGGAGACTGGCACCTCTAAATATGACTTTGCTAGCATTTGGGTATTCTTACAACAAACAACTATGGAGATTGAGAACGATGGAAAGAGATACAAATCAAACCTGCGGGTAAGGGAGGGAATATTGTTATAATGGGGAACAATGAATATAGAACATGTGCAATAAAATATTTGATGACACAACCACAAATGGAATCATCCCAAAAAATCCTACTAACAAGTATAGGTAAATACTGAAAACAATTTTGGATAACGGAAGACATAATTGATGACCAAACATATAATTTTCTATACCCCTAATAACCAACAATGTCTACTTTTTTATGCCCTCCCCATGGTAAATAAAAAAATCAGTACTGATCCCAGGCAGACCAATTATATCCGGTACTAACAACTTGTCCCACAATGCTAGCACTTTCATTGACAACCACTTGAGATGGTAGAGTGCTTACCATCATGTGTCAAGGATACTAATGACATTCTCAAGCAATTGGAAGACCTCAATGTACCGAACACCTCATGGCTTTCTTCTATTGATGTAGATATGCATGGGATATAAGCCCCAAGTAATTTTTTGCATATGAAGGGAACTACACCTCCTTGAATGTGTGTTGAAGCATAACTACTTCACTTACAACGACAAGTGGTACCATCAAAGAAAGGGTACAGCCATGGGCACACCATGTGCCCCTGGCTATGCAAATCTATTTATAGGATGGTGGGAAGAAAAATGGGTTTTTCAGGATTCCCTTTCTTCATATACTGACCATGCAATAGTATGGAGACGCCAAATAGATGATATTATGGTGGCACTGGAATAGAATTTGACAAATTTATAATTGAGCTGAATGCTAATGAACTGGGTCTCAAATTCACTTAGGAAATAAGATTTACAAATATCACCTTTTTGGATCTAATGATTACTAAGGATGCCAATGGCAAATTATCTACCACCACGTACAGAAAAGACACTGCTACAAATTCCTTACTTACCTGGGATAGGGAACCTCTTAAAAGAGATATCCCAAGGGGACAATATCTTCGAATAAGAAGGAATTGCAGTACGGATGATGAATTTAAATTGGAGGCAGACACATTGAGAAAGAGATTTTGTGACCGAGGATATTCCAACAAATGCCTAAAATCTACTTTTAAATATACATCAAACTGCAAAAGAACCGAATTACTCAATGGCCAGATTATTAAAAACAAAACCGAAAAAGAAAAAGGGACCAATGCCCAACACTGATGTATAATGACTTATGGCTATGACTCTGACATGGTTAACATCTTATCTAGACATTGGCATCTCTTAAAAAGCCATGAAGTCTTGAAGGAAATACTTACATCAAATGCGTCCATCACCTACCGCAGGGGCAAAAATCTAAGAAACATGTTGGTCCACAGTTCTTTAAAGGAACAGAGACCTACCACAACCTGGTTACAACCACCTACAGGATGCTTAAAGTGCGCCAGATGCAAATTCTGCAAATACATCAAACCCACCAAAATATACCAGCACCCTGTAAACGGGGAAAAAAATCACAATCAAAGAATTCCTGAACTGCTGTTCTACAGGTGTAATATATGTGGCAACTTGCATCTGTAGTAAGATCTACGTTGACAAAATGAGGCGCCAACTGCGCCAACAAGTGGGTGAACATGTCTACAGTATTAAGAATACACTAGACACACCCATTGCACTCCATGTATGATACTATCACAACAATATAAGTGAAGTATTGTCTTTCTGAGCAATAGACAAAATCCACCCAGGACATAGGCAAGGTGACCTTGAAAGGAAATGATTACAATGTGAAGGACGCTGAATACACAAACTCAAAGTGCAAGTCCCAAATGGACTAAATGAAGGCTTCACTTTTACGTCCTTCATATAAGTTGGTAAACACACTATTAGGCTTTGACCGTCTAAAAAGGCCATTGATGTTCCTTTATAGCCCTATCTTTATAGGAACAACACTACCCCTATGACATACCATACTATATATTGTGGTATGGTAATATCATTGTTTTATATTATGTTTAAGCACTGTGAATACTGGAGGCTTTCTCCATGATTTGGTGATAATGTTCACGTACAATTTCACTTTTCTAATTTATTATCATTCTTTTATTTACCTAATGACATTTTAATTGCCTTATATTTATAGGCATTCATGAACACATTTCACTCACACTTACAGTGTTCATTCATTGTTTATAAAGGTTGACACTTACCATTATTTGCCTGCACAGCCACTCAATTTTATTGCACTATGTCAATCTGTTTTGCTACTAATTAAAATGTGTCTATCTCAATATTAAGATTTGCAATTTTTAACTTAGACAAATGACACTGTAGTATATTACAGTATACTATTAGTACCCCTCCAAACTCTTCATCTTAAAAGAGACAATCTTTTCACTTCCCTTTTATGGTATCAATTTTCTTTCAATAAACACATCAGACACAGCATATAGTGTATATACTGTATATACTTTTTCGCATTTGGTTTTATTTGCACAATGGTCACCTTAATTTCAATCTCCTATTTGTCACTTGGTCAATTGGCACTATGGTATATTAAAATATCCCTACAGTATCCCTTTACACTGATTATTTACAAGTTTTTATAATCCACTAGCGACTTGCCAGTCAAAAAATGACGGCAATGAGATGTGTATGTTTGTAAATCTGTTTGGTTGGTAATATATGTATTTGACACTTGTAACCTTTTTCTGATGTCGAAAGAAGTACAATTTGCGTTCCAGCTGCCATTTTGCGGCTAATAGTTGTGTGTTTCATGTAAAATGGTGGGGAATAGCAGTGTGGTACGTGCCGCATAGTGTATGTTACGTGCCGCGTGAACTGGTCTGGAGCGTTCGTTCCATTTTGCGAGTAAGTGTAGTAATTTTTCGTCCTTAGCCTCGTTTTCGTTTTTTCGTGGCCATTTTCTCTCTTGCTTAGGTGATTTTTGGTTGTCTTCACTCTTGTATTTCAACTATTTAAATTGAGGTGTAACTTCAGTTTCCGAGGTCCTGGGTGCCCCCCTTGTTGTGGGTAAGCTTTTTATGTGTTTCTTGTGTGTATTTATTGTGTTTTTAATGTTTTCATGTGCGCTGGTTTCGGGCGCTAAGGTCGTATTTTTGCGAGGTTGTAATGGCTCGTATTTGTGGACGGTAAGTCTGTAAATTTTGAGGTCCCGCAGCGTTAGCAACAACCCGCATGCTCACAACTATATATGTGATTCTCGTGTAGGGCACTTATATTTTCATGCTATCACTTGACATATCATACACGGTGCAAACACTGTATATTTATTTTTCACAAGCATGCATGTCCACATTTATATGTTCATCTTCTCCTTTTATTTGTCCTTTAGGCAACTTACACACATAAACATTGACATAGACATTATGCATTCATATAATTTGTATTATTATCATATTCAGTTTCCTATTATTATACCCATGTTACCCCATCTTGTTATGACTAGGAACTCTTTTGTCCTCATATTTTACCTTAATTTATTAAATGGTTCATGTCACCTCTAGGACCCCCAGTTGGTTCTTTCCCTTTAGTCCAGGTCTTCTTATTACAGTCATTCGCTCCTTGTGCATCTAATATAATTATATTATTTTATATTACACTCCTCTATACTTACCTAGTGTTTTGTTGCCTAGGCAAACAATATGCTTAAATAACTCATTCCGACGGCCTAGTCCCCTTAGCACTTTGAGAAAGACGTTACCCACGTCGAAACACGTCAGGCTTGTCAACGACGCTACGTGCGTCATCACGCTAGATGCACGCATGCGCCCTGCAAACCTAGAAATGTAGTATAAGAACGCCCGTGATATCGAACTCGTCCCCGGCCTAGCGTAATGCCCCTGCATCCCAGAACAACCCCACAAGCATATGAGCACTTCTAAGTACTTTTTATAGCACTGTTCTAAGAACGAGTTATAGAATTGTCCCTATTCACCAATATAGCTTGCTATAAAATCAAAGCACGTTATATTTAGAGGTGGCAGTCTCCCCTATCGGAAGCTCCTAACTAATAGCGTAGAGGCTCATGAAAGTAGGAGCCTCCTCTAAGAGAAATTTAGAGAACTTTCTAGACTTACGAACTGCCTACAAAGTGTGTTCCTATTGAAAAACTGCTCCATATTCAATATTATATGTCTCATTAATTAGTAGCTCTTGATTAAGAGCACCATATAAAAAAAGGGTGTTATTCTATACGAAGTTGGCCGTGGTATGTATATTTGTATATATGTAAATAGTCCATGAAATGAGGACCTTTAAACTTCTGTCTACCCTTACACCATTCCCATTATATTTAGATTGATGATTTTGGGTGGTAAACACCCTTGGGTAATGTAACACTCCTCACAAGAATTGTACATTTCATTAATGGTTTAATCCACAAAGAGGAAGTACTAGAATACATATTTATCGACTTTTTTGCAGAATTCTCTATTTCCGTATATTACTATCTAGGAGTGTTTTATATACAATTGAAAAATGTCTAATTTCACAATCAATAATATTGACACAGATTTGTTGCAAAAAGAAGCTGATGAAGGCTTCTGTTCTAAAACACATGCAATGACAGATGAAAGTAAAGATATAAAGGATTCATTTGGTGAATTACTTAAGATTGTGAAAAAAAAAACAAGTCACGTCCTCGCAATGAGGCTCGCAATGCGCGCCGAAGGTACTCCGAGGACCAAAAGCCTTACTTTGTGTGGCAAACAGCATTACCTGCCTTACAATTTTATTGCCGTCATTTTTGACGGGCAAGTCGCTAGAATACATATATATATATTGTAAATACTACTATAACTATGCCCTCGCCAAAGGCGCTCCTTGCCAGCAACTGTGACCCTCGCAAAATTTACGCCGTTATGCAACTGAGGCCCTCGCAAAGCTAGGGTGAGGCGCTCCTTGCCAGCAACTGCGACCCTCGCAAAATTTACGCCGGGAAATACGAGCCACGTTACGACCCATTACGACCTCGCAAAAAACTGCGGCGCCACGCTCACATGAAAAATACAACAAATACACACAACAAATACATAAAAAGCTTACTTACAGGAAGAGGGAGCATCCAGGACCTCGATAACTAAAGTTACACCTCAATTTAACTCAAATTAAAAGAGTTTAGACACCAAAAATTCTCTAAGCAAGAGAAAAAATGGCCACCAAAAAAAAGGAAAACGAGGCTACAGCAGTCTAAAGACACAAAACATCACCAAACACCTACATATTTGCTGAAAAACACCTACGAGATTAAAAAACAAGGACGCGACCCCAAAAACATTACAAACACAATAAATACAAACAACAAACACATAAAAAGGTTACTCACAGCAAGGGGGGGCACGGAGGACCTCTGCAAGTGAACTTACACCTCCATTTAAGCACAAATTTCGAAGTTTAGAGACCCGAAAATCAAATAAGCGAGAGAAAAGATGGCCGCCGAACAAAACGAAAACGATGCTAAAGGTCCATAAACACGCAAAACACCACCAAACACCTACGGATATTCCGAAAAAGTCGCACGACATAGAAAACTAAGGATGCTAAATCAGGCACATTATATACACCAAGCACCATTAGCTCACTTACAATTTCATTGCCGTCATTTTTTGACGGGCAATTCGCTAGTATATATATATATATATATATATATATATATACTAGCATAATATATATATATATATATACTAGCATAACTATGTGTTAATTGCATGAATTAAATACATAATTGGTTTGCATGATCTTTTCTTGTATTCATTTAATAATTTTACAATAATACACTGAGCCCTACGTGCAGAGAGAGAGAGAGAATCGTGTACGAATATTATTCCTCCTCCTCCTACATTAATATTATTATATTCTGGTATTTGTTACTCCTTTCTTATTCTCCGTACACTTGAGATCCTCACAATCCCTTAATTATCTTCTGATCTAAATTTATTGGAATATTAATCACTTTATTTACCTGCTGAGAATTTGGACAAAGAGCAGCTCCGGGCAGCCATCTTGCAAAAAAAAAAAAGAAGAGGAAATAAATGATGATTGCACCGGACTACAAGTCCCAGATACCCCTGCATTAGAAGCAGAAGCCACTCACCACACAAAGGGGCGTGTCCCCAGTTTTCACGACGACGCCCTGTCTATTCCAATGTTTCTCACTCTACATCTATAAGTGGAACAATACAACTGAACTGTTAGCATCTATTGATGTCTCCGCCAACTGTATTATTTAATTGGACAGGACATGTATGATATTTGTACCATGACGATTCCAGTGACCCGCATATAAGCTTTCTGTACAGCTTGCGTGCTGACATCATAGCGTCCTCCTAACAACCGGAAGTCCTTCCGATTCAGAGCCAGGGACACATACTGGAGCTGTGAGTGTTCTCTCTCTCCCCTCCCCCTCTCTCTTTCTCCCCCCCCCTCTCTCTTTCTCCCCTCCCTCCTCTCTCTCTCTCCCCTCCCCCCTCTCTCTCTCCCCTCCCCCTCTCTCTCCCCCTCTCTCTCTCTCCCCTCCCTCCCCTCCCTCCCCCCTCTCTCTCCCCTCCCTCCCCTCTCTCTCTCCCCCCTCTCCCTCCCTCTCTCTCCCTCCCCTCTCTCTCCCCTCCCTCTCCCTCTCTCCTCCCTCCCTAAACTTTCCCTCCCCCTCCATAATTATATATGTAGGTAAAACACAATAGTAAATGGGGATCATCTGTGGGGCATACTATAATTATATATGTAGGTAAAGCACAATGGTAAATAGGGATCATCTGTGGGTCATACTATACTTATATATGTAGGTAAAGCACAATGGTAAATGGGGATCATCTGTGGGTCATACTATAATTATATATGTAGGTAAAGCACAATGGTAAATGGGGATCATCTGTGGGTCATACTATAATTATATATGTAGGTAAAGCACAATGGTAAATAGGGATCATCCTTGGGTCATACTATAATTATATATGTAGGTAAAGCATAATGGTAAATAGGGATCATCCTTGGGTCATACTATAATTATATATGTAGGTAAAGCACAATGGTAAATAGGGATCATCCTTGGGTCATACTATAATTATATATGTAGGTAAAGCACAATGGTAAATAGGGATCATCTGTGGGTCATACTATAATTATATACAGTCAGGTCCATAAATATTGGGACATCGGCACAATTCTAATCTTTTTGGCTCTATACACCACCACAATGGATTTGAAATGAAGCGAACAAGATGTGCTGTAACTGCAGACTTTCAGCTTTAATTTGAGGGTATTTACATCCAAATCAGGTCAACAGTGTAGGAATTACAACAGTTTGTATATGTGCCTCCCACTTTTTAAGGGACCAAAAGTAATGGGACAATTGTCTGCTCAGCTGTTCCATGGCCAGGTGTGTGTTATTCCCTCATTATCCAATTTACAAAGAGCTGATACAAGCTCCAGTGTTCATTTCAAGTGTGCTATTTGCATTTAGAATCTGTTGCTGTCAACCCTCAATATGAGATCCAAAGAGCTGTCACTATCAGTGAAGCAAGCCATCATTAGGCTGAAAAAACAAAACAAACCCATCAGAGAGATAGCAAAAACATTAGGTGTGACCAAATCAACTGTTTGGAACATCCTTAAAAAGAAAGAATGCACCAAGGAGCTCAGCAACACCAAAAGACCCGGAAGACCACGGAAAACAACTGTGGTGGATGACCAAATAATTCTTTCCCTGGAGAAGAAAACACCCTTCACAACATTTGGCCAGATCAAGAACACTCCCCAGGAGGAAGGTGCATGTGTGTCAAAGTCAACAATCAAGAGAAGACTTCACCAGAGTGAATACAGAGGGTTCACCACAATATGTAAATCATTGGTGTGCCTTAAAAACAGGAGGGCCAGATTAGAGTTTTCCAAACAACACCTAAATAAGCCTTCACAGTTCTGGAACAACATTCTATGAACTGATGAGACCAAGATCAACTTGTACCAGAGTGATGGGAAGAGAAGAGTATGGAGACGGAAAGGAACTGCTCATGATCCAAAGCATACCACCTCATCAGTGAAGCATGGTGGTGGTAGTGTCATGGCGTGGGCATGTATGGCTGCCAATGGAACTGGTTCTCTATTATTTATTGATGATGTGACTGCTGACAAAAGCAGCAGGATGAATTCTGAAGTGTTTCGGGCAATATTATCTGCTCATATTCAGCCAAATGCTTCAGAACTCATTGGACGGTGCTTCACAGTGCAGATGGACAATGACCCGAAGCATACTGCAAAAGCAACCAAAGAGTTTTTTAAGGGAAAAAAGTGGAATGTTATGCAATGGCCAAGTCAATCACCTGATCTGAATCCGATTGAGCATGCATTTCACTTGCTGAAGACAAAACTGAAGGGAAAATGCCCCAAGAACAAGCAGGAACTGAAGACAGTTGCAGTAGATGCCTGGCAGAGCATCACCAGGGATAAAACCCAGCGTCTAGTGATGTCTATGCGTTCCAGACTTCAGGCTGTAATTGACTGCAAAGGATTTGCAACCAAGTATTACAAAGTGAAAGTTTGATTTATGACTGTTAATCTGTCCCATTACTTTTGGTCCCTTACAAAGTGGGAGGCACATATACAAACTGTTGTAATTCCTACACCGTTCACCTGATTTGGATGTAAATACCCTAAAATTAAAATTGTGTCGATGTCCCAATATTTATGGACCTGACTATATGTAGGTAAAGCACAATGGTAAATAGGGATCATCTGTGGGTCATACTATAATTATATAGGTAGGTAAAGCACAATGGTCAATAGGGATCATCTGTGGGTCATACTATAATTATATATGTAGGTAAAGCACAATGGTAAATAGCGATCATCTGTGGGTCATACTATAATTACAGTAGATATAAAAAGCCTACACACCCCTATTAAAATGTCAGGTTTCTGTGCTGTAAAAAAATGAGACAAAGATAAATCATTTCAGAACTTTTTCCACCTTTAATGTGACCTATAAACTGTACAACTCAATTGAAAAACAAACTGAAATCTTTTAGGTAGAGGGAAAAAAAATATATAAAAATAAAATACAATGGTTGCAGAAGTATGCACACCCTTAAACTAATACTTTGTTGAAGCACCTTTTGATTTGATTACAGCACTCAGTCTTTTTGGGTATGAGTCTATCAGCATGGCACATTTTGACTTGGCAAGATTTGCCCACTCTTCTTTGCAAAAACACTCCAAATCTGTCAGATTGTGAGGGCATCTCCTGTGCACAGCCCTCTTCAGATCACCCCACAGATTTTCAATCGGATTCAGGTCTGGGCTCTGGCTGGGCCATTCCAAAACTTTAATCTTCTGGTGAAGCCATTCCTTTGTTGATTTGGATGTATGCTTTGGGTTGTTGTCATGCTGAAAGATGAAGTTCCTCTTCATGTTCAGATTTCTAGCAGAAGCCTGAAGATTTGTGCCAATATTGACTGATATTTGGAACTGTTCATTATTCCCTCTATCTTAACTAAGACCCCAGTTCCAGCTGAAGAAAAACAGCCCCAAAGCATGATGCTGCCACCACCATGCTACACAGTGGGTATGGTGCTCTTTTGGTGATGTGCAGTGTTGTTTTTGCGCCAAACATATCTTTTGGAATTATGGCCAAAAAGTTCAACCTTGGTTTCATCAGACCATAACACCTTTTCCCACATGCTTTTGGGAGACTTCAGATGTGTTTTTGCAAAATGTAGCTTGGCTTGGATGTTTTTCTTCGTAAGAAAAGGCTTTCCTCTTGCCACTCTACCCCATAGCCCAGACATATGAAGAACACGGGAGATTGTTGTCACATGTACCACACAGCCAGTACTGCAGCTCCTTTAATGTTGCTGTAGGCCTCTTGGTAGCCTCCCAGACCAGTTTTCTTCTCGTCTTTTCATCAATTTTGGAGGGAGCTCCAGTTCTTGGTAATGTCACTGTTGTGCCATATTTTCTCCACTTGATGACTGTCTTCACTGTGTTCCATGGTATATCTAATGCCTTGGAAATTCTTTTGAACCCTTCTCCTGACTGATACCTTTTAACAATGAGATCCCTCTGATGCTTTGGAAGCTCTCTGTGGACCATGGCTTTTGCTGTGGGATGCGACTAAGAACATTTCAGGAAAGACCAACTAGAGCAGCTGAACTTTATTTGGGGTTAATCAGAGGCACTTCAAATGATGGCAGGTGTATGCTGACTCCTATTTAACATGATTTGGAATGTGATTGCTTAATTCTGAACACAGCTACATCCCCAGTTATATGAGGGTGTGCAGACTTATGCAACCACATTATTTTTATTTTTTATTTTTCTTCCCTCCACCTAAAATATTTCAGTTTGTTTTTCAATTGAGTTGTACAGCAAAATAATAGTAGTCTTCTGCAATATATAATTGCCCAACTTCTTAGGTGATACTCCGTGCCACTCTGTGACTTGAGGAATAACTCAAGGTATAACACTTAGCCACACTGCACCATCAATCGGCTGTATCAGCTTCAAGCAAGGGAAGTATTTGCTGTCCCAAAAAGGAAGCATCCTTGGTGTACTAGTGTGCTGGACCTACACACTTAAATGTCTAGATGTCCATGTTATGAAAAGGATAATGCCAACAGTATTGTTTCGCCTAGACCCCTTTAGGCTTCCTCAAGGTCTCTATACAGTAATTATATACCCTTATCATAAAAAAATATTATGGGAGTGTAGCAAGATCACTTGTCAGTAATCCTACCAGCGGAAGTAAGATAGAAATAAATGCTTTACCATGCAGTACTAAAGGATGGTAAATAGTGTCCAGCAGACTGTTACACTGAGATTTCCAGATCAGAGAAAAGTCTCTTATTATCGCACTTTAGCCACTTTAGCTGTCACTACAACTAAAATGGTGGTTGATAAATGTATCTAAAACCCAGGAGCCAGATATATGTAACTGGTATGTAGGAAATGGTGTATTTATAAATTATTTAAAGTGAGTGTATTTTTCTTAGTCGTGGTGAAGATTAATATTTTTTGTGCTACTTTATATGCACTATTGATTCTAGCTATATATGTTCACTCTATTAATGGTACATTATCTCTCTTCTTCCAATGGATGTCTTCTTATTTCTTACAATCACTTACTTGGGTAATTTGGCAGTGGACCTAGAATATTTATCACTATGAGTCCCCTCTGTCTAGTAAATGTTATTCTCAGTCTGCTCTAGTCTAGTATTACGGTGTCATTTATACCCAATACAATCCAACAAATGAGTTAGTTATAATAACTGTCCAAAACGTCACAATTTCTATAAACTTAAAATATGATGGAGTCCAAAAAGTCTATTATTTCCTCAGTTGTATTACTTCTGTCATCTGTACAGTTTTCTTATGTTGTATGTCTATCTTACAGCTTGCGACTCACAGATGTCCAACAAGAAGATGTCTGAGAAGATCTTGACTCACGCCTTGGAGATCATCAGCCTGCTGACTGGAGAGGTGAGAGCTGCTGGAGATGTTTATAATGAGGACCGGAGAGGTGAGAGAGACTGGAGATGTTATAATGAGGAATGAAGAGAGGAAAGATGCCGGAAATGTTTTAATAAGGACTGACAGAGACTGGAGATATTTTGAGGATCGGAGAGGTGGGAGATGCTGGGGATGTTATGAGGACTGGAGGGGTGGTAGCTGCTGGATATGTTATAATGAGGACAGGAGAAGTGGGAGCTGCTGGGGATGTTATAATGAGGACCGGAGAAGTGGGAGCTGCTGGGGATGTTATAATGAGGACCGGAGAAGTGGGAGCTGCTGGGGATGTTATAATGAGGACCGGAGGGGTGGGAGCTGCTGGGGATGTTATAATGTGGACTGGAGAGGTGAGAGAGACTGGAGTTGTTATAATGAGGACAGGAGAAGTGGGAGCTGCTGGGGATGTTATAATGAGGACTGGAGAGGTGGGAGCTGCTGGGGATGTTATAATGAGGACCGGAGAGGTGGGAGCTGCTGGAGATATTATAATGAGGACCGGAGGGGTGGGAGCTGCTGGGGATGTTATAATGAGGACCGGAGAGGTGGGAGCTGCTGGGGATGTTATAATGGGGACAGGAGAAGTGGGAGCTGCTGGAGTTGTTATAATGAGGACCGGAGAGGTGGGAGCTGCTGGAAATATTATAATGAGGACCGGAGGGGTGGGAGCTGCTGGAGATTTTATAATGAGGACCGGAGGGGTGGGAGCTGCTGGAGATTTTATAATGAGGACCGGAGGGGTGGGAGCTGCTGGAGATGTTATAATGAGGACCTGAGGGGTGGGAGCTGCTGGGGATGTTATAATGGGGACAGGAGAGGTGAGAGAGACTGGAGATGTTATAATGAGCACTGGAGAGGTCGGAGCTGCTGGGGATGTTACAATGAGGACTGGAGAGGTGGGAGCTGCTGGGGATGTTATAATGGGGACAGGAGAGGTGAGAGAGACTGGAGATGTTATAATGAGGAATGAAGAGATGTAAGATGCCGGAAATATTTTAATAAGGACTGACAGAGACTGGAGATATTTTGAGGATCGGAGAGGTGGGAGATGCTGGGGATGTTATGAGGACTGGAGGGGTGGTAGCTGCTGGATATGTTATAATGGGGACAGGAGAAGTGGGAGCTGCTGGGGATGTTATAATGAGGACTGGAGAAGTGGGAGCTGCTGGGGATGTTATAATGAGGACCTGAGGGGTGGGAGCTGCTGGGGATGTTATAATGGGGACAGGAGAAGTGGGAGCTGCTGGGGATGTTATAATGAGGACCTGAGGGGTGGGAGCTGCTGGGGATGTTATAATGGGGACAGGAGAGGTGAGAGAGACTGGAGATGTTATAATGAGGAATGAAGAGATGTAAGATGCCGGAAATGTTTTAATAAGGACTGACAGAGACTGGAGATATTTTGAGGATCGGAGAGGTGGGAGATGCTGGGGATGTTATGAGGACCGGAGAGGTGGGAGCTGCTGGGGATGTTATAATGGGGACAGGAGAAGTGGGAGCTGCTGGAGATGTTATAATGAGGACTGGAGAGGTGGGAGCTGCTGGAGTTGTTATAATGAGGACCGGAGAGGTGGGAGCTGCTGGAGATATTATAATGAGGACCGGAGGGGTGGGAGCTGCTGGAGATGTTATAATGAGGACCGGAGGGGTGGGAGCTGCTGGAGATGTTATAATGAGGACCGGAGGGGTGGGAGCTGCTGGAGATTTTATAATGAGGACCGGAGGGGTGGGAGCTGCTGGAGATGTTATAATGAGGACTGGAGAGGTGGGAGCTGCTGGAGTTGTTATAATGAGGACCGGAGAGGTGGGAGCTGCTGGAAATATTATAATGAGGACCGGAGGGGTGGGAGCTGCTGGAGATTTTATAATGAGGACCGGAGGGGTGGGAGCTGCTGGAGATTTTATAATGAGGACCGGAGGGGTGGGAGCTGCTGGAGATGTTATAATGAGGACCGGAGGGGTGGGAGCTGCTGGAGATTTTATAATGAGGACCGGAGGGGTGGGAGCTGCTGGAGATGTTATAATGAGGACCGGAGAGGGGGGAGCTGCTGGAGATGTTACAATGAGGACCGGAGGGGTGGGAGCTGCTGGAGATATTATAATGAGGACCGGAGGGGTGGGAGCTGCTGGAGATATTATAATGAGGACCGGAGGGGTGGGAGCTGCTGGAGATATTATAATGAGGACAAGAGAAGTGGGAGCTGCTGGAGATGTTATAATGAGGACCGAAGGGGTGGGAGCTGCTGGAGATGTTATAATGAGGACCGGAGGGGTGGGAGCTGCTGGAGATATTATAATGAGGACCGGAGGGGTGGGAGCTGCTGGAGATATTATAATGAGGACCGGAGGGGTGGGAGCTGCTGGAGATATTATAATGAGGACCGGAGGGGTGGGAGCTGCTGGAGATATTATAATGAGGACCGGAGGGGTGGGAGCTGCTGGAGATGTTATAATGAGGACCGGAGGGGTGGGAGCTGCTGGAGATATTATAATGAGGACCGGAGGGGTGGGAGCTGCTGGAGATGTTATAATGAGGACCGGAGGGGTGGGAGCTGCTGGAGATGTTATAATGAGGACCGGAGGGGTGGGAGCTGCTGGAGATGTTATAATGAGGACCGGAGAGGTGGGAGCTGCTGGAGATGTTATAATGAGGACCGGAGGGGTCGGAGCTGCTGGAGATGTTATAATGAGGACCGGAGGGGTGGGAGCTGCTGGAGATATTATAATGAGGACGAGGACCGGAGGGGTGGGAGTGGCTGGAGATTTTATAATGAGGACCGGAGGGGTGGGAGCTGCTGGAGATGTTATAATGAGGACCGGAGGGGTGGGAGCTGCTGGAGATGTTATAATGAGGACTGGAGGGGTGGGAGCTGCTGGAGATGTTATAATGAGGACCGGAGGGGTGGGAGCTGCTGGAGATGTTATAATGAGGACGAGGACCGGAGGGGTGGGAGCTGCTGGAGATGTTATAATGAGGACCGGAGGGGTGGGAGCTGCTGGAGATGTTATAATGAGGACCGGAGGGGTGGGAGCTGCTGGAGATGTTATAATGAGGACCGGAGGGGTGGGAGCTGCTGGAGATATTATAATGAGGACGAGGACCGGAGGGGTGGGAGCTGCTGGAGATGTTATAATGAGGACCGGAGGGGTGGGAGCTGCTGGAGATGTTATAATAACACCACTTTTACATGTTTTTACTGGAAAAGCAATATACAAGAAAATTTATATGTAGAGCTGAGTGTGTAATGTATATAAAGGACCACGTCAGTGATCTAATAAAGGGCTCTCTAAAGAAAGTTATGTAGGGCTTGATAAGAAAACACTTTGCTTAAACTTTTACTGTTTATTTAAACAATTCATTACTATTTTACAATTATGATCCATGTATATAAGCTCTAGATCCATCCTCTCTCTGAGTGAAGTATAGTGGTTGGAGTGGAGCCACTGGGGGGAGGGTTTATCTAAATTTACACACAACAGCTGCTGTATATGTGTAGTCATCACAAATGTATTCCTTTAGTACCTAATATAGTGTGTTTGTACGTGACTGCAGGTTACACACTTTAGTAGCAGGGAGCAGTGTATCAGAGAGTGATTTCCAGATGGGCACTTCCCCCTGAGTGGCTCCATTCCAGCCACATTCAGGGGGGGAGAGATCTGGAGTTTACACAGACTGGGGGATCTCTGAAATATAATAATTAGTTGTTTAAATGCACTGTAACATTTTCGTATCAAGCCTCACATAACTATTCTTTAGAGACCCCTTTATAAGACGACTGGAGGGGCCCAGTATTAACCTTGTAGTATAACATTCAATATAAGACCAACACGTATACAGGTGGCTCAAGGTGTGACAAAGATATGGGTATTAAGGGGTGCTACTAGGGATAAAAATAATTTATATCACTATATAACAAAAAAAAAGAAGAACAGTATCCCTCCCCTGTGTCTCCCCCCCACCCCTCCCTCCCCACTGTATCTCTTTCCCTCCTCTCCCTCCCCCCGTGTCTCTTTTCCTCCTCTGCCTCCCTCCCGTGTCTCTTCCCCCCCCTCTTTCCCTTTTATCATCCACCTCTCTCCTCACCCCCTTCTCCCCTCTCCCCTCACTTACCTTCATCAGCTGCTCCTGCTTCTCTCCATCGAGTCTTCCGCGTGAAGCGGCGATGCAGAGGAGAGCAGACAACAGCAGGAGCTCACTGGGTTAAGGTAAGTGAGGAGAGGGGGAAAGGGAGGAGGATGAGGGGAAGGAGACACTGGGGATGATTGCAGCCCCCGTCTACTGGCAGGGATATATATATATATATGTGTATATACATTTTTATAACTTTTTTGACATGCGTTTTTCTTGGGGATATTTTTTTTTTGTCACATATATAGTTGTCAGCAATACGGGTCATTGGTAACGTTGCGAGCTCGCACAGCGAGCCTGCAGCAACTGCGGCCCTCGCGAAGGTGCTCCTTGCTCTGGTGGAGATGAGCGCCGTAGGCGCTCATCCCTACGTCCCGCGGGACAGTTAGTACGGGCTGCAACTGCAAGGTCAGCTGCGGCCCGTAACCACGAGGTTCGTGGCACTACCTGGTTTCTGCTAGGGGAGAACTCGCGACGAGCGCCGGAGGCCCCCCAGCCTTGCAGCAGCCCCAGTGACTCCCCGCTCCTTCCCCTCAACCCCCCTCTCCACTCACTTACCTTCATTGCGCTGCTCCTGCTGCTGTCCATCGCGTCTTCTGTGTCGGGACTCGGCACATGCTAATGACGTGACGTCACATGCACGTCACGTCATTAGTATATGCCGGGTCCCAAAGACCCGATGGACAGCAGCAGGAGTCCCAGGGCTTGCATCACCCCCTCCTCCCTCCCCTCATCCTCTCCCTCTCATCATGCCCCCCATCTCTCCTCGTCTTCCCCATCTCTCCTCGTCTTCCCCATCTCTTCTCGTCTTCCCCATCTCTCCTCGTCTTCCCCATCTCTCCTCGTCTTCCCCATCTCTCCTCGTCTTCCCCATCTCTCCTCGTCTTCCCCATCTCTCCTCGTCTTCCCCATCTCTCCTCGTCCTCCCCATCTCTCCTCGTCCTCCCCATCTCTCCTCGTCTTCCCCATCTCTCCTCGTCCTCCCCATCTCTCCTCGTCCTCCCCTCCTCTCCTCGTTCCCCCCCTCCTCTCCTCGTTCCCCCCCTCCTCTCCTCGTTCCCCCCTCCTCTCCTCGTTCCCCCCTCCTCTCCTCGTTACCCCCTCCTCTCCTCGTTACCCCCTCCTCTCCTCGTTACCCCCTCCTCTCCTCGTTCCCCCCCTCCTCTCCTCGTTACCCCCTCCTCTCCTCGTTCCCCCCCTCCTCTCCTCGTTACCCCCCTCCTCTCCTCGTTACCCCCCTCCTCTCCTCGTTCCCCCCCTCCTCTCCTCGTTCCCCCCCTCCTCTCCTCGTTACCCCCTCCTCTCCTCGTTCCCCCCCTCCTCTCCTCGTTCCCCCCCTCCTCTCCTCGTTCCCCCCCTCCTCTCCTCGTCCCCCCTCCTCTCCTCGTTCCCCCCCCTCCTCTCCTCGTCCCCCCTCCTCTCCTCGTCCCCCCTCCTCTCCTCGTCCCCCCTCCTCTCCTCGTTCCCCCTCCTCTCCTCGTTCCCCCTCCTCTCCTCGTTCCCCCTCCTCTCCTTGTTCCCCCTCTCCTCTCCTTGTTCCCCCTCTCCTCTCCTCGTTCCCCCCTTCTCTCCTCGTCCCCCCCTCCTCTCCTCGTTCCCCCCCTCCTCTCCTCGTTCCCCCCCTCCTCTCCTCGTTCCCCCCCTCCTCTCCTCGTTCCCCCCCTCCTCTCCTCGTTCCCCCCCTCCTCTCCTCGTCCCCCCTCCTCTCCTCGTCCCCCCTCCTCTCCTCGTCCCCCCTCCTCTCCTCGTTCCCCCTCCTCTCCTCGTCCCCCCCTCCTCTCCTCGTCCCCCCCCTCCTCTCCTCGTTTCCCCCCTCCTCTCCTCGTTTCCCCCTCTCCTCTCCTCGTTCCCCCCTTCTCTCCTCGTCCCCCCCTCCTCTCCTCGTTCCCCCCCTCCTCTCCTCGTTCCCCCCCTCCTCTCCTCGTTCCCCCCCCTCCTCTCCTCGTTCCCCCCCTCCTCTCCTCGTTCCCCCCCCCCTCTCCTCGTTCCCCCTCCTCTCCTCGTTCCCCACCTCCTCTCCTCGTTCCCCACCTCCTCTGAGAGGGGGAGAAAAGAGACACAAGGGATGGAGAGGGGGAGAAAAGAGACACAAGGGATGGAGAGGAGGGGGGAAAGGAGACACAAGGGATGGAGAGGAGGGGGGAAAGGAGACACAAGGGAGGTAGTAGACAGGGGGAGAGGCTCACGGTGAGCGCCCAAGTTGCTCACATTAGGTCGCAAACAGCTTTGCCAGCATTACAATTTTATTGCCTTCATTTTTGACGGGCAAGTCGCTAGTGTGTATATAAATTATTTAGTTTGTTTGTTTATTTATTTATTTATTTATTTATTTTCTTGCTTTCTCCCACATCACATTCCCTACTTGTGCCATCTCTCCATTCTCTCAGGTATCTCTCCTGCAGGATCTGATTAAAACACTAAAGGTCATTGAGATGAAGGATAAGAAGATGATTGAGAAGATCTTGTGTCACACCCAGGAGATCACCCATCTGCTGACTGGAGAGGTGAGAATTGGAGGAAGATGTAATGACACTGCTCTTATCTACATCACTGTAATAACTCTGCTCTTATTTACCTCACTTTAATGACACCGCTCCTATCTACTGCACTGTAATGGCACTGCTCTTATATACATCACTATAATGAGACCACTCTTATCTACATAACTGTTACATAGTATTTGAGGTTTAATAAAGTCCATCAAGTTGAACATTTTTAGATCTCTTCTGGTCCTTTTAATTTGTGGATTATTTGTTAATAATTCTTAATTGATCCGGAGGAAGGCAAACAGAAAAAAAAAACATTGAAACTTTGCCAATAGTCTCATAAGGGGGAAAAAAGCAATATTAATATTATTATTATTATTATTATTATTATCATTATAATTATGACTAGCGTATTGCCCGTCAAAAAATGACGGCAATCAGATGTTTATGTTTTAAAAGTTGTTTAGTTATTAATATACACATGGAATTGTAAAGTAGCTAATGTTGTTTTGTGTGTCCTACTGAAATATAGAATTCAAATTAATAAATGAATTTACGTATTTTTATGCATTGTGTTGAAGAGCTGGCAATCTGTGTTGATGTTGCAGCAGCATTAGTGGTGTGGAGGTGCTGTGTAAGCGTGATGAACGTGTGCAGTGTAATAGTGTGCGTGCGCGAGCCGAAACCGTTAACGTAGCTGTGTACTTCCACATTATCCTAAAATGGCAGATAATGTGTGGTATGCGTTTTAGCAGATTATCGGTACGTGTTTTTCGTGGTTATAGTGCTGTAGCCTCGTTTTCGTTTTGTTCGTCCGGCATTTTTTCTGCGGCGCTCATTGCCAAAGTTCTACGGTTTAACGGCTCGCCTCGCTGTGGCGCTCATCGCTAAGCCCGCTAAAGTACTAAGGTTTAACAGTAAATTTGTTTGCCACACAACATGACGCTACATTTGTCCCTTTTTTTGTTTCTTAAAATAAATACAATTTTTTTTTAATACAATTTTTATTTTTGTAACTTGCAACTTATATTTCATCTCGTTGTTTTTCAAACACATACGTCTGTGGCTGTGTTTTACGCAGTTCGTAGTAGTATAGCCTCGTTTTCATTTTTTTTCGTCGGCCATTTTTTCTCGCTTAGCCGATTTTCGATCTTTGTAACTCGGCTAAATCGCTGTAAATTGGATTTCCAACTCACTCCCAGACGTCCTGCCTGGTTCCCCATGCTGTAAGTGACCTTTATTTTATTTTTTAGTGTGTATTTAGTGGGTTTTTTTTTGTGTTTTGGTTCCACCGCTTATCTCGTAAATTTTGTCATCTCGTATTTTTTTTCTAAGTGCTACGGTTTAACGGCTCGCCTCGCTATGCGAGGCTCGCCTGCAATGAGCGCCTGTGGTGCTCATTGCGAAAGTGCTACAATTTAACGGCTCGCCTCGCTGTGCGAGGCTCGCCGGGCGATGAGCGCCTGTGGCGCTCATCGCTAAGTCGTACGCACTATGCAACGCAGCTTGACGACGATTTGTTGTTAGACAATTATAATATGTGATTATTATAGTTCATTTATAACGCACCAACATATTCCGTAGCGCTGTACATAAGTTAAGTTCAGACAAAGATAAATACAAATTAACATATAGCAAAGCAAGGAGGGTCCTGTCTTTGAGCTAGGAATCCAATGTCCATGGTGCATTCCCAAAGTACTTAGGATAACAACTCGCAGACTTACAATCTAAGGTATAGTGAGTGGTAAAAGCGGGAGAGCGAAGTGATAAGGGTGGAAGGTGATACACTTCTTTAAAGAGATGCGTTTTAAGTGAGGTTTTAAATGTTTAAGGCAAGAGGATAATCTGGTGGAGCGAGGCAAGGAGTTCCAGAGACTAGGGGCAGCACAAGAAAAATCCCGGAGGCGGGAATGAGAGGAAGTGACAAGAATTGTAGAAAAAAGAAGGTCATTAGCAGAACGAAGAGGGCGGGTGGGAGGGTATTTGGAGATGAGAGCAGAGATGTATGGGGGGGGGCGTTATTGTTGAGGGCTTTGATTTTACATTTTAGCCTTGAGGCTAAGGGAAGCCAGTGGAGTGATTGACAGAGAGGTGATGCCGACACTAAATGTTGTGTACGGAAGATGAGTCTAGCAGAGGCGTTCATAATGGATTGAAGTGTAAATAGTCAGGTGGTGGGTAGGCCAACAAGAAGCGAGTTGCAGTAGTCTAGTTGAGAGATGGTGAGAGAGTGTATTAGGATGTTATTTGTGTCTTGTGTAAGATAGTGACAAATTATGGAGCTGTTTTTTAGATGGAGAAGACAATATTTAGTTAGTGATTGTATGTGAGGGATGAAAGACAGAGCTGGGTCCAGTAGAACTCCAAGACAACGGGCTTGGGAGGTGGGGGTGATGATGTCGTTGACAGCGAGAGAGATGTGAGGAATTGACGCTGTGGGAGAGGGACGGAAGATTAGGAGTTCAGTCTTTGACTGGTTGAGTTTGGGATGGTGGGTGGACATCCAAGAGGGTATACTAGAGAGGTAGTTGGAGACGTGTGTTAGAAGTAGGGGGATAGAGGTAGACTTGGGTGTCATCTGCATAGAGATGATAATGAAGCCCAAAAGAGTTTATTAGGGTACCAAGTGAGGATGTGTAGTTGAAGAGGGGGGCTAGGACTGAACCTTGGCGTACGCCAACAGACACGGTGTGAGGAGACCAAGAGGTGTCGGAGAAGGATATACTGAACGATTTTGTAGGTATGATTAGAACTACGAGAGAGCAGTGTCTCGAATACCGACGAAGAAGAAGATACGGAGTAGAAGTGGATGGTCTACCGTGTCAAAGGCAGCAGAGAGATCTAGAAGAAGAATAATTGAAAAGTGACCTTTTGACTTGGCGGTAAGCAGGTCATTGGTGACTTTAGTGAGAGCTGTCTCAGTGGAGTGTTGAGGCCGAAAGCCGGATTGGAAGGTGTCAAGTCGGGAGTTGGAGGAAATAAAGCTGGTAAGGCGCTTATAGACGAGCCGCTCCAGCAGTTTGGAAGCCAGGGAAGGCAAAGAGATAGGGCGGTAGTTAGATGCAACGTCCGATTCAGGTGAGGGTTTTTTGAGAGTGGATATAACTATGGCATGTTTTAGAGAAGATGGAAACATGCCAGTATTTAGAGAGAGGTTGAAATATGTGTGAGAGCTGGGATTCGTGTGGTAGAGAGGGGAGAGATGAGCAGAGATGGAATAGGATCCTGAGGACAGGTAGTGAGGCGAGTGGATGTTAGCAGTTTGGAGACTTCGTCCTCTGTAGCCGGATAAAGCAGTTCAAAGTGGCTGTGGTATTGGCGAAGGGAGAAGACTGGGTGTTGTTGATTGGTTTAGAGGGTTCATTGCGGATGTTTTGAATTTTATGAATAAAATGGTTGACAAAGTCTTCAGCTGTGAGAGAGGAAGGGATGGGAGGAGGTGGTGGGTGGAGGAGAGTATTGAAAGTAGCAAACAGACGCTTGGGGTTAGAGGACAGAGTTGATATCAGTGATGTAAAGTACTGCTGTTTGGCAAGGTTACATAGTAATTAATTAAGGTTGAAAAAAGACTTTCAGTCCATCAAGTTCAACCTGTTAAGATCTCCTCTGATCTGCAATATGCGGATTAGTCATTAATTAATTAGTTGTTAAATAATTATTAATAGTATAGTATTGGAGGATGAATAAAGAGTTAGTCCATCATGTTCAACCTTTTTAGATCTCTATTGATATTTTTAATATGTGGACTATTTATTATTAATTGTTAATTTATCCAGAGGAAGGCAAACAGAAAAAAAAAACATTGAAACTTTGCCAATTGTCTCATAAGGGGGGAAAAAAGCAAAATTCCTTCCTGACCCCAGAAACTGGCGATGAAATTTCTCCCTGGATCAATATTCCTTCGCTAGTTATCTAGGAAAGCCTTGAATTCCCTCTTTATTCAAAAATATATCTAACCCCTTTTTGAAGTTGTCTATCGAATTCGCTGTCACCACCTCCTTTGGTAGAGAATTCCACAGTTTAACCACCCTAACTGTGTGAAGAACCCTTTTCTTTGTTTAAGGTGAAATCTTTTTTCCTCTAACCTCAAAGGGTGTCCTTTTGTCAGTTGAAAATCTCTTTCTACAAAAAGTTCACTTGACAAAGCCTTATATTGACCCTGGATATATTTATATAAGGTAATCATATCCCGTTGTAGACGCCTTTTTTTCTAGCGAAAATAAGTTTAATTTGGTTAGTCTTTCTTCATAACTTAGCCCCTCCATGATGGGGCTGAGAAGGGGTTGGATAATAGTGGAGAGCTGAGTCAAGTGCTAGCAGGTTTCTGTTCGTGATGGTGGCAGGAGTTGGCGAGGGGTGGTGAGAGGAAGATGTGGTGAGTTTGAAGGTAAGGAAGTGATGGTCAGATAAAGGGAGTGGACATATGACTGTGTAGGAGGTTGTTCTGAGATTGGTGAAGATAAGGTCAAGAGAATGTCCTGCATGATGAGTAGAAGAATCCTTCCTGACCGCAGATACTGGCGTTCTGATTTCTCCCTGGATCAATATTCCTTCACTACTTCTATAGGATAACCTTGAATGCCCTCTTTATTTAAAAATATATCTAACCACCGACTTTGGTAGAGAATTTCTCAGTTTACCTACCCTAACTGTGAAGAACCCTTTTTCTTTCTTTAAGGTGGAATCTTTTTTTCCTCTAACCTCAAGGGATATCCTCTTTTCAGTTGAAAACCTCTGGGCACAAAACGTTAACTTGGCAAAGACTTGTATTGACCCTGGATGTATTTAAATACGGTAATCGTATCCCCTCGTAGACACCTTTTTTCTAGAGTAAATAAGTTTAATTTGGTTAGTCTTTCTTCATAACTTAACCCCTCAATTCCCCTTAGTTATATTGCCCTTCTCTGTACTTTTTCCAGCTCTAAAATGTCCTTTTTTCTGAAGTGGTGCCCAAAATTATACTCCATATTCCAAATGAGGGCATACTAGAGATTTGTATAGTGGCAGAATTATATTTTCTTCCCTTGCTTCTGTACCCTTCTTAATACATGCTAATATTTTACTTGCCTTTGCAGCTGCTGCTTGGCTTTGAGCACTGTTACCTAGGGGGTTGTCCACAAGCACTCCCAAAACCCTTTCAATATCTGATACACCTAGATTTGCTCCATTAGGATTATTAATTGCATGGCTATTTTTCCTTCCCAGATGCATAACTTTGACACAGCTCTTATCTACATCACTGTACTGACACCTCTCGTATCTACTGCACTGTAATGACACCACTCTTATCTACTTCACCGTAATACCACTCTTATCTATGTTACTGTAATGACATTGCTCTTTTTTCTACATCACTGTAATGGCGCCGTTCTTATCTACTTCACCGTAATACCGCTCTTATCTACTTCACCGTAATACCACTCTTATCTATGTTACTGTAATGACATTGCTCTTTTTTCTCCATCACTGTAATGACGCCGCTCTTATCTACATCACTGTAATGACATCGTATTACACAAGAAAATGTTTTATTTTATTTCCTTATTTATTTAGAATGTTGCCCATTTCTACCTGTGTATTCCAGATCCCTATAAAGTGTGGTGATGTTACAATGTATTTCTTTTTTAAGGAGTGGGAGTATATAGAAGGCAACATGGAGCTTTACAGGGACACAATGATGGAGACTCACCAGACACTCAGGACTTTGGGAATCCCAGGAAACAGGAACTCAGGTAACTCTATGGAGGAGTGGGAGTATATAGAAGGAGACAAGGAGGGTTACAGGGACACAATGATGGAGAATCACAAGACACTCCAAACTTTGTGAATCCCAGGAAAAAGAAGCTCAGGTAACTCTATAAAGGAGAGGGAGTATATAGAAGGACACAAGGAGCGTTACAGGGACACAATGATAGAAAATCACCAGATACTCCAAACTTTGGGAATCTCAGAATACATGAGCTCAGGTAACTGTATGGGGAGTGAGAGTATATAGAAGGACACCAGGAACGTTGCAGAGACACAATGATGGCGAATCACAAGACACTCCAGACATTTGGAATTTCAGGATACAGAAGGTCTGGTAACTCTATGGAGCAGTGGGAGTATATAGAAAGCACAAGGAGGGTTACAGGGACAAAATTATGGAGAATAACCAGACTCGCAAGATTTTGGGAATCCTAGAAAAAAAGGAGCTCAGATAACTGCTATGTATGGGGGAGTGGGAGTATATAGAAGGACACAAGGAGGGTTACAGGGACACAATGATTGAGAATCACCGGAAACTCAGGACTTTGGGAATACCTGGAAACAGGAGCTCAGGTGACACTATGGAGGAGTGGAGGTATATAGAAGGACACAAGGAGTGTTACAGGGACACAATGAATGATAGAAAATCACCAGATACTCCAAACTTTGGGAATCTCAGGATACATGAGCTCAGGTAACTCTATGGGGGAGTGAGAGTATATAGAGGATCACAAGAAGCGTTACAGGGACACAATGATGGAGAATTACCAGACACTCCAGACTTTGGGAATCCCAGGAAACAGGAGCTCAGGTAACTCTATGGGGGATTGAGAGTATATAGAAGGTTATCTTGGCAAATACACTGGAATTGGGTTGCCAGTTCCTTCTCCAGTGGACTCCTATTTTTCTGACTTCTCTTCTGTAACCTGCCAATCTTGTGTGACCCTATTGTATAGCTCACAGCTTCATTAAAGTACACAAGCCCTTTCACCATAACAAGGTTGTGGTGCAGAAGGGGTTTTAGCAGTAGGGGCCTCAAATATTACAAAACCGTTTACTCTGTCCTGGATGCTCAGGTTCGACATGTTGTGGATTGGGTACATATTGATACCAATGACGTAGTAAGAGGAAGATGGAATGTCCTTAATATGATTTTGTAGAACTAGGAAACAAGCAAGGGCAAAGGCCTCCAAGGTGGTCATTTCCAAGTTACTACCAGTGCCATGTACTCCCCCAGGGAGACAGAATTTGCTTAGGGAGTTAATTCATGGCTAAAAAGGTAAGAGAGGTTCAGGTTGTTAGGGCACTTGATTTTTTTTTCTTGGTACAATCTCTATAGCAGTGATGGATTGCATCCTAATGATGCGCTTAATGGTGTGCTAGGGGAGAGAGAGGCTGGAGCAGTTTTTAAACTAGTATATGGGGCGAGAGATTAGGTCGACGTAATGGTGTAGAAAGTGTAGAGTGGTAATGGATGAATTTACTTCTTGTTTTTATAGTCAATAGGGAGGTCTTGTTAAGTAACTCAAATGCAGTAGTGATTACTACAAACCTCCTGAGACATAGCAGCATAAAGTGTATGCTTGCCAAATCAAGACGCTTACTGGGGAAAATGGGTGATCTGGAATTACTGGATTATTAATCTAGGTGGTTATAATTTATTTAGGAAAGATAGAGGCAGTGACAAAATAGGAGGAGGGATTTGTCTTTATCTTAAGCCTGATTTAAATACAAACTAAGGGATACAGGAATTGTCCAGTTTATTTCCAGTTTATGGTATTAGAACTGCCCATGCATAGCTGCATTTCCATTCTGTAACGATAATTGTATTTCCTCACTTTCAGTTATATTTGGGGGTTTATAGCATACTCCTACCAATATTCTTTTGGAATTTGCTACTCCGTCATTTAACTCTACCCACAAACATTCAATATTAACGCTAGTGCCACCATAAATATCTTCTCTGACTATAGACTTAAATTCAGGTTTAACATAGACAAATCATTCCTCTTTTGCCATTGCCCCTATCTTTCCTAAATAGGTTATAACCATCCAGATTAACAGTCCAGTCATGAGATTTATCCCACCATGTTTCGGTAATGCCTATTAAATCTCATTTTTCATTAACTGACAATAATTCAAACTCTCCCATTTTTCCTAGCAAGCTTCTGGCATTAGCAAGCATACACCTTATGTTATGAGTTCTAAAGTGCCTGCAACTGTATTTGAGTTACATAGTAATACCTCCCTATTGACTATACTAACCCTCCCCCATCTCCTCCTCCATGAGTAGTTATGTAATATATAATATATATGACAATATTTTGTTTCCAAAAACTTTATCAAGACATGGATCTTTCCAAAGACATACAGCAAATAAGCCATTTGAAGACTTTTTCTAGTGAGTTTACTCTATACATTTATTGCAGGCTAAGAATTATTATGCACAAAAGTATGTAAAATAATACCTCTCTCTGTCTACAGACATGGAGCAGTAAGATGCACTTTATACTGAGTTAAAGCAGTCAGGTGATGATTTAGTCTGGACTGTAAATGTACATTCTGTGGCCTATACTAGTTGGTGGTGGTGGCGGCGGCAGTGATGGTGGTTATTATTATTATTATTATTATTATTATTATTATTCAGGGGTTAGGTCCAAACCAAAATATTTAATTTTAAATTTTGCAAAAGAATTGACTACTCCGTCTTTCATCTTGAAATCTAACGTACATAGAACTTGTTTCTAAAGCAACTTACAATCTAAGGAGAATGGAAGATGCTGAAACTTGGGCAAGAGTAACTTATTAGAAACCGGTAAGGCAGGAAAGAAGTGAACGTTAAGAGTGATCGAGTGGAGAAGACATTTAAAAAAAAAAAAAAAAAAATAGGATTACACTTAAATAAGGTACAGAACTGGAAACTATACAGAATTAAAAAAAAAACAGTAAGGTTAGTTATTTGTGAAAGGTTGATCAAAGTGGCCATAACTGGTGGGTTTGGCAATAATGTACTAGATGTTTTTGTTAGAAGGACTGGTCAGTAGCTGCTAATTTATATGACTCAATAAAGGAAGACCAATCGGGGCTGGGTGAGAGATAGAGGAGCGCTCTCACTTACCCTGGAGAGCACAATTTAGTTATAGAAAATTTCAGTCGGCTTACATAAAATAAGACATACAGTCATACTAATAATAATGATTTTAAGGATAATAATGGCCATAATGATGGCGTCCTCCATAGTCTGTAAATACCTAAAGTTGGTGTGGATCTGTTTCACTGCTTATCAGTTTCCCAGGAGAGTAAGAGCAGGCTTACTATACTAGTTTGGTATAAATGTAGTAATATTTATCTAGTTATTTTGTGATGATCTGCTCTGGATTTTTATCATATAATGTATGTTGGTGATCCATACTAGTTTTGGTATGAATGTATAATATGTATCTGGTTATTTTGCAGTCCCTGTTTGTGAGATTTGTCAGGTCTGAAGCTCCCACAATATCTGACCCTTGTTCTGTACTGAACATAAAGACATGTAACAAATCCCAGTGTGTGACTGTCTCATGTTTATTTGTACAGACCATAATGACATGTAACAAATTCCAGCGTGTGACCGTCTCATGTTTATTTGTACAGACAGTGACAAAGTGACACCATCAGTTCTCTCAGAGTCTGACCAAGAAGAAGCGACAAATATGAGGAGTCTCCGGGAGATTAAAGAGGAGCAAATTCCTGTAAATATCAGTGAACGTGAGTGACATCTTATGGGTTATTAACACTCACTTCAGTCTTTATTGAGGTGTGTATATATCTTTCGTCACTCCACCAAGAAGTTTTACAAGCCACACAGCTCAATTTATACCTAATGGTACAATATTTGGGCTTCTCTGCATATAAAGTAACAGCATTTGGTTGTTTGTTCATCTTTCAACTAAAGGATTTTTAAGACACAAACACTAGATTGATATTGTAGAATAAAATTATGAAAGTCTTTAATCTGTTTATCTCTATCCGTAGGACCTTTAGATGTGAAGCCTCCAGTTGTCTCCAAGGTTGAACATGAAGAGCTGAATATAAGAGATCAGCAGCAGGTGAAGGAGGAGGAGAGTCCTGGGAATCTCAGGAAGGGTGAGGAATTAATGTAAAATATGAAAATTAATAATTCTGTAACTGCCACCATAACAATAACATTTTTTTACTTAAAGAGGATTAAAAACTGTTTATACGTTGCAATAGCTGTTTATCTCTATAGTAAATAATTCCTGAGATATACAGTATTGTTTGTGCAATTCCTCTATGGTTCTATGGTACTGTGCAGCTCATTATATTAATGTGTGGCTCAGAGAGCTTGATAGAATTTAATACTTTCTAATTATTACTAATATCTGTCTATAACAGGCTCTTATTTCTAATACATCTATGCAGTAAATGTACAGGATTAATGTATGATAATTGTGGAATTTATTAAATCAGTTTATTGTTTTTTATACACAACAACAAAATTAGAGGTGCTCAATCTGAGATGGGACAATACCTGAAGTAGGTTTGTCCTACAGGTCTGGTTACCTACTCAGAGAGCAACCTCTTGTATCTCACTTGTGCTCACCAAAGGGAGAAATATTCTGTAGTATATCAGTCTGGTCTCACTCAGAAGAGTTATCCAGTCCCGAAATACCAGGCAATTCTCCTTGAACAGGAGAAACCGCAAACCCCAGATGTACGTTTCATCCTCTTGGGCGTCGTCAGTGAAGTGCAGCTGTACTCCCTAGGGCACAGTGAGCAAGGATTTCACGTCTGGAGTCCCCTATCACCCTTAGGTTGAGAAATCCTCCTAAGGATCATTTGCATACACAAAATTAGAGGTGCTCAATCTGAGAACGGACAATACATGCAGTAGGTTTGTCCTATAGGTCTACTCAGAGAGCAACCTCTTTTAGCTCTTTTTTTAGCAGGTAGAGTTTGACCACTTTTCACAAAACCCTTGGCAACTAGTTGATCACCATCTACTTTCTTCAAAGTACTACTGATGTCAGAACAATGCAACGTTATTCATTCTCTGAAAGATCTCTCAGATTTGCCCAATTACACCAATCTAAATGGGCAAAGTAGGTTTGTCCTATAGGTCTGGTTACCTAGTAGTACAGGAAATATAATGATTAATATTTATTCTATTGCCTGAATGAGGATGATAAAATGAAGGATCCATCAACAAGTAACTACACATGGTAGAATTCACATACCGGAAGCACCCAGATTTTCATGTCTGAGTGTTTAATAACAGTTTTTACCAACCAGTCCCTTAAGTCCCTTCCTGTCTGATCACACGCATTTCAAGAGTCACTATGTAAAAAAAATCCATTCCAATTCAACTTCACCACTTTTGCCACTGACAAAGGCCCCCATTCATTTGAGGTTTTGGGGGATCTGGTAGCCCGTAAGTAAGGTTGCAAGTTATTTTTCTATTCAATTGGCGCCTTTTTGTGGGCTCCAAACGGGTTACGAGTTACAGCCTTGAAAAAGGGGAGCTGGTTAAACCCGTAATTTACAGCCTCCTGAAGAGTTTGATCTTTCACTTTCGCAAGAGTTACGATGGCAAAAATTGCAAATCGCTATTCAATTGCTTCAATTCTTCAAGGCTCCACAGTTCCCCAAGGCTGCACTGTAAGTACCCACGCCGCACCTAACATTAACCTCCCTATGCTGCGGGGTTCCCATTGGGAACCCCCTAGGGTCCCTACATTAACCCTTGCTGCGGGGGTCCACAATTTTCCCGCCTCGCGGGTCCTGAAAGGACCTGCCCTACAACTAACCCCTGCCGCTGGGGTACCCACACAAAACTCAAACTTAACCCCATCACTCATGTAGGCAGGGTTTAATTGTAGCGCAGGGCCTTTAAGGTCCTTTTGAGGACCCGCGAGGCGGGAAAATTGAATTTTAAATGCTGCAGGGGTAATGTAGGGTCCCTGTGGGGTTCCCGATGGGGACCCTGCAGCATAGGAGGGTTAATGTTAGGTGCGTCAGGGGTACTTACAGTACCACCACGGCCGGGGTTAACTATTTGTGTTTCCCTTTAAGGACCCGCAGTGGGGGATTTAAATTTTTAAATGCAGCAGGGCCCCGATTGGGACCTTTACTGCATGGGGTTCATGTGGAGACCTTTCGGGGGTCCAGATGGGGACCCCGCAACAAGATTTCCTTTAGTGAACCTGCGGGGGTACCTGGAGGTTTGATTGCTGTCATGATGACTGTCTCATTTACTATTGGCTCTGTCTAAGTAGTAACTACGGGCTTGCATGCCCAAGCCCTGAACTGCTTATGTATGGAACAGGGTTTATGATTTTGGATCTCAGACAGCGAGTTGCGGGCTTGTTCAATTGAATAGCACCGGAATTGTAGCACACTGCAAGCCCGCCTGCTATAGAGTTGCAGGCTTGCAATTGAATGTGGCTGAAAGAGTTGTATTTAATCCAGTAACTATTGGTATATTCTGTCTTACTAGTGGGTGGGACATTCCAAGAATCCTCTGAACACTCAGAAATCTTAGACCCTGATTAAATTTGAAGCCCGCAACTCGTGGGATATAGGTTGTATGTCTGTGGGCCTGCTACAGGCCCAAAGCGCGCTCAAGTTATGGTGCTATTCAATTCGACTAGACCGCAAGTTACAGGCGGCTACCCCAAGCCTGTAAACCCTTTCCGTGGCCTTAAGCTGTTAAGGGGCTGGCCGAGACGCAATCAGCTGTTACTAACCAATTGCAGTATAACGTAGTGCAACACAGGCCTCTCAGCCAATAGAAATCAGTCTAGCCGCAGATGATTGACAGAGGGAGATTGTATAGTATATTTGCATTCCACGCGCCCATGCTTTGACTGTGTTGTATTTTCTGTTGAAGTAGCACGCAGGTCCCGGAGTTGGAGGTTTTTGAGAGAGAGAGAAAGAGCAGGCGTATTTTCAGAGCAGTAATTTGCGGTTTTGTTTATTTCTTTTCTACTATTTACGATTTTACACTTCATTCTTGATTACGCATACTTGCAATACACATAATTTAAAGGACACACATAGAGACATATAGAGCTAGGTCACCCCCCCCCCCATCCCCCAATAGTTTAATGACACCTTATACACCCATTTTGTTCCCATCATATATTTCCAGTAAAACTTTATTCATATTTAACGTTCTATTACTTTTGGGATTGATATGGAGGGAGGTGAGCAGGAGAGAGAGAGGTGGTCCTGGGAAGAAGTGGTGGTGAGAAGGAGGAAAGTAGAGGAGTGGTGGTGAGAAGGAGGAGAGGAGTGGTGGTGAGAAGGAGGAGAGGAGTGGTGGTGAGAAGGAGGAGAGGAGTGGCGGTGAGTAGGAGGAGAGGAGTGGCGGTGAGAAGGAGGAGAGGAGTGGCGGTGAGAAGGAGGAGAGGAGTGATGGGGAGAAGGAGTAGGGGAGTGGTGGTGAGAAGGAGGAGTAGAGGAGTGGTGGTGAGAAGGAGGAGTAGAGGAGTGGTGGTGAGAAGGAGGAGAGGAGGAGAGGAGTGCTGGTGAGGAGGAAAGGAGAGGAGTGCTGGTGAGGAGGAAAGGAGAGGAGTGCTGGTGAGGAGGAGAGGAGGAGTGGTGGTGAGGAGGAGGAGAGGAGTGGTGGTGAGGAGGAGGAGAGGAGTGGTGGTGAGGAGGAGGAGAGGAGTGGTGGTGAGGAGGAGGAGTGGTGGTGAGGAGGAGAGGAGTGGTGGTGGTGAGGAGGAGGAGTGGTGGTGAGGAGGAGGAGTGGTGGTGAGGAGAGGAGTGTTGGTGAGGAGGAGGAGGAGAGGAGTGGTGGTGAGGAGGGATGGTGAGGAGGGGTGGTGGTGAGGAGGAGGAAGAGGTTGGTAGTTGCGTAGGAGGAGGAGGAAGTGGAGGGGGAGAGTGGAGACAAGGAGGTGGATGGTGGCCCTAGTACCAGGCACACATAGAAGAGGGACAGAGGGGGAAGGACCTGATCCCAAGGGGGTGGTAGTTCAGGGGAGGGACAGGCCGGAGGGCAAGAGGCTAAGGGCATGCACAGGACCAACAACTACACGCACCAGAAGAATGTGGTCCTCCTTGGTGCTATCCGTGGCCGACCGGGGATTCGTGCAGGCGGGAGTCAGGCCAGGGCAGAGGGCTCAGGAATGGAAGGAGGTAGCGGCTGAGGTTCAATAGTGGTGTGGAATTTAGGGGGATTAAAATATAAACTTTATTTATTCTATTAATAAAATTATTCCCATATCACAATCCTGAGTGACAACAATGTGTTAACAAGAAGAAATTCTTGTATCAACTCCTAGTATGCCAAAATTAGCCCTGACAGTGTCCTCAATATGAAATCTCATAGATTTGTTGTATTTAACGGACACCTATGGGTCTCTTAAAAATTGGCAGTTTAAACAACAAAATATGGACCTGATACGCTGCAGTCTTTTCTTTGTGACAATAATACTGGCAAGACTGTCCCCAGAATCTAATGTTCAATGACAAAAGTTGACGGGAGAAATATATCTCACTGAGGGATCCTAAGCTCGCCTAGGTACCCAGATACTGGGCTGTTGGTAATAAAAATTGTGCCGTATGTCAATGATCTACCAGGTTTGATGGGTATAATCTGCTATGAGGAGACTGGGCAGGCCTAAGGAGCACTGGATTGCCTCTAATCCTTACAGCGCTCTAAATCGTCCAGCAGGGGCCCCTAACACATTCCCCAATGTTGGACCACATAAATTGTTATATATGATAGACACCTATGGGTCTGCTACAAAATAGCAATTTTAGACAATAAGATGTGGATCTTCTGAATTGCAGCCTCTCTCTTGTGGTAATTTTACTGGCAATGCTATCCCCCAGATCTGATGATAAAGATGAAGGTAAGCTTTCCCCCTGGGGAATCCCTAGCTTGCCTGGAAGCCTAGATACTGAGCTGTCGGCAGTCTTGAATTGTGCCGTGTTTTGCTCCTCTACCTGGGTATAGGAGTAGAGGCTGCTGTGGGGAGAATGGGCTGGCCTCAGAAACGCTGGATCAGAGGAAGAACATGAAAAATAAAAAAAAACTGGCGTTCGTTTCGTCCGATAAGTCTGACGTCATTGTTAAGTCTAAAATGGTTTAAAGAACAAAGGCAAACAAAAGTGATGACCATGCCTCCAGCATCACTGCATACAAATGGACTTATATACAGGATAATATATAACAAAAAAATCCCCATTAGAAATTAGTCTACCTCAGAAGCGCAACCGGAAATTATCGAGTCAGTCCACTGAGACTGTAGATCCGATGAGGAGGAACACCGCCATGCGGGAGCTCTGTTGAGAAGCTTTGAGCTGGCGAGTCTGGTGACCATTCTCTCCAGCGTGAGTAAGGTCTGACTGGAGGACAGCAAACAAATGCCCCTGCAGACGCGGTCACAGGGTGGGGATGCCGTATACCGGATTACTACATGCTAAAGACGCTAGAAGCCTTTGGATCCCTGCACTACTCTACGCTACCAAAAAGCTGACAGCCATCAGCCACCATTCCTCTGTAAGATGGGGTTATCTGCCATTTGTTCCAGTGGTTTGATGAAGAAGGCCCTGGGGGGCTGTGGGCATACAGGAACCTGTGTCTCACTGTCTCATTACCTTTTTAGTAGGAATGCTAGTTAAGCCTAAGTGGTTATACTTGCCTTGGCACAATTTCAAACTTAAGGGTGAGATTTAATTTAAAATGACAGTGGCTATTTGTCCAGTAAACTTACAAGAGTATTGCCAGATATTATTTGACCTTTAGTGGCATTGCCTGATTTACAGAGACATAGCTTTATACTGTCTGGTTTTCAGTGGCAGTGTCTGATTCTGTTTCATCTACTGAGACTTTGTCTGATACTTCTTGATCTAATTGAGATACTGCCTGATCTACAGTGACATAGCCTGATGCTTTATCACTTTCAGCGACATTGCCCGATACTGCTTGACTTATAGAGGTTTATACAACAAGAAAATGTATATGCTGACATTCCTTGGGCAACAAAAGAGCATCTAACAATCCTATACTCTCTAGACCAATTAATATATTGTGTCTTTCTTAGAACCTGGTATGGAAGAAAAATATCAATGTAAACAAAAAAAGAAGAAAAAAGTCTCCAATTTAATCCAATTTGCCCTATTACATTACCCTTATTAATTATAAATAAACAATATAATAGTGTAGAATCAAATATATAGAATGTATTAGTAAGTATAAACACTATTAAAAAATGACAATTCAAATACAAATGGTTACCCTTGCAGCCAAAAACACCCTCACATATAAATTACATCAATGTATAAAGTCTATGTGCAAAGTATTGCTGGTGGTAATCTCCAAACCACTTAGGAAATAAAGTGCTTGAGTGCAATATTATATACCTGTATACAACCTGATAAGAGGGGCATAGGAGGAGCCCGCCACTTACTCCCTAAATGTGCATAAAAGTGAAGACTAATCTAAGCCTTCTAAAAAAACTCACCCTACTATAAAAAGAAAACCCTATTTGGATGTGGCAGAATGGGGATTATCACTTGTCTCCCTATCTTCATGTGAAATAAACCTATACTATACTATATAATACTAATTCCCTAAGTGGAATGTGTGTACCACTTGTTATACCTAAACACAAATATATATTGTACAGTTATTTAAATAGCTAGTTTATCAGACAAAATCAGTATCCACTAGATATAATGTATATAATGTTAATCCAAAGTATTGATTTAAGATCAGTCTGATTACTTAGCTTTATATATATCATACTGAGGGATGTTAAAACATTAAGTGAGTCCAATCCATCATCCCTCTAGTGAAGTTGCTCCCGGCAAACTGGATTAAAGGAGACTTTTTTCTTCTTTTTTTGTTTACAGGGGTTTAGCCTGATATTGCTTGACTTACAGGGGTATTGCCTCTTATTTCCCAACGTAAAGTGTTATTGCTGGGTCCTGTCTGATTTATAGCAACATTGCCTGATATTGCTTGTTTCACAGGGTTATTGCTTGATATTGCATGACTTTATAGAGATATTTTTGGATATCGCCTGATTTACAGGGCCATTGCCTGATATTGAATTTTTAATATTGGTTTATTTCCGTCTGTGAATTTAGGCCTGCTCAAACAATAGAAAGTGCAAAATGCCTACTAAAACTAGAGATAAGAAAACTACAAAAAAAAGAACAATCTCAGTTTTCTAATGTCTCAAATAAAGGCAAAAACAAGGAAGAAGGTCTGGAGACTTCCCAGTCAGGCACTTCCTTTGAGAGTAATGTGAGCCCACTAAATTCTTCAGAGATTGATTTATTAAAAGACCCTAGTTCACTTTCTATAGATCCCATTACTTTCCCGATTAATGGAAAAACTATCAATATTAAGACAAGAGAAATGGCACATAATAAATTCAGTGACCGAAGGGAAAGAATTAACAAAACTGTGGAACATCATTATAGATGACCCTGAATCTCAAAAAGCTAGGACTGACCTGCTGGCCAAACAACCAGAATGGTCTAACGTGAAAAAAATATCTGGATATTGAACGAATAGATGGTATAACGTAATTTAATTTTAGAAAGATGTATATATGTATGTAAACAAAGGTACTCTCATATGAAAAATTGATAATCCTGATTCTCAGTTGAATTTAAAGCTGTTACTATATAACGACTTTGAAATTTGATTAGTATCTGTTGGATGCCCTGCCGGCTTTAGGGCCTTATATCGGTTGCCCCTTTTCTCTTCCTCCACCTCCCCTGTAATGGAGGAGGTTGTATAATAGCTGGGAACAGTAAAAGGGTGATATATTTAGATTATCATTTTATAAATGTTTTCCAGAGGAAAGAAATATCATTTGGGTGTTCGTTAACATATATTCCTAGATATGAACATTTAATTAAGAGAATATTTTAATTGGAGTTTTGTCAGTTACACTGGAATTGAATTATCGTATATACTTGAGTATAAGCCAAGTTTTTCAGCCCTTTTTGTTTTAATGCTGAAAAAGCCCCCCTCGGCTTATACTAGTGTCCCCCCGCCCCTGTGTCTCTTCCCTCCCTCTCCCTCGTGACTCTTTCGCTCCCCCTCCCTTATCATCCTCCCTCCTCATCACTTCCCTCCTCTCCAATTACCCCCTCCCCTCTCCCTTACCGTCTCTTACCTTCCATCAGCTGCTTCATTGCTCGTCTACTGCAATTTTTTTTTATACTTCTAAATATAAAACATATAGCTAGATTAGTAATAGTTTTGAAATTGTTTAAGATTCACAATTTTTTTTTTTTACTTCACTCCTAAAATATTTGACTTTCAAAAGCCATGAAATGGTTTAGGAGATTATCTTCTCACAAAAAGGGTTACTTTAGAGAGAAGTGTGGGAAGAGGAGAGGGGGAAGATACAGGGGGAGGAGGAGTTTGGTTAACAATATTGATTTAACTGAAACTAGGGAAGACATTTGGATGGTAGATTTTTTTTTAACTTATATTCAATAGTATATGAAAAGCATTAAATGTAGCCTAGAACGTTTTTTTTTTTTTTTTTTAAATACCCATCTTTTAAAGAGGGCTAAGCCTTTAGGTCTTAAGACCTTTAGGCCTTTGGTCGTTTTCTACACTAACTTACATACATTTATAGTTTTGTCACACTGGTGATAACTATAAGTAGTAATGGCCGTCAAGTATACAAGTATCCAAGTTCTTCCTCATCGAAGGGATAATCCCTTCAATGATCTAACATTTCTGACATCAGCTAGTAAGCCCTTATATGTGGAGCTCCCCACGTGTTTTTGAGGAGATCTCTGGGATGCATGTAGGAATGAATGTTTTATTGAGATACAAGATACAGTAGCAAATGGGAAATGAGGGAGAGAAAGGAAAAGAGAGATAGAAGGCTGCCCTCTTTTGCCGCTCCTGTTCCTACTATACATCGAACCATTGGCGGAGGTAATTAGATTGGAGAGTAAAATCAAAGGAATTCAAATTAGCAATACTGTAAATAAAATGTTACTATTCGCGGACGATATTATTCTAACAATGTCAGATCCAGAGGAATCTTTATCATATCTCTCTAAGTTAATTGAGGAGTATGGTAGATTTTCCTATTTTTAAAATAAACTACCTAAAAACAGATATTCTCTACAAAGGTTTAACTACTGACCTGTTCGTAAGACTAAAAGGAAAATATCCCTATAACTGGTACTTGAGAAAGTTATTTCTAGATAAGTGATACCTTTTATCTAATTTAAAAAACATCCTAAAGAATATTTTAGGTAAAGTAAGTAGTGAAATAAGATCTTTGTTATCAGAATGGAAAAATTCCAGAGTTTCATGGATGACTAGGCTTGCAAATATAAAAACCTATATAATTCCCAAGATATCATATATCTTTAGATGCATCCCAGAGACCTCACCTAGATACATTCTGAAAAGCTTGCAAACGATAATTGATAAGTATATTTATAATGGCAGAAAACCAAGAATAAATGCTGAAATTGCTAAGAGAGTCTTTGAAAAAGGAGGAATAAATTATCCTAGAATTGAACACTTGCATAACATTATTATTCTATCACACTTGGCAGGCTGGAATAGTTTGGAAAGTGCCAATGTATGGCGAGACATAGAAGAGGTTTTTATGTCCCCAATCCCCATTAATTTAATAATGTGGTTACCTAAAGCAGGGAACCTGGGGAGGATTCAAATACCATGGCCCTCATTCAATTGCAACTTGGCCAATTGAATAGGGGTCTAAATAAGCACATAACATATTTTTTTTAAAGAAGTTTTTAGTTAGTAAATATCTATCCAAAAGCAAGATTTTCAATAACTAAAAACTTCTTTAAAAAATATATGCTATGTGCTTATTTAGACCCCTATTCAATTGGCCAAATCGCAATTGAATGAGGCCCCAAATGGCTTGAAGTCCCTATTAAAATGTTGGTATAAACATAGAAAAAACAAGAACCTTTAAAGTTACCCTTCTTTGAGTACAACTTTAACAAAGATGGACTGTGTCTCTTCCCCCCCCCCCCCCCCCCAAATTTGGACTTATGACTACCTATGAAAGGCTATTGGATAATGAAGATCTTTCCCACATAGTTTCCACATGTTGCAAAGTTTTAGAAAACATGGAACTCCCAGTAAAATCTAATAGGATGTTAATGTGGGAAAAAGATTTGGAAAATTCTTGGCCAGTAAATATATGTTATACCTCGTTTAATAATTTAAAAAAATCTTCTATATCGGCCTCCCACAGGGAGTTATTTTTTTAAAATAACACAGCATTGGCATCTAACTTTGGTCGAATTAAACAAATATAATACAGACAATTCAATTCTATGCTGGAAGGGATGTGGGAAATTTGGCTCCCTTTTCCAAAAGGGTCTGATTTTATCACATGACCACCATAGATGTAAAAGTTGTGAAAAATTTCTCTCAAAATTAGTAAATAAACAGATAACTTTATATCCCCATCTTGCCTTATTACACTTAGAGATAGATAAATACTTTCCACACAATATACATCTGATAAACCATATTTTATTGGTGGTAAAATGGTACATTGTCAAATATTGGAAGTCAAATAAATTACTTTCTTGGACGGAAGCTCTAATTTATGTCTCTAGATGTAGGGAATTGGAGAAAGACTGGCTAGTTACAAACTATAAAGGTAAAAATCTGTCTATAAACTGGCAACCTTGGGACATATTTAGCTTCACTATAAATGACTAATTAGCTTTAATGCTAACCCCTACTAAATTATTTACTGATATAGTACATTTCCCTATCCTCCCCTAATTCTAGAACAATAGCTACTTATGATAATATAGTTCTCAATATTGGATAAATGTATTGTATGATTGTAAAATTATTTTTATATTTTATACTGATTCAATGGTGTGTCTTTGATGTTTGATATCGTGACTTTCTATATATGTCTCAAAATCAATAAAAAATAAAAGAAATGAGTCTAACTCGGACATACCTGTTTTTCATTTTTGAACAGGTTTTAACTGGTATTTATTGTCACTATTAGCTTTGAGTATTTTCTCACATTTAAACATTAAAACAATACAGAAACTTTTACATTTTATTATTCTATTTCTGTTTTATCATTGTGGAGCTATTTGTGGTAACTCTTACACATTGTCCACAAGAAAGGATACACGGACATAAGGTGAATCCAATAAAGAATGACCTGGCACCAACCGTGTATGATGTGTGAAAAAAATGTGTTGAAATGATAATGTGCATGTTTTGATTTATACTTCGTGTCAACCCTAAACTTTTGCTATCCGTAACAAATTGCAAACAAAGTATATAAGTGTCTTCTAGACTTGGGAAAGATATATAAGCAGATACTTAAAACAGATTTTTGTTTCATTTTCCACAGGGTCTATATTGGTGCCATTATAACTAAACATTGAGACTCTCCTCAAAGACTATATGCTATGATCTTTTAAACGGCCTGTGGTAGAATAAACATAATGATATGTGTGAAATCTTCCAGTAAGTTATAAATATTCACAATCCACAATACATACTTATCCAGGGTGTGTACGGTCCTTCAAAGTCCTTAAGAAGTACTTGAATTTCATTTTCAAAGTACTTGAAAAAGGTCCAGAGTCCTTGAATTTTTATAAGGAAAAAATTTATGCTTTTTTCATCTTTGTTAGGCAGATAAACATATGACGCCCAGGACTATTAATAACACTGTGGTTATTGCTGATTTACTGCTAGAGGACACGACATCCATGCAGTGGCATGGCCCTCTCTCCTGTCTCATAGACCCCTTGGAGGGCACAGGAAAGTAACCATCAAACACACATCCCCCACTGTCTCTTCTATCTTTCACAACTTTTTGTCCGTGTCACAGCGGCAGCCGCTCCGCTCTAGTCACCGTAGTGCCCTGTCAATCGTCACCCTTTGTCAAGTACTGCTACCTGGAGCAGCAGGTGTCTCGAGGCGGGGGCTCCTTGGTCTCCTGTGCTGCTGATACCAGGTAATGATGATACGCCAAAAGTATCATCATTACCTCGATGAGCAACGTGTGAAAAGGAATGCAGAACTACCTGAGAAAAAGTGTAAATGAACTACATGTTTTAAAAACCAAGAAAGCACGATTGCAGCAAACTGTAGAAGAGCTACAGTCATCTGCAGATAAACTATCAGAAGAAACAGAAAAAACATTGAATCTGAACCTTGTTACCCAATTGAACAGTTTTAGGCTGACTGCCAAGAACAAAAACTGAACAAATAGCGAACATTGATGCTACAATTAAAGAGATGATTAGTAAACTTAATATATTTTCAATGGACAATTTATAGCGAAAATTATTATTACCAAAATGAGACCTTGAAAATTTTTACACAGTCCTTGAAAAGTCCCTAAAAAGTCCTTGAATTTCCTTGCTGAAAAAGTGTATGAATATCCTCTTATTGATTACCTCAATGTGTCAAATTACATTTAAATACAGCATGACACATTTTGTATGTTCTCCATGGGATGCAAGATATAAAACCTCTGCCTGTACGCAAAATTTGGGAATGCTTATGCTTTGAATGAAAAATACACAAGCTGCAATCACATATTGGAAGGTTATTCCTTGCCGATTGATCAATGCTTTGCTGGTACACTAAACATCGGCACTTGCACTTTGACCCATGATGTTGGTCACATGACCTTTAATTGTAAACATACGCATAACAGACCCAGTGGACGCAACAAGAAATCAAGCGTATTGTACATTTTTATTTAAGAAAAATAACCATGGTGTTGTGCTATCCTAACAGGATTGAGAGGATGATGTGAGTCTTTGCTCTAGGGCAAGAGGTTGCTTCTGTTTAGATTTAGAATTAGACCCACAGCAGTCCCTACACCTATACCCAGATAGAATCCATTGCTCCTTGGGCTTGCCCACTCTCTTCGTAGCAGTCTAAACCTGTCAAACCTGGTAGATCATTGACATATGGCACAATTTTAATTACCAACAGCCCAGAATCTGGGTACCTAGGCGAGCTTAGGATCCCTCAGTGAGATATATTCTACCGTCAATTTTTATCATTGAACATTAGATTCTGGGGACAGTCTTGTCAGTATTATTGTCACAAAGAAGAGACGGCAGCTTATCAGGTCCATATTTTGTTGTTTAAATTGACAATTTTTAAGAAACCCATAGGTGTCCGTTAAATACAATAAATGTATGAGATGCCATATTGAGGACTCTGTCAGGGCTCATTTTGGCACTCAGGATTGTGATATGGTAATCATTTTATTAATAGAATCAATAAAGGTTATATTTTAATCTCCCTAAATTCCACACCACTATTGAATCGATTGAAAGGTGTTAGGCACTATTAGTTTGAGATTATAATTCTAAGAAATAGCTTCTGAGGTTACAGCAGTAGGCACAGCGCCAAGGGATGTGAGGACTGTCAAGCACCAGTTTGACAACATCAGGGTCAAGGTGAGGAGGATGATGGCCAATGCGTACAGGAACATGACTGTGGCTTATAATGAGTGGGAGAGGGCCGCCAAGGACCTTCTGAGACAGGTGCCCGCCGCTGGAGCTTTAGACGGTGGCCCAGCAGGACCCAGCCTCCATGTCAGGTGAATATCACATACACCACATACACCAACATGCCACCACATGTACATCACACACACTACACATGTACATGATGACCAACAAGGACACTGACTTGTCAACTCCATGGAATTAACAAAGGATAGATGGATGCGTCATTAAATCCATGAAGCTGACCAATCGCTGTCATTTCAAGGCACAACGCCAGTAATCAACCAATAGATAGTCCATGTATTGGTGTGCCCACTGCAGTGTATGCAGTTACAGACCACAGCCAGAATCAAGATAGCATTAGGAGCCAAGAACAATCAAGATCAAGAACCAAAGATCTAGCATACGATAGCTAATCTGAGTTGCAATTAGGAGAATCATCCAGGTTTTAAGCCTAGATGTCAGATAGTTAGGCATGAACCATAACAATGTATTATTCATCGTACTAATGACATATACGTTTCATTTCTATCTTCCAGCATCCTCAAGGAGGTCTGGGTCCAGTGGCGAGCCAGTGACGGGGGCGTCCGCACCATCTGAGAAGGAAGTGGAGGAGCAAGCCCCCACCCAGCAGGAACTGACGCAGGGGGAAGAGGAGAGAAGCAGAGCAGAGGGCATTGTTTTGGAGGAGGATGTAATATGACTGGTGGGGTCACCATCCAGGTCACCTGCCACACCACCAGTATTCAACCCCACTGTACCCCTCCTTCAAAGACTGAGCCACTACCACTGGAGTGACGGCGGAAGCCAGCCACCAACTCCTCCTCCCACTACACAGCATTGTTCTGGACTGGCCCCCACCACCGGGCTCACCAACACCAGCTTAATTTCCGCACCAGGCTTCAGCCTGGCCCCAGACCCTCCCCACTAGGACACAATCATTATCACCTCCTCACCAGGCTATGCCCAAGGAGCCTCCATCCTCAACATCAGGTCAGGCTGCGCAGGCGGAGATGCTAGCCCCCATGCACCAGCAGTTGGAGTGTCTACGGGGGATCCAGGCCAGCATCTCTGTCAATCATGTGGAGGTAATGCTCAGGATTGGGGCGGACCAGAGCACATTCCAGGGGGTGACCACTGAAGCAATGCCATGTGCTTTGGTCCCTACCCCTGCCTCCTCAATCCCGGTGACATTCCCCGGACACCCACAGCCCGGCCCCTCCTGTCCTCCCACCATACCTCCACCACTGCAGGTGCCGCTTCCTCCTTCAGGTGCCGCCGTCTCCCTGCCCCCCCCCCCCCCACCACCACCACCACCACCACCACCACCAGCAGCAGGGAGACAGCGGCCTGTCCACAAGGGATGTGGGCACTGTGTCTAGGAGGAGGAGGACCTAGAGGCTGCGCAGATGTTTGTGCCTTCTCAACAGCACTCCTTAGTGACAATCTATTGGTCACAATGTTCACATAATCTAGCCTGGCTACAGAGTCTTGGTTCTTGGCTTATGTGATGGTAATTATATTGTATGCAGAAGGCTACCTCGCATCACATGGTCCATGATCCTCTTCTCTGTGAATACGTAGAGTTCTGTTACCATGTCACCAATTGATGGTCAATGAGGAATGCTGTTGAGAAGATATGCTGCAGTCACTGGGATTTTTTTTAAGGCCTTATTTTGTAGGTATTTTTTTATTATTTTGTTTGAGGTGTAAGGTTTTCCCAGTGCCTCTCAGGTAAACATTCTCTCAATGACAGCCGCCCTTAACATGTAGCTCCCACAATATTAAAGTTATCATATAGACAGATATCGAAGACATGATTGTTGCTATCTGTAGACTAATACCACTATGGCGGCGGACTTGCAAAGTCTCACAATGGCATGTTAATGACAGCCAGCATTAATATATGCCTTAGTGAAGCATGTGATCCTGACTTCAATATCGGTCTGATAACAGATCCTTGGGTCTGATGTAAGTAACATTGAATCTGACTGCTGACCTTTTTGTTCTGTCCGTATTAATGGGTATTTTCCCATATTTCTGATTATCCAGAGACCTAGCTAATAGTAATGCTTGCAGATTGGAATCAGGTGAGTTGTTATATTGTTACAGTATTTAGCACTGTACTGTACATGCATGTTGATATTTTTATATATGGTATTTATGCACAGTCTTGACCATTTCTGATTGTGGTCTGTCTATAAAATAAAGCTTTGTTATACAATTCTCACTGTGTCAGTGTGTTTTCAATGGTTGGGGTGATGGGACATCACATACATCACATTTGTGTCACATTCCTATATATGTAAACTAATGAGCCCTAGTTAGCATGCAATAGATCAATACATATAATAATAGTCATACTAGCATTAGATATCATATAATCATTTATATCAATAAAGGGTTAATACATATGCAAAGCCCAATTAGTGATACTGTGGAGTATCAACATTCTCCTGAGGGCCTGAAAGGAATATGACAGGTGACACTTGAGTGGGTTGCCAGTTCTTTCTCTAGGGCACTGTGATATGTCTGACCTCTCAGCTATGACCTGCCCACCTACAGGGGCCCTACATGGTGTAGCACACAGCTTCATTCAGGTACAGAAGCCCCTTCACCACCACCACCACCACTTAGCAATCTACAAGTGGACCAGGGGAACATATACCACACTAATGTAAATTGATGAATAGCAAGACATAATGGGAGGTCACCAAACAGGAATGGCAATACATCTTGGCACATGGCCACCAGCAATGGCATGGGACCTCCAGGATGGGCATAGCAGAGATGGAGGTGAGTTGGCTGTTGATCCACGTGCCTCTGCACAGCCTCCATGTGTTTTTGCGCCCCCTCCTTGTGTACCTGAATGAAGCTGTGAGCTATACCATTTAGGGCCACTGTAGGTGGGCAGATGATGGCAGAGAGGTTAGAAAAATCACAGTCCACTAGAGAAGGAACTGGCAACCCACTCAAGTAATACCTGTCATATTCCCACTCCAGTATCTTTGGCATGTAATCCTTGTGGAACAGCACAGGCAGAGACCTAGCAAAATATGTAAGGCCACAGAGAGTTGGACATGACTGAAGGGCTGAACAACAATTAATAATATGTTTCCCTGGGACTTGATATATGTGATGTGGTGGAGTAATTTGGCTTCTATTAGTGTTCTGAATGTAGATGGGATGAGTTACATGTATATCAGATGATGTTTGATTGTTTAGGAGCCACATTATAGCCTCTGTGAGTGAGAAAGGGTTAATATGGTAGCCATTTTGATGTATATGTGTCGCAATTTAATGAGGTAGTGTGTCTTGACTTGCTTTCAGGATCTTGCAGCATAACTTGTCATATGTGCATATGCATGACCATTCCAACATATGACAATAAAAATATTTTTATTATTTACATGTTGAATCATTGTGGATTGTCGTGGAAGTAATTATAATGCCTTCCATTGCTTTGGCCATATTTTAAAGTCCCTTGGTGTATTTGTATTGTGTTTTACAGTGTTACAGGATAGTCTGTCAGCCCTTTGCAAGTCCTAATAACTTCAACTACTATTTTATTTCTATCACTATTTAATCTCTATGCACTCAACATGTGATTAAGGTAATCCTTTAAAAAATTGATGAAAAGATTAAGCATGTAAAAGCTTATTTTTATCAGCATACTTACTATTCCACCATGGTGTCATTCAACTTTATGTAGATATTGGTGTCACATAATTGATTCAGAATATCTTTCATGTAATCTTAATAATTCATAAGCACTAGGGAACATTTCTAATTTTCTGGTGTAATGACCCCAATCTGCCATTTTATTTTCATTAGCACAACTTCCTGGTAGAAGACTTTGCATACACAGCAAGTGTATCTGCACAGTGGGAAAGTGTCAGTAACTACAGTCAGTCCTCTCAGCAGAACTAATGGGTAGATTGTTAGTTTCCAAAAACACCCACCCAGTAACAGGCATATAAAATGACAGCCTGCAGTAAGCAACAATTGCATGTAAAAGTTGTAATATGTAAAGCTTGTGATTATTTTAGCTTTCTAAAATTTTGCATACCATCATATTTAGTTAAACAAAGACCATAATTGACAATAATTGGTATGCGACGGATTACATACACTCCACTTTATAGACATTCAGACATCTTTTATTTAATTTTCATATAATTCCCAAAAATATTGTATGGTCATAAGGAGTTAAATAACTTCCAGTAAATTAATCGACTAAGCTAAATAATTTCTTAACCAAATTGACCTTTTATTAACTGCAAATTGGTCTCCGTTCGCTATGATACATTATAGTAACTATAATAGATATATATACTAACTAATCCATTTAGAAGTATGTTAAAGCTGTCAAAATTTACTCCTGGTGCTTTTGTTTTAAACAGATGGATCCGAGATTTGGAATAACCTTGGAGAACACCACATTTCTCTCACAACAGAAAAAACATTTGAATGTTCTGAATGTGGGAAATGTTTCAGGCAAGCCTCACATCTTAAAGAACATAAGAAGACTCATACAGGAGAAAAACCTTTTTCATGTTCTGAATGTGGGAAATGTTTCATTCGGTCCTCACATCTTAAAGAACATAAGAAGACTCATACAGGAGAAAAACCTTTTTCATGTTCTGAATGTGGGAAATGTTTCGTTCGGGCCTCAGCACTCAATGATCATAAGAGAACCCACACAGGAGGAAAACCATTTCCATGTTCTGAATGTGGGAAATGTTTCAGTTGGGCCTCACATCTTAATATACATAAGAGAACTCACACAGGAGAAAAACCTTTTACATGTTCCGAATGTGAGAAATGTTTCAGTCATCGATCAGCTCTTAATATACATAAGATGACTCATACAGGAGAAAAACCTTTTCTATGTTCTGAATGTGGGAAATGTTTCAGTAATCGCTCAGATCTTAATAAACATAAGCGAATTCACACAGGAGAAAAACCTTTTTCATGTTCTGAATGTGGGAAATGTTTCATTTTGGCCTCAACACTCAAGGATCATAAGAGAATTCACACAGGAGAGAAACCTTTTGCATGTTCTGAATGTGGAAAATGTTTCAATCAGCTCTCAGCTCTTAATAGCCATAAGAGGACTCATACAGGAGAAAAGCCTTTTCCATGTTCTGAATGTGGGAAATGTTTCATTCACTCCTTCCATCTCAAGCGACATATGAGAACTCACACAGGATTAACACCATTTGCATGTTCTGAAACTTACACAAGAGAAAAAAATGTGCTTCAGTCAGATTTGAAATGACTCACCAGTTGTATGTAGGGCATGTGGGAAATGTTTTAATATAAGTCCGCCATTACACATCAACATGACATCATGCAATTCTACTAAGATTTTATAAATGTAACTAATCAAAACATTTCGCAAGCTCATAAAAATCTATGGATATCAGAGTTGTAAATCATGTTAATATAACTTTTTAGCAGTGCTGCTCTTTTAGTAAGTTCTGCTAGTGTATCAGCTTGTATTATTACAATAAATACTATGAGGCTGCACTGGTTCGGTGCATTGCTCCTATCTGCTTGGTTACCAATAACCTTTTGATGTAAGGGATCCTGAACTTATAGACTTTGCTCAACATGTCATGCTGAGCACTCATAATCAATTAGTGAACTAAGTTTATATATATATACAGTATATATATATATATATATATATATATATATATATATATGTATATATATATATATTATTCTTATATTATCATTATATATTTTTAAACCTTATTATCCCCTCCCATTAATTTTCCTGTTTTCTATGTGTGTTTGTTACATCAAACAAACCATTGAGCTTTTAGAACTGTACAAGGAAAAAAATATGTTCTTAGGTCCTGATAGGTCCTGAAAGACTGTCTAAAAATGTGTACTCTGTTTATAGGTGATACTAATATGTATAGTATGATGAATCTTTATGTTATAGATATTTTTAATAAATGATTGTGATTGATGAGCCCATTGTCATTAAGAATTACTCCTTGTACTATACAAAAAATATAATTTTTTTAGAGTAAATATATGTGTTAGACAAATCTTTACCTATCTCTACTACCTTTCACTTTCCTTCTTTCCTGGGCTACTTTCAATGCCTCATCAGACAGTTAGTTTCCCTTCTTAGTTTTCTTTCTTTTAGGGATATTCTTTGTTGCTGTTTTCTGGACAATTTCACTGTGATGATCCAGGGGTAGGGGCTATTACTGCTTAGGGCCACCTGTTATAGACTACAGGTTAACTACCCACAAGGACCATTTGGGTTCTTGGAAATCTCTGCACAGGACTCTGATATCTGGCTTCTATATCAGTCAGGGTGTCTCCATCAGGAATCAGCGCTTCCAGGAGGCCCAGTAATCTTCCTGTGGTAGTCATCAATACCGGTTACTTGGATGGTGGAGATATGTTCAGTATCGCAGCCATCAGGAGCAAAATAAGAGAACATACAATTTCTATATGCCTCAGAGTAAACTGTTTTATTTTGGAAAAGTCAAATAATATTTATAGGGGATAGGTACCGAGGAGTGTATTCAGCACAACAGTAGGAGGGTGTGACAGACAAATACAAGAGACAAACTCCACATTGGGTCTAACAGTAGCTTCCTGAGGCTTAACCTCCAATAAACATCCTGCCGTCTCTAGCATATATCAGACGTGATTAACTTTATCTGGCAAACAATGGGATAAAAAAATATTTTGCCGTCTCTAGCATATATCAGACGTGATTAACTTTATCTGGCAAACAATGGGATAAAAAAATATTTACAAATACAATGGAGGTGTTTATGTAGATAATCCAGTGGCTGGAGCCAAGCAGTCTGTGCTTCTATGGTGGCTCAATGGCCCAACACCCAGGCAGAGAAAAAGGGGTCCGTGACAGTCACAAATGTCTGTACAAAGTTCTTCAGGCAATCTGTCTTCCAAGTCTAGTATCTTAAATCTAATTTTTACCTACACTGTATATTCATTGGGTATATTATTTACTTTGTATCTGCTCGGTCGTATGTTGTTACGTCTTCTTCTTCAATCCATCTCTGAACTTAACAATAAGAAGCTCATGATCTGATCCATAGTCAGTTACAGGTCTTGTTTTGCTGACTATATAGTGTTCCTCCATCTTTACAGTCAGCAACACATTTTATTTTCTGGACTATAAAAGGCTGCATAGAATTGATGCCTTTGAATTGTGGTGATGGACTGCAAGAAGATGCAATCAACCAATAAGTACTACAAGAAATCACGTCAAGCTGTTCACTGGAAGGTTTGATCATGAGGCTAAAGCTCAAATATGTTTGCCATATCATGAGAAGACAGAATGCCCTAGAGAAGACTCTGAGGCTGAGAAAGATTGAACGCACATGAAGAAGGGGATAGCATAGGTGGAGATGCATAGATTAGGTTTTTGAGGCAATGAATAAGAGCTTCCTGGAGCTCGGAGCAGCAGTGGGTGATAGATGTGCCTGGCATGCAGTGATCTATAGAGTCATACATGATTAAACAACTGATCAACAAACAGACAGCAGAATTTTATTAGCCTTTTCCCCAGATTTGACAACCACAAAAAGAGCATGGAAATCACAGCATCTAGTAAACAAACATAGTTCTACCACTTATGTCTTAACGAGAAGATCCCTTTATTGAACAGGGTACAGGAAATTTATAGGGAACAGAATATAATAACTAAAAACATTAACACAAATTAATTAAACAGTGCCATTATAAAATATTATTTTGTGAACTAATTAAGATCACTGGATCAGAAGGCTAAATTAACATAATTACCCAGAGCTGATGAAGATATGTGACTGGTTAGTAACCCAAATTGTGAAAAGTCAGTTGGTCCTGCATTGTTAGTTCAGGAAGGGCTCAATTGCTGCAGAGGCGAGCCACACGCCCTGACTCAACAATCCAGATGATGGTGCAGAGGCTGCATCCTGGTTTCTTCTTGGCTCAAACAGAGGCATGTTTTTCATGCTAGGGTCCCTCACCTAGCTCACCCCTGAACAATCTCAATCTGCTTGGCAGATTCTTCTGCTTCACTTCCAATTTACTCTTGAGATGATCAATGCCTCCCAAACTCCATCTCTTGTGAAGGGACTTACCCACCTCACTTTCCACCTGTTACTGGGGAGAACTAGTGCCAAGTGCACTACCTCCCTTCTCCTGCTGGGGAGCACAGTCAATCTCTATGAAGCTTTCTATGAATTCCTGTTGCCTCTGGAAAGTGCTTCTCATCTACTTTTGGAGTGTTAACATCTGCTACTTCAACTTTCACTTACTATTGTAGAGCACTCACATCCTCCATGCCATGTCACAAAAAACCCTGCTGCTGGAGCAGCTGTAAAGTGTCTGACTTACCTAAGCCACCTTCTATCTGTCAAGCCACCTTCTATCTGTCGCTGGGAAAAACTGGTGCACGATGTCCCATCTGCCATTGGGGAATGCCTGCATCCTTTACTTCATCTCCCAATCTACCACTGAGGAGCACCAGTAGCCTCCATGCAATGTCTCATGAGATCCTGCTGCTAGGGGGTGCCTGACTCACCTAAGCCACCTCCCATCTGTTGATACAGAGAGTTGGCACATCCATGCTTCCTGTCATCTGGCTCTGGGAAGGTCCGTCATCCTCCTTGACACTATGAAATCCTGCTTGCTTAGGAGTGCCTGACTCACCTAGGTCACATCTATTCTGCTTCTGGGGAGCACCAGGTCCAAGTACACTACTTCCCTTCTGCTGCTAGAGAGCACCGGTTCTGTTAAATTCTGTTACAGCTGAGTATTGATAGTTTCAACTACACATGCTCTCATCTGCTACTTGTAGAGAAAAAATTAAACATACATACATCAGGACCTCAAAAACTGAAGATTTATTTCCTTTCTCGACACCCCTTGTTGTTGAAGGGGAGATTTATAGAGGAACAACTAAATGTTTCTTATTGTATTATATTATAACTATGTAACAGTGTTATTATGACTGTTGATACATTTATTGAACTAGGATTGACCTTATGCCTCTTCTACTCAAACCAATTTTAGTTTGACTCCAGTGACTTTACACAGTTTAAACACTGAAACAACTATTAGCTGACATTTTTTTAGACACTCACAGAAATAGCTTGTAAGACAAAAATGCTGACATCCTGATAGCTTTGTATATTAATGTACAAGTCAAGTGATAAAAAGAAAAAATGTCTTCTAGTTTATTCAAGTTTACAGTTAATATAATACAAGAGAATTCAACCCTTTTAAATCATCATTTGGGAAAGCATCTTTACAAAGACATACAAATTACAAGACTAACAAAACAGTCTGGGTGAGTGGATGAACCGAATTGATTTCCTAAGAGCATATCATTATAGTGCATCATCTTTTACTATCTAGATATCAAATTTACACCATTCAACCTAAATATCACCCAATTTACAAACAAAACAAAAAAAGACAATGTGCTAACTGTGAATATACTACACTTAAGATTGACAAGAGAAACGCAGGAGGAGGGTATGGGGAGGCAAGGCCGGAGGCTAAAATGTACATGCTCGTCATGTGCAAGGTTTCCCCTTTTTTTCCAAATGTCCCATTTATCAGATGACCCAAAATTTAAACCTCTAGCGTGGCAATCTCTTTCAAGCATATAATTCCAGTTTATTGCTGCTTCTAATTCATTCCAAACCGGAATTTGTGCTTGTTTACAGTAACAAACTAAAAGCCATTTGGCTATAGACAAAACTAAAATAAATAATGCTTCCATTTTCCAATTCAGTAGTATATGTAGCAGAGTAATGTCTGGAGTTGGTTGAATAGATACATTGATTAAAGCTGAAATATTGGTGAAGCATTCTTTCCAAATATGTTGCACTATATTACAACTCCACAAGATATGTAGGAAAGTACCTTTATTTCCACAGTTTCTCCAACAAAATTAATCGTTCTAAATATGGGAGAATCTAGCAATCTTATTCGGGGTCAAATACCATCTATTCATAATCTTAAAAAATACTTCTCTTAACGTTGTATATTTTACAACTTTATTAGTCAATTCCAATGTCTTAAACCACGTTTCTGTTGGCCAGACTTGATTGATATCTTTTTCTCAGATTTTCATACGGATTGTTTTTTTTAATCTAATTTATCTTTTAAAATACCAAAACATTTAGAGATGAGATGGTGTTTGGATCTGGAGGCTAAAAGAAGTTCAAAAGGTGTCAATGGTCTATTACTAACCAAATTATATTTTAAGTTAAAATCGCCATTTTCAAACTATTATATTCTAACCAACTAAGTTCCGGGAGGCCAAATTTATTTTTAAAATCGCTAAATGACAATAAGGCGCTGTTAGAGTATATATCTCCCAAGTTTTTGATGCCCTATCTATTTTATCTTTCTAAGTTTAATAATTTAAGTTCACTAACCAACATCTTCCATGGGATAAGTGGGCTGGGAAAAGATATTAAAGCCCATTTGTTGTTGAATTTTATTCTAAACATTATATCATTACATTTTAAATGGTGCTTTGAAAAGGGGCTTGGCATGACAGTGTCATTTCCTATCCCAAAGTAATTATATTACATCTAACAGTGGTAAGAAAAAGTGTGACTGATGCGCAAACTAATGGATAAGAAATCTGAAATGTGAAGGTAATATGCACTTGCTCCTAATCTTAATGTTACATGGACTTAGAGAGTAAACTTGCAGCAGTCTAAGAACCATGCTACAAGACTGGATGGCTACACTGATGATGGTGTAGCGAGTCTAGTGAGTAGGCCTCTCTCTATGTAAACAAGTGCAGGTATAAACAAAAACAAAAAAAGCCCCTGTGTAATGATATAGGAATCACAAGGTTGTGGAGACCAGCAGCCAAGGTCAGCAAAAATCCAGTTCAGCAACTTGTAGGTGAAATAGGAACAAGCTTTATTGAAGTGATCAGGAACCACACAATAATCTGGCAAGGTACATAAACAGGAAGTGCCTTATATAGGCCAAGGACCAGCTATTGCTAGCAGAGTCAAGGTTATCAGATCTCCAGGAATTTCACAAAGGCAGGCTGGCGCAGTGGTAGGGAAGAGGCCCAGCAGCCTGGGGACCAGGGTTCAAAACCCAGCAGAGTCAATTCCTCACACCCTGTGTGTTATCTAGCAGCAGTCTTGAGTTGTGCTGTGCTCAAGTGCAGTATAAAGAAAGGTAATGCCTCTGTGTGCTATCTAGCAGTAGTTTTGAGTTGTGCTATGCACAAGACCCTAGCTCCCAAGTAAGGACAAAACAAGAATACCCCGACGCACGTTTCATCAAGTTAACCCAACATCATCAGAGGGAACACTGCGCTCCATCAGGTGCACTATTTAAACACTCAGGATTGCGCCAAATGCTAATGATGCAATCATATGCAATGATGCACGTTGCCATAGTGACAATGTGTAAACAAATAGACCAGGACTGTGGATACTTATACTGACATATATACTGGAATTAGAATGGTAATAACTAAAACATAATGTCTCTAATGAAGAAACAAACATAATATAGTTGCATAGTTACATAGATACATAGTAATTGAGGTTGAAAAAATACTTTTAGTCCATCAAGTTCAACCTTTTTAGATCTCCTCTGATTTGCAATATACAGATTAATTGTTAATTGATCCAGAGGAAGGTAAACGAAAAAAAAAAACAGTGAAATTTTGCTAATTGTCTCAAAATTGTACTCCATATTTCAAATGAGGGCGTACTAGAGATTTGTATAGTAACAGAATGATATTTGCTTCCCTTGCTTCTATACCCTTCTTAATACATTATAATATTTTACTTGCCGTTGCAGTTGCTGCTTGGCTTTGAGCAATATCTGATACCCCTAGATTTGCTCCATTCAGAATATAAATTGCATGGATATTTTTCCTTCCCAGATGCATAAGTTTACATTTATTTGCATTAAATCTTATCTGCCATTTAGTCGCCCATTTCTTTAATTTATGCAAATCCCTTTGGTGGGATAGTACATCATTATCTGATTTAGTTACCTTGCACAACTTAGTGTCATCAGCAAAAATGGAGACAATACTTTCCAATCCTACTTCTAAGTCATTAATAAATATATTAAAATGGAAAGGACCTAATACTGAACCCAGAGGAACTCCACTTATCATTATTATTATCGTTTATGTATAACGTGCCAACATATTCCTTAGCGCTGTGCATAAGATAAGTTCCAGGCAAAGGTAAATACAAATCAAAACATAACAAAGCAAGGAGGGCCCTGTCTTTGAGCCTCAAACCTGTGTCCATGGTCGCAGACTTACAAGCTAAAGGTATTGTGTGTGGTACAGGGGGGAAAGAGAGTTGATGAGAGTGTTAGGGTGGAAGGTGATATGCTTCTTTAAAGAGATGCGTTTTTAGTGAGGTTTTGAATGTTTTGAGGCAGGAGGACAATCTGGTGGAGTGAGGCAAGGAGTTCCAGAGAATAGGAGTAGCACGAGAAAACTCCTGAAGGCGAGAATGAGAGGAGGCGACAAGAGTTGTAGAAAGAAAAAGGTCATTAGCAGAACGAAGAGGGTGGTTGGGAAAATATTTGGAGATGAGAGCAGAGATGTAAGGGGGTGCACAATTGTTGAGGGCTCTGTAAGTTAGAGCTCTGTAAGTTAGTTTTACATTTTATTCTGGAGGCTAAGGGAAGCCATTGGAGTGATTGACAGAGAGGTGATGCTGACAACGAACGTTGTGTATGGAAGATGAGTCTAGCAGAGGCGTTCATTATGGATTGAAGTGGGGATAGTCGGGTGGTGGGTAGGCCAGCAAGAAGCGAGTTACAGTAGTCAAGTCGAGTGATGATGAGAGAGTGTATTAGGATTTGAGTTGTGTCTTGTGTAAGATAGTGGCGAATTCTGGAGATGTTTTTTAGATGGAGAAGGCAAGATTTTGTTAGTGACTGTATGTGAGAGAGGAAAGACAGGGCGGAGTCCAGTAGAACCCCAAGGCAATGGGCTTGGGAGGTGGGAGTGATGATGTTGTTGTTGACAGTGAGAGAGATGTGAGGAATTGATGCTGTGGTAGAGGGACGGAAGATTAGGAGTTCAGTCTTAGACATGTTGAGTTTGAGATGGTGGGTGGACATCCAAGAGAATATACAAAAAAAGCAGTTGGAGACGTGTGTTAGAAGAGAGGGGAATACATCTGGTGATGAGAGTTAGATTTGAGTGTCATCTGCATAGAGATGATACTGAAGCCCAAAATAGTGTATTAGGGTACCAAGTGAGGATGTGTAGAAGGAGAAGAGGATGGGGCCTAGGACTGAACCTTGGGGTAAGCCAACAGACAGAGGGTAGGTAGAAGAAGAGATGCCAGAGAAGGAGACACTGAATGATGGATTTTGAAGGTATGATGAGAACCACGAGAGAGCAGTGTCGTGAATACCGAGGGAGGAGAGGATATGGAGTAGAAGTGGATGGTCGAGTGTGTAAAAGGCAGCAGAGAGATCTAGAAGAAGGAGAATGGAAAAGTGACCTTTTGACTTAGCGGTAAGCATGTCATTGTTTACTTTAGTGAGAGCTCTCTCAGTGAAACGTTGGGGTCGGAAGCCGGATTTGAAGGTGTCAAGAAGGGAGTTAGAGAAATAGGAGGTGCTGGGCGGAGGAGAGTATTGAAAGTGGCGAACAGACGCTTGGGGTTAGAGGATATTAGTGATATTAGTGATGTGATGTAGTGTTGTTTGGCAAGGTTGAGGGTAGAGGAATAGGAGGATAACATAAATTTGTAGTGGAGGAAATCTGCTGAAGTGCGTGACTTCCTCCCTAGTCGTTCAGCAGTGCGGGAGCACCTCTGGATGTATTGTGTTTGTGTAGTGTGCCATGGTTGTGGATGAGAGTGAGGGCGTCTGTGTGTGGCTATGGGGGCCAGAGTGCCAAGGGTGGAAGAGAGAGTAGAGTTGTAGAGTGAGGTGGCCATATCAGGGCAGTTAAGGTTGGTGAAGGGGCGGAGAAGGGGTTGGATAATAGTGGAGAGCTGAGCAGGTTTTTGTTCGTGATGGTGGCAGGGGTTGAAGAGGGGTGGTGAGAGGAAGATGTGGTGAGGTTGAAGGTAAAGAAGTGATGGTCTGATAGAGGGAGTGGATGGATGACTGGGGAGGAGATTGTGCTGAGATTGGTGAAGATAAGGTCAAGAGAATGACCAGCATGATGAGTTGAAGAATCTGTTAGTTGTGAGAGGACAAGGGAAGAAGTGAGTGCAAGCACTTACCACAATCCAAGTATGTTCCATTTACAACAACCCTTTGCTTCTTGTCTTTTAGCCAGCTCTCAATCCATGAGGAGATATTTACTGCAAATCCTGTATCCCTTAGTTTGCTCAATAGTCTCCCATGTGACACTGTATCAAAGCCATTGCAAAATCTAAAATGAATAAATCCACTGAGCTGCCTTGATCCAAGTTCCTACTAACCTCTTCATAGAAACTAATTAGGTTTGTTTGACATGACCTATCCCTATATGTGTTGATTCCTACTTATAATCTTGTTTAAATAGACATATGCTTGTATACTATCCCTTAATAACCCTTCTAAAACCTTTCCCACTACAGAAATGAGACTTACAGGTCTATAATTTCCTGGATTTGTTCTTGCTCCCTTCTTAAATATAGGTATCACCTCTGCTTTTTGCCAGTCATCTGGTAGAGACCCTGTGTTGAGTGAATCTTGAAAAATTAGATATAATGGTTTGGCTATTACAGAGTCCAGTTCCCTCAGTACCGTTGGATTAATTCCATCAGGACCTGGGGCTTTATTAACATCTATTTTTTTCAACCTCTTTTGGATTTCTTCCTGTGTTAACCAATTATTTGGCAAAGGTAGTGTAGCCCCATTATGTACCTCCCTCGTGTATACCAAAGAAAATAATGTTTTTAGCTCATCTGCCTTTTCCTGGTCACTAATTATCAGATGGACTGTTTCCCATTGTAATGTTCCTATAGCTTCCTTCCTGGCCTTCTTCACACTAATATATTTATATACACGTTTAAGGTTAGTCTTACTCTCCTTTACATATAACTTGTCATTTTCTATTTTAGCCAGTCTAATAGCCCTTTTGCTACCTTGGTGCTTTCCTTGTGCTTACAAAAAGCAGTCTTTGTTCCCTCTTGTTTGTATAATATAAATGCCAGTTTTTTACTCCAGATCTTGATCTTTAAATCATTGTTAAGCCACATTGAATGTGATTTACTACTACTTTTATTTCCACATGGTATATGGTGATAAGTATGTATATTTAGTAAGGATTTGAACGTTGTCCATTTATAGTCAGTATTTTTACCTATCAGTTTTTTGTCCCAGTCTATGCATTGTATTACTGCCCGTAGACTGTTAAAATCTGCCCTTTTTTAAATTAAGGCCCATTACAGTTATGTTTTTTTTAATTCAATCTCACATGACTGTGTTGTGATCACTGTTTCCCAAAGGTTGCTCTATTTCTACATTTGATACCATATCAATATTATTTGTGATAACTAAATCCAAAATAGCCTCATTTCTAGTAGGTTCTTGTATAATCTGGGCCAGTTGAGTGTACTCAAGAACCTGCTCCCCTTCGCTGAACTGCTGGTCTCATTTATCCAGTTTATTTCAGGGTAATTAAAATCCATTATTAGAACTTGCTCATGCTTAGCTGTATTTCCAATCTGTAACAATAATTTTATTTCCTCACTTTCAATTATATTTGGGGGTTTATGGCATACTCCATACCCACAAGGATTCATCATTATTGCTAGTTCCACCATAAATATCTTCTCTGACTATAGGCTTAAATTCAGGCTTAACATACAGACAAATCCTTCCTCCTCTTTTACTATTGTCCCAATCTTTCCTAAATAAATTTTAACCATCCAGATTACCAGGCCAGTCATGAGAATCATCCCACCATGTTTCAGTAATGCCTATTAAATCCCATTTCTCATTAACTGCTAATAATTCTAACTCTACCATTTTACCTGACAAGCTTCTGGCATTAGCGAGCATACACTTTATGTTATGAGTCTGTAGTTCTGTAGTGCCTGCCACTGTACTTAAGTTACTTAGCAATACCTCCCTTTTGACTATTCTGACCCTCCCCATCTCCTATCCCATGTCTAGTTAATTAATTTCTTACCCCTTCTACACTTTCTACCCCATTACAATAATCTAGTCCCTCCCCCTACCTACTAGTTTAAAAACGTTTCCAGCATATCTCCCATCCTTACCCCTAGCACACAAGCTCCCTCTACACTAAGGTGCAATCCATTCCTGTTATAGAAATTATTCCCAAGTGAGAAGTCAGCCCAGTGCTCTAAAGACCCAAACCCCTCCTTAATGCACCACATTTTAGCTATGCATTAACCTTCATAAGCTCCTTCTGTCTCCCTGGGCTAGCACGTGGCACAGGTAGTATCTCAGAAGATACTACCTTGGAGGTCCTTGCCTTAAGCTTATTCCCTAATTTTCTAAAATCAATCTTTAGGACACTCCATCTTCCACTAAATTTGTCATTGGTAAAAATATGTACCAAGACTGCTGGTTCATTTCCAGCCCCTCCCAATAATTTTTCTACCTGATCTACAACATGCCAAACCCGAGCACCCAGGAGACAGCAAACTGTTCAATTGCTGGGATCTGGGTGACAATGTAAGCTCCTTATTAGATTGAATGTGGGGCGGGGGGGCAATGGCTAATGTCAAGTGTTTCCTAATTTAGGGTTAACCTCAAAGCACTTGACACAGCTTGACCTCTGTCTTTTGAAATAAAGGATTCCAGTTTCTGTCTGACAGCCTACCTTACTACACTTGATGACTGTGAATCTCCCATAAAGGTCTGTAGAGCCCGATCTTCTGCTTACCACAAGTTTGATTTCCGTCAGGAGCCTAGCCCGACCTTACGAATGGGAGAAAACTGTGCATCATGGTTGGCTACTGGAAGTGCCTATTGGTCATCCTTAAAGTAGTACTACTCTAAAATACTTTTATTGGCTCAATGCAATAGTTGTTGCTGAAACATGTATTACACATAGAATGAGAGAATGAGTGCCCCAAAAATGTAAAATGTACCCAAAGCCCTCTAGACTTAGGTGATCCAGTGGAAATGGTTCTTGAAATCATTAAAAAGATAATTCTTCAACAAATGTTTTTAGACCATGATAGAAAAGACAATTTCAACACAAATTTAATAGGAAAATCTCAAAATCAGAGAAACTTACAGCTTCAGATAGAAGTTCAAAATACAGTGTATTTGGACATACAGAGAGAAGTAGAGCCCATACTCATACTTATTTTGTTGTTGTTCAATCATTCAGTTGTGTCTTACTCTCTGTGACCCTAAGAACCTTAGCAAGCCATCTATCACTCACTGCCCCTCTGAGCTCCCTGAAGCTCATGTGTGTTGCTTTAGTTTCCTCATCTAACCACCCCACCTCTGACATTCCCTTCTTCGTGTGCCTTCAATCTTTCCCAGCATCAAAGTCTTCTCTAGGGAATCCTGCCTTCTCAAGGCCAAAATATTTAAGCTTCACCTCTTGATCAAATCTACCAGTGAACAGTTTGATTTTGATTCCTATAGTATTGATTGATTGCATATTCTTGCAGTCAAAGGGACTCTGAGCAGTTTTCTCCAACACCAAAAATACAAAGCCTCAAAAATACTGGCGCTCAGACTTCTTTATGGTCCAGCTCTCACATCCGTATGTTACTGCTGGGAATACCATAGTTCGAACTTTGTGGAACTTTGTTGATAGTTTAATATTTTTAGTTTTTACTAGCTCGTCCAGGTTTGCTCCTACTTTTACAGAATATATTATCACCATTAATTCTACCACAATTAATCAGGAAATCAGGAAGTTTTTTTTTCATACAACAGATGGATTAATACCTAAGAATAATAACAGAAGACAAGAGCCTCAGAGCTTATTCCTTAAGGAGTAAAAGAGAAGAGGAGACCACAAGGGAGAAGAGACAGGAAGTAATAGAGAAAAGAGAGTTAATGTAATAGTATCACCTGTTGTGATCTTAACCTGACTGAAAGGATCATAACAAAAATCACATTTCTGATCTTAATAAAGTCCTTAAGTATGTCCCAACCAACCAGCTGAGAACATTTAACACTTACATTGATATTCAAAAGGTTACCAGGAATCACACTTTATAAAACCAATGAAACTGTGTGTTAAGAACAAACGAAGATAGAGTTGTACGTACACAATGTAATGTGATGTCATGTTTTCACCATAAACATCTTAATATAGGATGTATAGAAATATGTGACATGGTTGGTATGATAGAGGTAGATAAATTGTAGAGTTTCACCCCAATATAATAATGTAACTAAAGGAGAAATTAAAGTAATTAAAGTATTCCCATAGTAATTACACCAAGTGATCAGGGGAGGAGGTTTATTATTCAATATGAGATGTACAATTTAGAGATAGAGAGATAGTTACAAGGTAATGAAAGATGCCATTTATGATCAATAATCTGATTTATTACATAATGGGTCAGTTTAGAAATCTATTATAGTAAGGAAATAATTTCAGAATTTTACATGAGAAAGCAGAAAAAAACTCCTGTTATTTATTTTTTCCTCAATGATCATAAAGATGAGAAAATCCATGAAATCTGTCAGAATATATGGATTTGTTCTACAGATTAATATAGTTTATGTTAAATCCCATATAAGGAAATAAATGGGTATAGTATTATGGAAATTAAATGTTATAAAGAAGGAGCAAATATTGTGCGTCTTGCATAGTGTACATTTTATTTAAGATAATAATTACTTTTGGTATAATTGTCTTTTTATATAACATTTGTAATTATTTTATTACCCTATAAATAAAGTTTAGTTATTACAAGTCTTTTCATTTGCCAATTATGGCAAACATTTGGCTCAGTTTCCATTTGTTGGTAATGTGCTTTTTTAAATATTGGGTGGGATTAAAAGTTTATTAATTACAAGTCTTTTCATTTCCATTTGTCATTAAGGGGTGTCAGTAAAATAAGGTTTATTTTTTTGCCATTTGTAACATTGTAGCATTTGCAACTTTTTGATTTTGCTATCCGTGTGTTTCTTTTTAATAATGGGTGAAAGTAACACAATATATATGTAAAAATTATATTACAGAAATATTGTCATTATTCATTGTACACAGTATAAGTAAAACAGTATTTAAGATAATAATATTTTTTTAGTGTTGGTAGTAATTAAATTATAATTCTTATGATATTTTACATGTTTGTTTCTATTTTTAATGCTTTTTACAACATAATTTAAATATCATGTGGGAAAATAATGACATTTTTAAAATGTCTATTTTTAAGAAATTATTTGTTTATTAAAGTGTTATTGTATTTGCTATTATAGTCGTTTTTATAAGAAAGTTTATGTACAATGTGCTATAAAGAATATTCACAATTATAAATGAACTAGCGAATTGCCCATCAAAAAATGACGGCAATGAAATTGTAAGGTAGCTAATGCTGTTTGGTGTGTAATAATGAAATATGTAATACATTAATAAATTAATATACTTTACCTATTTTGAAGCATTGTGTTGAAGAGCTGCAATATGTTTTGATGTTGCTGCAGCATTAGTGGTGTGGAGCTGCTGTGTAAGCGTGCTGAATGTGTGCAGTGTAATACTGTGCGTGTGCGAGACCAAACCGTTAGCGTAGTCGTGTACTTCCGCATTGGCGTAAAATGGCGGGTAATGTGTGGTATGCGTCTTAGTGGAATATCCGTAAGTCTTTTGTGGTGTTTTGCGAGTTTCTTGTGGTGTTTTGTGTGTTTAGAGTGCTGTAGCCTCATTTTCGTTTTGTTCGGCGGCCATTTTTTCTCTCGCTTAGCAAATTTTTTAGGGTCTAAACTCTTTTATTTTGAGTTAAATGAAGGTTTAAGTTGCTTTTTTGAGGTCCTGGATGCTCCCTCTTGCTGTAGGTAAGCTTTTTATGTATGTGTTGTGTGTATTTATTGTGTTTTTAATGTTTTCATGTTCGCGGGTTGCGGGCGATTTTTGCGAGGCCGTAATTTGGGCTAACGTGTCTCGTATGTTGTTTGCGTTTGTAGCCTTGTTTTCGTTTTGTTCGGTGGCCATTTTTTCTCTCGCTTAGCGAATTTTTTAGTGTTCAAACTCTTTTATTTTTAGTTAAATGAAGCTGTAAGTTGTTTTTTGAGGTCCTGGATGCTTCCTCTTGCTGTAGGTAAGCTTTTTAGGTATGTGGTGTGTGTATTGATTGTGTTTTGAATTTTGTAATGTTCGCGAGTTGCATCCGATTGTTGCGAGGTCGTAATGTGTGGTAACGTGTCTCGTATGTTGTTTGCGTTGCGAGGTAAAGTTTGCGAGGGTCATAGTTGGTGTGTCGTGTTGTTTGTGTGGTTGCGGTTGTTGTGTGGTTGTTTGCGTTTGAAAGTAAATTTTGCTAGGGTCGCAGTTGCTGGCAAGGAGCGCCTTCGGCGCTCCATGCCAGCAACTGAGGCCCTCGCCTGCAGCCCTCGCTACGCGAGGGCCGCAGCTCGCTACGCGATCTCGCAAGCGTTAGCAACAACTCGTACGCTGACAACTATATATGTGATAATAAATAATAGCAATTAGTGTAAATTTAGATTCTAAGGTTAATATTATAAACAAACATTCATTGTATGTGGCGTACCTTCGTCATTGTTATAATACAGTTTAATCACTCATTTTAACTAGAGAATGCTCTCTATAATAATAATGTGTTATTTAACTTTTACTATATAGAAAGACTAATAAAAGTGTTATATTATACAAGCGACTTGCCCGTCAAAAAATGACAGCAATAAAATTGTAAGGCAGTTAATGCTGTTTGAGAGAGTAAGTGTTTTGGTCGTCTGTGATCCTTTGGCGCTCATTGCGAGCCTCGCGCTGAGCGCCTTTGGCGCTCATTCCGAGCAGCTCGGTTGGTGTATTTTTTTTTTTAGAGGTGCTTTTGTGCTTATTGTAAGGTCTGCGCTGATCTCCTTTTGGCGCTTATTGCAAGCCTCTCCCCTCGTGTACTTTGTGTCCTATGAGCACCGTTGGCACTCCTTGTGAGGCGCACGGTGAAGGTCTTTGTGGTTTTTTCCGATACTGTGGTGTGTATTTTTTTTTTTTCTGTATATTTGTGTTTTTATGATAATTAATTAATTAATGAAATCATAAATTAACATACTTTACCTATTTGTAATTAATATATGCATCAAGGAATGTGCTGAAGAGCTAACAATCTGTTTTGATGTTCCTGCAGCATACAATGTGTAAGTGTCAGTAATGTGTGCAAAGTGTAGTGTAAATAGGCTGCGTGCGCGAGAGGAAACCATTTGTGTAGCTGGGTACTTCCGCATTCTGTAAATTAGTGTTGTAAAATGATGGCAAATGTGTATGTGGTGCACAGGTGTGGATGATTTGGATGATAATGGTGTATGTTGTACCTCGTACGGGTTTTTATAAAAGTCGTATGTGCTTGGCAGTGTTTTGCGGCTTATGGGGTCGTGTAGCCTCGTTTTATTTTTTTTTGGCTGACATTTTTTCTGTCGCTTAGGGGATTTTCAAGTGTCTAAACTCTGTAAATTGGACTGTAACCTCACTTCCAGACGTCCTGGGTGTCTCCCGCTTGCTGTGGGTAAGGTTTTTATTTTATTTTTTTGTGTATTTTGTGTTTTTTTAAGGTTTTCTGCTGTGCGTGGGTCGGCCGTTAAGGTATATTTGCGAGTTCGGAATTGCTTTTCCCAAGTCCCGCGGATCGTATTTGTTTTGTGTAAGTCCGTATTTAGTCATTGTGTGTATTTTTTTTTTAAAGTCCCGCTTCTGTAGCTGTTTGTAACCTCTTGTGAGGCGCCGTAGAGCCTCCACCTCCACAAATGCGGACCCCCGCGGCTCATTGCAGCCGACGTGGGAGCCTCCACCGAAAGTCGTATGGGATCGTAGGGATGAGCGCCTACATTATAGCAATTAATACATTTTTAAATCTTCAAAGTACTAGAATATATTTTGTGTAGTTAATTATTGTTTACAGTTATTTTGAAGAACTTTTTACAGAAGGTTTATTATGAATAAAAAAAAGATGAATTAACAATTACAAGAAATAAAAAAGTAATCACATACTGATTGAACTAGATATGTCATTTAATGTTACTGTTTATACAATGTAATAAACAGTTTTTAAGGTGTATATTTAAGAATAGTTTTTATTTTAATACTAAATATTTTTTTACATTTAATTTTATTTGAAAAATATATTAAAGATTTATTTTCTGATTATTATTAGTGAATTAATGTATAAGAATATACTAGACATATTTTATTTATTTATAAAAAAATTATGTTTCTTTGGTTTTATTTATTTAAGAAAAAATGTTTAAAAAGGTTACAGTACATGATTATATTTAAATTTTATCTAATATAAATAATTTAAAAAGAATGTTAGGATTTTGTTTAGTTTGTTGAACCTAATAGTTTTATATACATTATATATATTTTTAATCATTAATTTAAATATTGTATTTATTTTATAAAGGTTTTTTTTTAATATTTCAATTAACATTTTTTAGGTTTTATTATAGAAATGTATATATTTCAATAGAATTTTTAAATAGCTATATTTATTAAGGAAAGTTAAATAAGTTTATTTTTACTTAATTTAGTCAATTTTATGAAGTTTAGATAATTAAAGAAAATAAAAGTAACTATTTTTTTAATTTTAGGAAAGCAAAATGTTTCCATGTGTATGATGCATGAGAAAATACTTTTAAAGAGGCGCTCAAGAAGATGTTAATTTGAACAGGAGATGATAAGAAATGCAAATTAACCTCTTGTATCTGATAATTTTGTAAAGGAAGGGCTTAGAAAGAAGAGGAAGAATTCACCAGAAGAAAAAAAAAACAAAAAAAAACAGTATTTCAAAAATATCCATAAGTTTAAGTGTTTAGAGAAAATCTGTGATAAAATTAAAACCCGTGCTTTAAAAAAACAAGGAGAGACTAGGCAGACTAGGAACAAATGATATATCTGGAGAGATGTGGACACCCCACACACAACACAAAATCAAACACTGCTATATAAGTTCCTTGGGAAATAGCTCCTAAACAGGATATAATCCAACCATTACAATTTACATATTGAAATACTTTATGAGGTTCTAAAATCTGAAGACTCAGACAAAGAAACAGATTATGACATGGCAATACCCATAATTACACAACCAGACCTCTTATATGGAAAGCTTGAAAAACTACATCAAGTCTAAACTATCAACAGCAGTTCAAGAAAATAAATAATGACTTAGACCAAATAACACAAGCTCTGGAATTCTTAACAGATCAAATATCAAATACTCAAACTATAGACAAAACAGATATAACTAGAAATATACAACACCTGGAAACTATGGAGAAAAACTTGAGGATCAGGAAAATAGATCCCGGCACAACAACTTAAGAATCAGACTATCACAGACATTTTACCAAACCATAACAAATTAATAAACTCTATTTTACCTATGAAACTGGAACATATTCTTGAAATAGAAAGATCTTGGAGATTAAACAAATCACTCCTATTAGACACTCACACTCAAAATCAAATAGCACAATAAATGAAATTGTATTCTAATACTAAGAAGACCCCAGAGTCCAATTCAGGATGGTTTTTGGGTAGAGTACAAATAATTTATCAAAGGTACTATTATCAAACTAGCCTTCAATCATAAAAAAACAACTTCTAGACAAAAAGAACTACAGGAAGAGCTAACTAGACTAAAACAAAATAAAAAAATTAAATAAACCTAACACCAAAACAAGATAACATATTGATAAAATTAGGACTGAACTTGACCTGATATTTTCAAATTACACAAAAAGCCATAAGACTAACTCAGCACAAATATTTTATGAAGCAAAAAAAACTGATTCCCTTTAAGCCAATAGACTACCATCTACGGTAAGTTATCTTAATCTACCAAATAAGAACAAAAACTGGCTACTTAACTAATAGTCCTAATATAGATCGTCAAGTAGTAATAGGTGAACAGATAGACTTGTAATGGTAATGTGCTCCCCTTAGTAGACCTCAGGAAGTATTTTGACAACACAATCGATAGGACCAGGTGATTGCCCCGTCATTCATCAATGGTAAAATCTCTTGGTGGGAATTCCAGTCGTAATGAGTGGGCCTCCAAACCATACAGCTAACTTAACTATTGGTGTTTATCCAATTATGGTAAAGAATTTGGCTGGGTTGTACATTCGTTTTGTGATGAGACACGGGGAGGGGGGGGGGAGACATGGGGAGGAGAGACACTGGGGAGGGGAGAGAGGGGACGAGACACAGGAGGGCAGGGAAGAGATACGGGGAGGGGAATAGACACAGGAGAGGGAAGGGGTGGAGACACAGGGAAAGGCAGGCTTGAGAACGAGACAAAGGGAAGGGGAGAGGGACACAATTATGGGGTTAATACCACTACCTCCTATGATCTCTGATCACTACGCACTACCCTTATGAGCCAGGTATCCCAGGGCATTCCCCATCTAAAGTGTAGCCATCAGCATCCTTTTGTACAAAATAATGACTCCTATAGTATGGAGGAAATCATGGCACCTACTATTAACCTCTATATCGTGAGGTTCCTATGGACCCTGATGGTATATTATATTATAAGCATGTGGAGCCAAATGGACCCCCATTATACTTAAAAGTAACCCCATACCATGGGGGTCCTCAAGGACTCTCATGGCATCCTACCCACCACCACAGGGGTCCATATATCACAATAAAATACAGCTATACCTTGTTTAACGCGGTAGATAGTTTCCAAGCAATAGGAGTGTTAAGGGAAACAGCTCTAAACAGGTTCATTTTAACATAGGGAAGATAGGGATAGGGGAACTCATGAAAAAAATACACAATTGCAATTGAAATTTAAACAATTTTCTGTTTTATATGAACTTCACACAAACAGCAAACATAAACTTTACATTTGTGATGTTGAATCTTCTGGCTCATTCTGGATTCTTGAGTTTTTAGTATAGGGTAAATCACAGGCAAACTCGATTTTAAAATTCCTTTGATGGCTCTTGGTGTTTTGGAATGATACACAAGCATCAAATCAGTGTTACTCGGAGATGTGTCGGACAAAAACTGTGTTATATGCAATGGAATATGTGTCAGGCAAAAACAGCTTTATAGTGAATCAGTGTTAAACGGGGTAGTGTTAAGCGGGGTCTGCCTGTATTTGAATTTCTCCTGCCCTATATCTGATTGGTTAAATGTTTAACAAATCAGAATACACAAATCAGTTGTTGTTGTTGTTTAGTCATTCAGTCATGTCTGACTCTTCATGACCCTATGGACAGCAGCACGGCAGGCACATCTTGTGTCAGAGTTGTGCTTATCCATAAGCATTTCTTGGCAAGATTCTGGAGTGGGTTGCCAGTTCCTTGTCCAGTGGACCACAATTTATCTGACCTCTCTGCTATGGTATGCCCATCTTGGGTGACCCTACATGGTTGTAGCTCAAAGCTTCATTGAGGTATACAAGCCCCTTCACCATGACAAGGTAGCAATCCAGAAGGGGCAGATTAGTAGGGACCACCATTAATATTAGGTGTCATAGGGGTCCATAGGAACTGCTATGGTTATAGTTTATAATATCATGGAGGTCCCTAGGGACCCCTGTGTTATAGGTGTTAATATTAGGTGAAATGGGAGTCCCTAAGGACCCCCATGGTTATAGTTTTAAATACCATGAGGGAACCGTTGGACCCATATAGTAACAGAGATAATTTTAGGATCCCCATGGTTATAGTATAAGGTACCATGGGGGTCTGTGGGCACCACATAGTATAGGGGTTAATATTTGGTCTCATGCTGGACCCCTATGGTTATTCTTTAGATTGGGAATTCTGAGGATACCTGGTTAATAGGGGGTAGTGGGAAAGGTAGATACATAGATAGATGTTTGATATTCCATGCCTAACAAAGCTGTAAAGGCTCTTAGGGATACCTATGCTGAACATGTGTGAAATCTCTCTCATGCCTGTGAAGGCGGGTAGAATGGGCAACAAAAGTTAAACAGGTCACCTTACTAACCTTACTGGTGTAGTTTTATCGGCTGTGCTCAGAATGCATAAAGGAGTAGATATAGAATCAATGGCCATTCACAGCCATATCCATTAGTTAATGACCAGTATAATGACTTGATAGTTGTTTAAGCTTTGCAGTCTGTATCCTCTTCTGGGTCACATGGATCTGGACATGAAGCATTCATTTAATGTGTTTAGTCATGAATGGCTCCTTCAGAGATGACTGGCGCGAGAAAATGGGGATATTTATGCTAAATGATAAAAATGTAGAACTTCCTCTTATCAAGATAGAGATGTTAACCATATGTATGCAGATTATTTTAAAATATCTTATCAGTAAATTATTACATTCAACCCTATGCATTTCTTCTCTATTAGTAAAACTGGGAAAAGTATTTTCTGCCAGATCTGTAATTATCCTGATGCTACTATGTAAATATACTTTCAATCAATGTACTTTTACCACGTAACAGTGGTTTAACATTTATGTTTCTTTAATCATGAACCTATATGCCATCCCATTAGTGCAGATGTCTGCAAATCGTACAATAAAGATATATTGTATAACCAGTTCTATAATTGCAAATCTCAATTTAAGTAATCAGGCATCTGAAACAATGTGAAATAAAACAGATACTCTAATCGTCTTCCTTCTCCCCTCCAGACTCCTGCCATATTGTTTCTTTGCTAAACTCTTATCCTGGACCTTCTAACACTAAAAAAGACTCCTGCCATATTGCTTCTCTGCTAAACTCTTTACTTCCCTCTTCCCTCTGCCTCTTACAATGAACAAATTCCCGAACTCACTGGTGATGGACATACCTTTGACCTTATTTTTACTAATCTCTGAACAACCTCCAACCCTGTCATTTGCCCACTCCTTCTATCTGACCAGCACCTCCTCACCTGCAAACGCAACGCATACACCTCTCACTGACCTTCTTCTACCCTGGGCACCACATCCTGCAGAAACCTGCAAGGACTTGATCCACAATACCTTTCCACCTTATTACAACCCCTTCTCAGCCCTCTTCACCTGCCCCGATATTGCCACCTCACAGTACAGTTCTACTCTCTCTTTAATACTTAACACTCTTGCCCCCCAAACCACATGCATGAGCCCTCAATCTCATCCACAACCATGGCACACTACACAAACACGATACATCCATCTCCCTCTTCAATGCCTTCCAATCCGGCTTCCACGATCTGCTACTTCAATTGGACTTGGTAAGAACCTAGTTCAAACCTATCTAGCAGAATCATGCAGTCCTTGCACACCTCTGATAGCAGAAGATGGACCATACACAGGAACCACGCCCTGGAACTTACTTCAGTAGACCAGAAAATCAGAATCACCATATGATCCCATAGAATTAGGATTAATGCATAGAATAACACTTACACCTTGTCTTTATAAGTACAGATGCCACTGTGATAACTTTATTAATTAGCACATTTTAAACAATTTTTTGGCACACAGGCTAGCCAATCAGTAAGCCACATCCCTAAATAATAGGTTGCACCTGCTTACTGGAAAACCCTGTAAAAGGATTATCTAATAGACTACAGTCTTGGGTGTTGACTGATGCAATAGCCTACAGAATAGCTAATATGTTATGCAGAGCATAAACCAAGATACATACAGTATAACAGTGTAATCGTATTTTACCCATAAGCACTAAGAAATACATAACCTAACCATAATAATAAAAACAGGGTAACTCTGGCCAGTCAGGCCCAGGCCATAGTGTAAAACAGTCCAGTCAGGCCCTGGGCATGACAACTCCTAACCCCTTCTGCCGGCGTTTTGATGGACTTTGCCCCTTGCGATGCTGCACGACAACATTGAAAGTTTGCAGGGCTAGGCACCATCTTAGCAGGCAGCTGTTGTCTCCAGATATGTAAGAAAGGGAGAGAAAGGGTAGGGAACAGTGAGTTATTCCATAGGGACAAAAAGTCCCATAATGATAATCCAGTGGAGATAGGGATCAAACTATGATCTGTGATGAAGTATCCCACATAAAATGTCTGGGTCAGAAAATAAGGTACTATTGGCAGTGTGAAAAAGCAATGCAGGAAAGAAGAGAGAAGAGAAAGCACACCTTTATATCCAATAATGCCACATTCCCATATCGGGCATCCAGGATACCGTATGACAAGAAATAGAAAGAGATATAAGTTAATTAAAATATAATGTTTATTAATCTCATTTAAAAAAACACACAATATTGAAATTCAAAGACTAAAATCCATTGCCTCCCATAATTCAGTAAGTCTTGTATGATGTCAGGTCACCTCCACTCCAATATAACTTGATGGTATGTAATAGATAATGTAAATTTGGTAGAGAAAGTATATCCTATAATTTATAATTATAATAGATAAGCAAGAAAAAATTGCTTACAAAACGATCTTGTTATCTTGGAGTGAAGGGGCACTAGTGAAATAGTGAATTATACAGCACACAAGTTGGTCACTATATATATGAGCAGATTAATTATTTCAAAACATAAATCTGCTTCATTGTTAGGTGTGAAGTATGGTATCAACAGGGGATTAAGGAGGTTTTCTACCTCTGTGGCCCTACTATAACTGAAATGTAGTGGACAAGATCCGGGCCCACTACTTGTCTCCTGGACTACCTATTAAATCTATCTGGGACTATTCCCTCCATTGATCCACTTACCCAGATAACAAGGACCTCTTGTGGCACAAGGGATGGATTGGGAAGGAATTGATAGCAGATGTTTCCTGTAGAGCAGCAAATTCTGCAGGCTTCATATAGCATTGTAGGATAACAGCAAATGGCAAATGGCCGGGGAAACCATACGAGATAATTTCTGAACCTAAAAATAAAATCATTAAAGATCAAACCTATGGTTATCATTTTTCTTTAAGCATATTAGTTCAGGTATGTAAATAGATTATGACCTGGAGAGGGGAAATCAGAGATAAAACATTTGATTTTAAACTGTACAATTGGGTTGACATGTAATCACAAACTATTGGCCATGAATATTGTGTATTGTATCAAAATCAAAGAGAGAGCAGGGGATTTGATTAATTGTGAACATGTTTAATCTTGCATAATACATAATCAAGTGAGCAAGAGTAGTCAGCTATTTTAAAGAAGCTGTGACAAACACTGAATAGATGGAATTCAGAGTAAATGGATTACATACAGTATGTGCCAATCTTACTCCATAGAAGGAGGGGATAAGCAACAGTCTAACTCTTAATTATTTAGGAGAAATGTCAGTGAGGGGCCGATTGGTATGAAAACTAATATACTGAGATAGGGGAGCAGGGCTCATTGTAGGTGTCATTTAAAGAAAAACACTGAAATTATTGTTCTCATTGAGACCAACGGTGTAACAGTGTTAAGTAGGGTTATCCATATACTTTCAGCCCTCAGTAGTTCCAGCTCTAGGTTGTCCTTTCTAATAACTAGACAATAACTAGACTTATCTTTTGGAATACCCAGCAACTGAGAGTAGGTTTTGCCTGATGTTTCTCCCAGAAATGTCTGGCCACTGAAGTAAGGGTGTCGGTTTCACTGTTGCGTATATTTGCTAGATGTTCTCCCAGCCTTTTCCTCAATTCTCTGCTAGCGATTCGTACATACCTAAGAACACAGGGGCATTAAACAACTCCTTGTGTGCCGCAATTATATAGGCCCCTCAGGCAGATAATTCTTCCTGTCCTATCTTCTACATATTCTTTTTTCAACATGTAGGGGCAGAATTTGCAATGGACACATTTAGTGGTTCCATCGGGCAGAGATCTCAAATGGTTCTTTCTTCTGGCAAAAGTGACTACGTAACAGGCTATCTTTAATGTTCTTGGATCTTCTCCATCCTGTATGAATTTTGTCACTGATGATATTTTTTACTTGGTTGTCAGTTTTCAGGATGTTGATATGTTTATTCAGAATATCTCCAACCTTGCGCCAATCTTCTATGAATGTGGTGATGAATCTTACTTTTTCACAACAGTCAGACCACAATTGTTCCCTTGGAGTTTGGAGTGCTCTTTGACAGGCTTTCTTTAAGCTTGTGTTGCTGTATCCACTTACTTTAAGTCTGTTACATAGTTCTTCAGGTCTACTTTTGAATATGTCCAGACTTGAGCAATTCCTCCTTATGCGTAAGAACTCACCTACAGGTATTGCTTTCAATGTAGATGGGAAATGCGAGCTGGAACAGTGTAAAGTACTGTTAGTAACAGTTGGTTTAAGGTATAAATCAGTATTGATTTTACCTGCAGTATCCTTGCATATGGATATATCCAAAAAGTTCACTCTCTTCGTGTGTGTATGTGAGTCTGAGATTTAAATCATTACTGTTCAGTTTCTGGATAAACTTTTCTAGTGTTTCCTTAGATCAATCCCATATCATAAGTATGTCGTCAATGTATCTCAGCCACATGGTTACATGATCCATAAAGGTCTAGTTGCGGTGCCATGTTTCTGCAGATAGAAATGATCGTTAAACACAAAATAAGTGTGGTTGAGGATAAACTTGAGCATTTTCATGATGAAGTTGTTCTTGACTCCATTGCCAAGATGTATTCAACAGCATTGCAACCTGCATTGTGATCAATGGAGGTGTACAGACTCTCTATATTGCAGGTCACCAGTATGGTGTTCTCACTTAGTGTAACATCTTTCAAACGATTAAGAACGTCTATAGTATCCCTCACATATGAAGGTAAGTCAAGCACAAATGTATGTAGTTTGATGTCAAGAAACCTGCTTGCATTCTCTCCTAGGCTGCCACTGCCAGTGATGATATCTCTACCTGGCGTTGTTTTGGCATTCTTATGTACCTTCAGCAGCATTTATAGAGTCGCAGTCCTAGTTTTGTTGGAAATGAGAAAGGTGTTTTCTTTAGTTGTAATGACAAGTTCTTCTTTGGCTTGACTGATCATTTTGTCATATATCTTAATGTTATCCATAGTTGGATTGCCAGGAAGCCGCTTATAGCAGTTTTTGTCGTTGAGCTTTCTTTGTGCTTCAAGAATATACATCTCAACAGGCCAGAGGATGATGTTGCCACCTTTGTCTGATGGTTTTACCACAATGTCATTCCATTTGTTGATTTCTTTGAGTGCTTTTTCTTCATCTGTTCTCAAATTGCTTGTCTTTGGTGTATTTAGTTGTTCAAGATCCTGCTTGTGATCGGTAACCACTGTAAACTCCCTGCCATACAGATAGAGTTGTATTTTTTTCAAAGCCCACACCACAGCCAAGCATTCTTTCTCCACGGTAGCATATGCTACCCCTCTAGGCAATCATTTTCAGCTGAGGTAGGCTATGGAATGCTAACAACCCTGCTCATCTTGTTGGCTCAACACTGCCACCAACCCAAAAGTAGAAGCATCTGTGTACTACAATAGGCCTTGTGTAATCCGGGGTAAGCCAGCACAGGTGAACAAGTTAGAGCATCCTTGAGGACTTAAAATGCTTCATTGCAGGCAGGGGTCCAGTCTACCATCCTAGGCATCTTATTCTTTGTCAGGTCGGTCAGGGCCTTGGCGCTACCACTGTAATGAGGAATACATTTGTGATAATATCCAGTGATCCAGTGGTGACTAGCAAAGCCATCACCTGCTTTTTAGTTTGAGGAATGGGCCAGGTGACTATCCCCTCTATCTTGGATGTTTGGGTCTGATCTGTCCACTTACCACCCAGTGACCCAGATCCTGAACCTCTGCTCTGGCCCACTGACACTTATCAGGGCGAATAGTGAGCTTGGCTTTCCTAATAGCCCCCATAATAAATAGTCCCCATAATAGCTTGAATATGTTGTACGTGCTCCTCCCAAGTGTGACTATAGATGGCTATATCATCAAAGTATGCCTGGGCGAATCCCTGGTGACCCTGTAACAATCGGTTTCCTAATCTCTGGAAGGTGGAAGGGGCACTCTTCATTCCAAAAGGCATTACCTTAAATAGGTAAAGCCCAAATGGAGTGATAAATGCAGACTTCTCCCTTGTTGTCTCTTCAAGGGGAATTTGCCAGTACCCCATGGAGAGATCCAGAGTGGTTAGGTACTTAGATGTACCCAGACGGGCCAACATCTCATCCATGCATGGAATAGGGTAAGCATCTGTTTTAGTTTTGTCATTTAGCTTGTGATAATCCACTCAGAAGTCCCGAGGGGCTATTTGATGGTTCAATAACAGTCAGCTGCAACATTTTTCTCAATTCCTCTTAAATATTAGCTCTCACGGCCTCGGGAACTCAATAGGAGGATTGTTTGAGGGGAGGGCGATTTCCTGTAAGCACTTCATGGGTTGCCATAGGGGTACACCCAGGATTGGTAGTAAATAACTCTTGATAGGGATGCAAAGTAGCTGCTAGCTGCTTTCTCTGGGTCTCATTTAGGCTATCTGTTCTTGATCTATTTCCAGGGACTCCTGTTCATATGGGGCCAACAAATCTGGCAGCAGGCCCCCCTCTGGGCCATTTCCTGTTGTTAAACAAATAGCTAGCACGTTCTGGGGTCTCTCCCGATATTCTTTGAGGCGGTTAATGTGTGCTATTCTGGTGACATTCCCACCAGCCTCTACAATCACTACATAGGTATGGGGGTTCAGTTTCTTACTGATGGGGTAGGGACTCTCCCACACCGCTTGGAGCTTGTCTTGAGGATGAGGAACTAAGATTAACACCTTTATCTCCACCTCTCTTTCCTGGGTACCTCTGTCTTAGTACTTCTTAACCTTAGCCTGAGCCTTCTGCATATGCTCCCTCACCAGTCCAGTCAGCATGGCCAATCTTTCCCTAAAAGCTAAGACATATGAGGTCACTGGAATCTGGTGATGCCCATATTCTCCCTTACCAGGCCTCTCTGACCACATTTAAAGGACCTCTAACTTGTCTGCCATACAGGAGTTCAAAGGGAGAGAACCCTGTGGACTCCTGTGGCACTTCTCTATATGCAAAGAGAAGATATGGTAGTAACCATTCCCAATCCTTCTCCTGCTCTGTAAACCGCTCACAGAGCCCATTGGTTTGGGGATGGTATAGGGAGGATGTCAGGTGCTTAATGCCATATAATGAACTGAGTGCCTCATGATATTTCCTGAGGAAACCCAGATCTGGAAAAGTCAATATAAGGTGGGTAGCCACAGGGACAGGCACTGGGGGTCCCACTTTTGTTGAAGCAGTTGTGGAGCTACGGGCACCCTCCTCACCCCTAGCGTCCACAAAGTAGTCAGCCAATTTGGCAGCCATCTGCCAAGTGGTGGATTTCTGGTCCTGTACCCAAGCCCACAATCCACCTGGGCACATAACAAAAAATTGTTCTAGCAATATAACATCTAGAGCCTCCTCCACAGTAGTAACTCCTTTTGCCTTCCATCAGCTGTGGCAGGCATGTCTCACGCGGCACATCACCTCTACATAGGTGTCCCCTGAGCCACTGGTCCCAGCACAAAATCTTTTTATATACGCTTCAGGGGTAATTATGCAATTACCTGGCCAGCAATACTTGTCGGACCTGTTCATAGTCTCTGGCTTGCTCCCTGGGCATAGCTTGAAATGCCTCACTGGCTTTCCCACTGAGCTTACGAACCAGCAGCTTGAACCACTCCTCCTCAGGGACCTAATAGAGATCGCATTGCTGCTCGATATCTTGTAAAAATCCATCAATATTTCCTTTGTCCTCAGAAAAATGCTTAAAGCTGCTGTAGGCAACTTTCACCTGGGAAATGAGGGTGCTTTGCCTCTCAGCAGATACTGGGGCAGGATAAACAGGCGGCCCCCTCCATTCCACCTGCACCTCCTTACTGATCTGTGTCCTAAGGGCCATCAACTACTCTGTAGTAATATCTGGCATGGCTGCTTTCCATCTCTGGAATCTCCTAAACGCCTCAACCTCCTCTGCTGCAGACAGCCTAGGGGCAGGCATTGTGGCTGGTGTGACCGGTAATGTAATCACCCCAATCCAGCCCCCTTTCCACTTGGCGGAGCTCATCATCCATCACCAGCTCCTCAATCATATCTGCCTTGGTCATACCAGCAATCCGGCCAAAGCCCCTGGTCCTGAAAACCTCCTTTAGTTCGGCCACTGTCCTGTGTTTGTAGGTTGCCATACTGCTGTATTCCACAGAGGTCCCACGACTGCCAGCCAATTGTCACGATCTGCTACTTCAATTGGACTTGGTAAGAACCTAGTTCAAACCTATCCAGCAGAATTGTGCCGTCCTTGTACACCTCTGATAGCACAAGATGGACCATACACATGAACCACGCCCAGGAACTTGCTTCAGAAGAACAGAAAATCAGGATCACCATAAAACCCCTTAGAATTAGGATCAATGCACAGAATAACACTTACACCTTGTCTATGTAAGTACAGATGCCACTGTGATAACTTTATTAATTAGCAAATTTTATACAATTTTCTGGCACACAGGCTGACCAATCAGTAAGCCCCATCCCTAAATAATAGGCTGCCCCTGTAAAAGGATTATCTATTAGACTACGGTCTTGGGTGTTGGCTGATGCAATAGCCTGCAGAATAGCTAATATACAGAGCATAAACCAAGATGCATACAGTATAACAGTGTAATCATATATTAACCATAAGCACTAAGAAATACATAACCATAATAATAAAAAATAGGGTAACTCTTGCCAGTCAGGGCCAGGCCATAGTGTAAAACAGTCCATCTAATCAGGCCCTGGGCATGGCACAGCCCCAATACTCCACAGAGACAGCTCTCATTAAAGTCACTAATGACCTGCTCACTGCAAAGTCAAAGGGACACTTCTCTATTCTAATTCTTCTACATCTCTCTCCACTCCCTCGGCATCCGTGACACTGCTCTCCCTTGGTTCACATCTTACCTAGAAAACCGGACATTTAGTGTCTCCTTCTCTGACACCATTTCTTCTCCTCGACCGTTGTCTGTTGGTGTACCCCAAGGTTCAGTCCTAGGCCCCCTCCTCTTCTCTATCCATACATCCTCACTTGGTACCCTAATAAAATCATTTGGGTTTCAGTATCATCTCTATGCCGATGATACTCAAATCTACCTATCAGCTCCAGATCTATCCCCCTGTCTTCTAGCACAAGTTTCTAACTGCCTATCTAGCATATCCTCCTGAATGTCTGCCCATAACATGAGTAAGACTGAGTTCCTAATCTTCCCACCCTCTACTACAGACTCCCTTCCTCATATATCTCTCACTATCGACAATGTCATCATTACCCCCACCTCACAGGCCCGCTGTCTTGGAATTCTATTGGCCCTGCCCTCTCCTTCATTACTCATATACAATCATTTACTAAATTGTGTCGCTTACATCTAAAAAACATCTCACATTTGTCACTTCCTTACACATGACACAACTAAAATCCTAATCGACTCTCTCATCATATCTTGCCTCGATTACTGTAACCTCCAGAATAAGATTTTAAATCACGTCCCTAACTTACAAATCCCTCAACAACAATACACCCCCTTATATCTCTGATCTCATCTCAAAATACACCCGCACCTGTCCTCTTCATTCTGCTAACAAACATTCTTCTCTCCTCCTTTTATCACCCTCTTTCACTCCCACCTTCAGGTCTTTTCTTGTGCTGCCCCTATTCTATGGAACTCTGTGCATCGCTCCACTAGACGATCTTCATGCTTCAAATCCTTTAAAAAAAAATCTGTTTAAAGATGCCTATCACCTGCACAACATATCTTTCACCCTCCCCACCATACCCAACTCATTAGATTGCAAGTTTGCGAGTTTTCAATCTTGTAAGGTGTTTTAGTGATAGCTCTACGCACACTAGATTATAAACTCAAAGACAGGACTCTTCATTCTTGTTATGTGTAATTTTTTTGTTTTGACTCACACTTTACCCTAGTTCAGAGCTACGGAATATGTTGGCGCATTACAAATAAAGATAATAATAATACTGAAACAACTGTTGGATATAATCTGATGTATGCTGATAATACTTGGATAGCTTATCAGTTACATATTGCAATAATGTAATACATGTCATATCTATTTGTACTACGACCAGAATTATGTTCTATCATTTTGGATAATATCTTATATAGAATCATTTTATAACAGTGCACTTTTATCATGTGAGAGTTGTTCCACATCTATGCTTCTTTAATAACTTGTATGCCACCACATTTGTGCATATATCTGCTGATTGTCCAGTATAGAAATGTCCAAACTGATCCTATATTTTGTAACCACAATTATATATTCTCACACATCTGAAAAAATATAATGCAAAGTTGATAATAAGAGTCTAAGACTGTAAATAGATACTTTCCTCTAAGTGTGAACGAGATCTTAATTGTTCTGAAGACCGTATTTTTACTAGGATCTTTATGTTATGTTATTAAAATCCAAGCACTATTCTAAAAACATGTATCATATGTTATTGAATGTATCTAAAAACTTATGACTATAATAAAATGATACATTCATTATGTCATTGTAATAAACCAAATGTTATCTATTGTTCTTAGCTTAGTGATACTGTAATTATTTAATATGCACAATGGGTCATACATGGACATAGAATTGGACAATTATTTGTACTTTTAAGAATATGTGTGTGCCCAAGTGTTAATGAATTGGAGTCAGAATAAATACAGTGAAAATGTGAACATATGGATAAATAATCACTACAGCAAGCTGTTACCCACCGATAAAATGCACAAAGTATTACAGTAAAATAAAATATATATATATCCATGGAACAGATTGACTCTAAAGAAGTTACCTTGGAGTCAGATTGCCTCTGGTTGTTGATGAGAGCATATGTACTTGACATTATCAACTTTTGAGCCAAGAAGCAACCAGGATACAGCCCTTACACTAATACCTGGATTTGTGAGGCAGTGCATGTCGCTCACCTCCGCAGCAATTGAGCCGTTCCTGAAATACCAATGTAACACCAACTGAACTGTTTCACAATTGGGACCTCTCGGGCTCTTAATTAGTTTTCTTAATAAGGTTTTAAACAAAAGGTAAGAAAATACATCTTTTTTTGTAGCATAAGCTCCAGTATAATTGTCACAACTCAAAATAACTGGCAGAGATTCAATTGATATTTATAAATGTATTTAAGCATTTAAAAAAAAAAAAATGATGTTTAAAACACTATAAAACGAAATGATTAGCCCACCTTAGATAATATTGCGTAATTTATATTGATATATTGATATTATAGAGTCATCTCTTAAGTTAGTAACTGAGACTTTGGCAACTAATATATCTGTTATGACTCTGTATAAGGGAAAATCCATACATGAAATATATTTCTCTTTTTATGTTGCTTGTTTTGTATATTTGCATATGATCAGTTTTAGGTATAACTATTTTGGACAATATTAATTAAATGTGTGTAGTATAAGGATCAACAAGTGTCTACAAAAAAGTTTCAGTGCCTGTGACTATTATTATTTTAAGATAAAGTGCTTCAATTTAAAAAATTGATTAACAAGTGCTCTTGTAATTATGTTAGGGGTCAGTCCCTTTTCTAATTGTGGCAACAGAGCGGGGATTCTCCACTTACCCCTTACGCTAGTATGTGCTGTTACTACCTTTAGTGAAAGATACTATATATGGGTGGAAGTTCTGGGGGCCCGTTGCTTACCCCTTAGACTAATATTGTGTATGATTTTAATAACCTACACTCTCTTTGTGTTTTGACCCCAGATCAGGATCTGTGTTAAATCAACTATAATATATTTTCAGAAGAAACACAGTTACAATTAGTTATATACATATATACACGTTATACCTTAATTGTTTGGCATACATAAACATCTTTGACATATACAATTCGAATCAATTATATATTTCTTATCTTTTTTGTTTGTAATAGAAGTCCATGTATTCATACCCATTTGCTGCTTTCTTGTTGCTCAATGCTTCCGGGTGCATATCGATTACATCATCAGAGGTGGACAAAATCGCGACCGACGCTCCCGTTTTGCGTTTGCTTCCTCATCGGGCAACATCAAGTACCCTTTGTCACGTGCCTTCAATCTTTCCTGCATCAGTCATTTCTCTAGTGCATTCTGTCTTCTTATGATATGGCAATAATATTTGAACTTTAGCCTCATTATCAAATCTTCTAGTGAACAATTTGGCTTGATTTCTTGTAGTATCGACTGATTGTATCTTCTTGCAGTCCAAGGGACTCTAAACAGTTATCTCCAACCCAACAATTCAAAGGCATCACTTCTATCGCTTAGTCTTCTTTATGGTCCAGCTCTCACATAATTATATTACCCTAGCAAACATTTTATGGCTGCACTCACCATCTTGGAGTCCAGGAAAATAAAATTTGTTGCAGCCTTTTATACTTTTCAGACAAAGATGGAGGAGCTCTATATAGTCAGCAAAACAAGACCTGGAGCTGACTGTGGCTCGGATCAGAAGTTTTTTATTGTTAAGTTCAGAGTTAGCCTGAAGAAAAAGAGGTAAAATCATACGACCAAGCAGATACAAAGTAAATAATATATCCTATGACTATGCAGTGTAGGTAAAAAATTGTTATAAGATGCTAGACATGGAAGATAGAAAGTCTGAAGAACTTTAGACAGAAGTTTGTGACATTGTCTAGAAAACAGCAACAAAGAATATTCCCAAAAGAAAGAAAACTAAGCAGGGAAACTGTCTGTCTGATGAGGCTTTGGAAGTAGCCCAGGAAAGAGAAAATGAAAGGTAATGGTTATAGGAAAAGATTTGCAAAATTCTAGAAGAGACGAAGAAATATTCTATAATGAGTGATGTAAAGAGATAGAAAAATATTAATAAACAGGTAAGTCAAGAGATTTATTCAAGAAAATTTGGATCTCAAATGAACCTTTCATGACAAAGTGCAGGTGAAAAAAAGCAAAAATGGTAAGGACTTAATAGAAGTAGATTATATAAATAAAAGGTGGAATGTCTATACAGGAAGGATAGTAGAGTGAAAGAGGGATAATTTGCAGGAGAGGGGGTAAGGAAAGAAAACAGAGAGGATGGATATTTAAATCAAGCAATATCTAAGTCAACTCTTAATCAATGAAAAAGTTAACTTTGTATGTAACTTTTTCACATGTATAATGACTGTTGTATAGTTTAATTTAATGTAAAGAGGTCTGTTCAACACATTATAACGTATGAACTCCTTATATTTATTCTAAAAAATAACAAATTCTGTATAGTACATGGTGTAATTCTTAAAGACAAGAGTCATCAATCAAAGAGCATAGTTTTTTTCTTTTATAGTTCTATAGGGTCAAAGCTTTGTTTGATGCAACAAACACACTTAAAAAATAAGATAATTAATGCAAGGGGCTATTAAGATTGAAGAAAAAATATATAAAGGTTATATAAAAACATATATAACTTAGATCACAAATTGATTATAAGTGTTCAGAATGATGTTGTAGAGCAAAGTCCATAAGTTCAGGGTCCCTTAAATCAAAAGGTTATTGGTAACCAAGCAGATAGCAGCAATACACAGAACCAGTGCAGCCTCCTAGTATGTATTGTAATTACAAGCTGATACTCTAGTAGAACTTAATGAAAAATCATCACTGCTGAAAAGTTCTATAAATGTGATTTACAACTCAGATATCCATAGATTATTATGAGCTTGCTAAATGTATTTGATTATTTACATTTATATGATCTTAGTAGAACTCATATTAAAACATTCCCCATATTCCATACATAGTACTGCTCTTTATCCTGTGTGAGTTTTCTTGTGTCATTTCAAAACACATTTTTTTCTCGTGTGTAAGTTTCAGGACATGCAAATGTAGTTTATCCTGTGTGAGTTCTCATATGTCGCTTGAGATAGGAGGAGTGACTGAAACATTTCCCACAATCAGAACATGAAAAAGGTTTTTCTCCTGTATGAGTCATCTTATGTTTATTAAGATCTGAGAGCCGACTGAAACATTTCCCACATTCAGAACATGGAAAGGGTTTTTCTCCTGTATGAGTCATCTTATGGCTATTAAGATGTGAGGCCTGACCGAAACATCTCCCACATTCAGAACATGAAAAAGGTTTTTCTCCTGTATGAGTCCTCTTATGTTTATGAAGAGCTGAGAGCTGATTAAAACATTTCTTACATTCAAAACATGAAAAAGGTTTTTCTCCTGTGTGAATTATTTCATGTTTTATAAGTACTGAGAGCCGACTGAAACATTTCCCACATTCAGAACATGGAAAAGATGTTTCTCCTGTATGAGTCATCTTATGTTTATTAAGATCTGAGAGCCCACTGAAACATTTCCCACATTCAGAACAGGGAAAAGGTTTTTCTCCTGTATGAGTCATCTTATGGTTATTAAGATTTGAGGCCTGACTGAAACATTTCCCACATTCAGAACATGAAAAAGGTTTTTCTCCTGTGTGAGTTTTCATATGTCGATTAATATGGGAGGACTGGCTAAAACATTTCCCACATTCAGAACATGGAAAAGGTTTTTCTCCTGTATGAGTCCTCTTATGGTAATTAAGATTTGATGCCTGACTGAAACATTTCCCACATTCAGAACATGGAAAAGGTTTTTCTCCTGTATGAGTCCTCTTATGTTTATTAAGATTTGAGGCCTGACTGAAATATTTCCCACATTCAGTACATGGAAAAAGTTTTTCTCCTGTATGAGTCATCTTATGTACATTAAGACTTGAGGTGCGACTGAAAGATTTCCTGCATTCAGAACATGCAAATGAATTTTCTACTGTGTGACAAATGTGGTCTTCTCCAAGGTTATTCCACATCTCAGATGCATCTGTTGGAAACAAAAGCACCAGCAGTCAATTCTGACAGCTTTAACATACTTATAAATGGAAATGATATAACATACTTGTAAATGGAAATTATATATACCTATTATAGTAACTATAATAAATTATAGTGAATTGAGACCATTTTGCAGTTAATAAAAGGTCAATTTGGTTGAATAATTATTTAGCTTTGTCTATAAATTTAGTGGAAGTCATTTACCTCCTTATGAAATACAACATCGTTTGTAATTATATGAAGATGAAGCAAAAGAGATCTGAATGTCTATACAGTGCAGTGTGGTCTGGTGCATAACAATTATTGTCAATTATGGTCTTCTGTTTAACTAAATATGATGGTCTGCAAAATATTATTTAAAAGAAAAAACAAATACTGTATAAACACAAAGTTTACATATTGCAACTTTTACATGCAGTTATTGCTTGCTGCAAGCTCTTTTTTTTTGCTGCTGCTGCCTGTTACTTTCCGAGGTGGGTGTTTCTGTAAACTAACAATCTACCCATTAGTGCTGCTGAGAGCACCAACTATAGTTACTGACACTTTCCCAGATTCAAACTTCATGTGTACGCAAAAGTAATATAAAATAAAATGGCAGATTGGGGTCATTACACCAGCAAATAAGAAAGGCTCCCTAGTGATTATGAGTTATGAGGATTACATGAAAGATATTTTGTATACATTTGGTGATACCAATCACATATAATAGTTGTCAAACTGCGAGTCGTTGTCACGCTTTGCAAGTTCGGGCCGCATTTGCGGAGGCTCCAACGTCAGCTGCAATGAGCCAAAGGCTCATTGCAGGCCGCAAATGTGAACCCTCACAAAACGAGGGGCCGCATTTGCAGAGGTGGAGGCTCTACGGCGCCTCAATCGCGGTAAAAAACAACCCAGAAAAGAGGGACTTCGGAAATAAAAACCATGCCACGGGACTTAAAAAAATAAATACGACCGCGGGACTTAGAAAAAAAAACAATAACGCGGAATGAGGTAATATGGACTTACACAAAAAAAATTACGACCACTGGACTTAATAAAAAAAATAAAAAATTGAGGTCCCAAAAATATGAACTTAACGGCCAAAACGCATACTTTAAAAAACACAAAAAACATTAAAAACAAAAAACATAAAAAAAACAACACACCATGGGGGGACAGCCAGGACGTCCGGGGGTGAGACTGCACGCGAATAAAAGTCGAATTTAAGAAGTTTCGCCACTTGAAAATTGGCTAAGCAAGAAAAAAAAATGTCGGATGAAAAAAATGAAAACGAAGCTACACGACCCCAAATCGCAGAAAACACTGACAAGGATGTACAACTTTTAATTACGACCCGTGGAACTTCTAAATAAAAAAAAAATACGAGGTCGCAAAAATACGAAGTTAACGGCCGAAACAAATACATCCAAAAATAACAAAAACACTACAAAATACAAGCAAAACATAAAAAAGAAAAATAACACACAGCATGAGGGGACAGCCACAACATCTGCCAGTGAGGTTGCACGCAACTTAAAGTCAAATTTAAGGAGTTTCACAACTTGAAAATCGGCTAAGCGAGAAAAAAAAAATGGAGTACAAAAAAAAAAATGAAAACTAGGCTACACGACCCCGAAATGCGCAAAATACCCCCAGGCACGTACGTCTTTTGCCAGGGACACACAAGGTACTAAAATACACAGGAAGCACAGAAAATGCTCAAGAGCCGCGTAGCACACCAGACGAAACGACACCATTTACAACACTTACTTGCAACTAATAACATTACGAATCTAAAATGGCGCTTTACACAACTAAACCAACGGTTTGCTGTCGCGCACGCAGCATATTTCTAATGCACAGTTGGGACATTGATGAAACTTTCTCCTCAGGGCAGCAACAGTCCAACTATACATTGTATGCTGCAGGAAAATAAAAAGAGATACTTAGCTCTTCAGGCTATTCATTGCTGGATATATCAATTACAAATAGATAAAGTATATTCATTTATTAAGTAACTAATTAATTATTATTTAAAAAAATAGACATATATATCTGTCTTTGTGATAAGCGCCAAAGGTGCTCGGAGAAGCAAAAGTAAATGAGAGGAGAGGCTCAGAATGAGCGCCAAAATCGCTCAGAGCAAGGCTCACAATGAACGCCGAAGGTCCTCAGAGTAGAAAAAGCTTTACATTGTGTGTCAAACAGCATTGCCATGGCTTAAAATTGTATTACCCCGTCATTTTTGATGGGCAAGTCGCTAGGATCTACATAAAGTGGAAAAATTACACCACAGTGGAATAGTAAGTATGCTGATACAAATGCTCCTTTACATGCTTACTATTTTCATTCATTATCTTTGAAAAAAATTATGACCTTACTCACATGTCGAGAGCATGAAGATTAAATAGTAATAGGAATAAGATAGTAGATGCGGTTAATAAAATGGGCACTAAGTTTTCTGAGGTAGTTCAATATCTTTACTACTATAACCTAAGTGTTCAGAGGGTACTTGGAATGTCCCACCCACCAACCCCCATGGTATTTAAAATAAGTCCTCTAGCATAGGGGTCCCTATGGACTTCCATAGCACCCTAATCCTCTACCATGTGAAAAGCCAGGATACCTTAACACCTAACCAAAAATGTATGTAAATAATAAAAACTAAGATCCATATTCGATTGAGCCCTCGGGAGATCCGGGCATCTGTAAGGGAGCCTATAACTTATTTTGATATTCAATTGGAGCATTTTTGCTGGCTCTGATTAATTGCGATGGCTACCATTGGAAGTTAAAGCCCGCCCAAGCCTTTTGTAAAATATGGCTTATATACAGACAATTTTTAACATGACTTCAATGTGTATTTTATAAGCATAACTTATTATATACAACTAAATTGTAATTGGTTAATACAATTGTGTGTTTGTATCAAGATATTATACCTCCTGTCTTTTTGGTATTATTACCACAAATATATATTAATTTATATTTTATATATGTGTACGACTGTTATTAGTTTAAACCAAGTCTTGTTTGTGGGAAAAGACAACAGGTGTGGGTAACCTCACTCAAAATAACTCAACAGAATCACAGATGGTCTTATTTACAGTAAAAACAGAAATCCTTAGGAATGTGTAGTAAAGACTTTGTTTATAATTTTAGACAGCTGAATACAAGACCCTAGATAGGTGTAGATGGGTGTAGTGTTACAGCCTGTATGGAAAACAACAGTCTAAACTCAACTTATTACCATGTATGACATATAGAGAGGGTGGGACATAGGCCACAATATGATATAAAATGCCAAGAATCTATTGAAGAGAGGGCACAGGTTGAAGCAGTTCAGAGGAAAGTGTGCCAAGAGAATGCCAGATGCGCCCCGCTGAGCAGAGCAATCGTGACCAGAGAAACCTGATGGAGGGTGAACTTCAAAAGCTAACCATAGGGGATATTATACTGAATCTTTATATTACATAATGTAGAATTCATATAAGTATTATATTTGTAAATACCGTCTTAACACTTCTTGTCTATTATCTGTTTTGTCTAAACCCATTGTGTAACCAAATCTTAATTTATGTAAAATATATCTTTTTTTATTATACTTTATTGGTCTGCTCGTTTATTGACCTTTCTAAAAGAACTTATGATTTATGGAAATTATATATTCATTTCTTACACTTTGATCTTTCACTGCTGCAAGAGTTACGATGTCTAAAATCGCAAATCAGTTGCTCCGATTCCCCCTCACATACCACGCAGCCAAGGGCGCAAATGCCAAATACCGGTCCACATGTTACGGGTTCAAAAGAGGACTCGCAGTGGCTTTAAAAGCCCTTACGTATGCTGCCCCTAAACTTCCCCTCTGCTCCTAACCTCTCCCCCTGCTCCTAAAATAAACCCCTAATTGGGAGCCCCGCATGGTCCCCACATTAACCCCTTGCTGCAGGGGTCCAAATTGGGGCCCCCGCAGCATTTAAATCTTTAAATCCACCGCCGTGGGCCTGCAGCACACAAATAGTTAACCCTTGCAGCAGGTAAGTACCCCCGCAGTACCTAATAGCCCCCTCTATGCTACAGGGTCCACATCAGGACCCCCGCAGGGTCCCCACTTTAACCTGCAGCATTTAAAATTTAAATATCCTGCCTCACGGATCCTTAAAGGACCCGCGCTAAATTTAACCCATTCTGAATCCCATCCTGATTGACTCAAACATTTGCGAGTTCTGATTGGATGAAATCTGATTGACAGTTATATCAGCCAATCAGAACATGCAAATGTTGTTGTTTTTTGTTTTGTTTTTTATATCGGAGCATGCAAGGGAGGAGCTTCGTTAGTAGTTTTTTCTTTTTTTGTAAAACGTCAGGATTTTGTTGGAGGGGCCTTATGATACCTCGCAGCAGGGGTTAATTGTAGCACGGGTCCATTAAGGACTTTTAAGACCCTTTGAGGACCCGCAAGGTGGGAAATTTTAATTTTATATGCTGCAGGTTCCCGATCGGGACCCCCACAGCAAGGGTTAATGTTTGAACCATGCGGGGGTCCCGATGTGGACCCCGCAGGATAGGGGGGGGTTAATGATAGGTGCCATAGGGTTACTTACAGTAACCCATGCTGCAGGGGTTAACTATTTGTGTGCCATGTGCCCTTTAAGGACCTGCGGCAGGGGATTTAAAGTTTTAGGTGGGGTTAATGTGGGGCCCTGTGGACCCCTGCAGCAAGGTTTCATTTAGTGTGCCTGCAGGGTTTGATTGCCATCATGATGACGGTCTCCTTTACTGTTGGCTCTGTATAAGCAGTAACTACAGGCTTGCATGCGCAAGCCCTGAACAGCTCACATATGAAACTAGGGTTTACGATTTTGGATTTCGGCCCATGAGTTGAGGCCTTCTTCATTTGAATAGCAGGCCTGCAGACATACGGCCTATATCCCGGGACTTGCAGCTTCGGAACTTAATCAGGGTCTAATTTACTAAAAATAAAAAATACAATGTAAATTAAAAAATATACAATTTAAAATAAAAACATTACATTGAAATAAAAAAAAAATTATAATAAAAACAATATATTAAATCTGTAAAAAAAACAATTAATAAAATACAATTCCTAGTTCAAGCAATGTTGTGGTTTTCAGTGTTTATATGTTATAAAATAGGTTGATGATCCAAGTTAATTGAGGCCATTGAATTCTTCTTCTGATCATGTTCTTGATTGAAGCCAATGATCCTCATTTTTAGACTATCTTGAAAAAAAAAAAAAAACTCTTCAATCCTGCTTGAAGAACCTTGCTTCTCATCTATGCCATGGTCATGGAAATGCCATTCCAAAAAATCCTGCCACACTATAAATAAAATAGACTAAACTAACAGAGCTCCTACCTCACCCCTGCCTTATGCCAGAATTTTGAGGCCTCAGGTTGGCTGAAATAGCTATACATCATATTTCAGCCAATAAATGTAACATGATTAAGAGAATCAACCCTTATCTGATTGTTTGATATTCAGCCAAACAGATTTAAGTATACTGATTGTGCTGTATTTCTCTGATTGACTAATGGATTGACAAATCACAATGGGCAATAAAGGGGGCATTAATAGTAATTTTTAATAGGCCTAATATTTTTTTTTTTTTTGATAATATTTCTTATCTTAATGTATTTTTTGGTTTACATTGTAATTTTGTTTTGTTTTATATTTTTTTTTATTTTCAACAATTTTTTTTATATATGATTTTTGTTGTAACTTGTTTACATGATATAGCCATGGGGAGTATAGTGTTAGATAATATGGGGGTCGGCATGCAGCTTCCATGGAAGGGGTTAGGGTGCCATGGGGTCCATAGAGATCCCCATCATAGTGGGTTCATTTTAGGTTCCATGACGTTCCACAGAGAGACCATGGCGGCAGGTAGTATAGAATAGAAGGTAGTAACACAGCCATTGCAGTCTTTATGAACCTCCATAAGGGCTTGGAACTATGGTGGCACTTTGGATCCCCACGATGGTTAAAGGGAGATAGGGTGGGTGGTGATGAGGACTCATCCTAGACAAAATGGGCTATGAGGGGCCAGGGTGGGCCTAGGTGGGTGAGAGAAAGGGGGGCCAGATGTCCCACTGGGTGTAGAGGGATCCAATGAACAATCCAGCTCATTTCATTTGTTAGGGTAGAGGGGGCATAGTTGGAGAAGGTCATAAATCCCTGTAGTACTTATATTTCATTTTAACCTGTGTGATAACAGCAAGGAAGGGTATAAATTTGACTGAAGTGATGACTGTTTCTTGTCATTTAACATTTCTCAGAAGGGGTTTAGCTGGTGCTTCATATGATTCAGTTTAATTAGGTTTAGGCTCAGTACTAGAAATCAAAAAGCTTAACGACCACACAGAAGATTAGCCTAGATTTCCTACAGGGCCATGTAACTGCACTTTAGCTTAAACTGCACTTGGAATAGGGAGCAACCATATGCAACAGTTTACATATCTAAGGTTTGTAATGGGCTACATATAATAGCAACGCTAGGTCCTACATTAATATTACTACAGGAGTCACGTAATAGAGGCCATAGTTTTTAGTGGGTTATAGAAACAATAGAGCCTAATATTTCGGCAACAAAAGGTCAACAAGATGACCACCTCACAACAACTTCACTGGAAACCATGTTCCTCCTGCATATCTGCACTAACACTACCCAGAAATCACACTAGAGACTCACTGTCCACAGGAGCCCTTTCTTAGCTCATGTTCATGCATAATCAATAGCAGGAAAAACTCTACAGGATTGCAGATTATCATGAAAAGATTTGATCCTTCTTTATCTCCTCATTTTCCTACATCTCCATTTGGCCTACCACAATTTGTGCTCTTATTATTATTATTATTATTATTATCGTTTATTTGTAACGCGCCAACATATTCCGTAGCGCTATACATAAGTTAAGTTACAGGCAATGACAAGTTAAAGATTCATACATTGCAAAGAGTGTATGGCCCTGTCTTTGAGCTTGGAATCCAGTGTCCATAGCGCTTTCCCTAAAGCACTGCGCAGGATTGAAACTCGCAGACTTACAACCTAAAGGTTAAAGTTTGTATGTGGTACAGTAGGGAGAGAGTAGTGCTGAGCAGTGCTGAGCATGTTAGGGAGGAAGGTTATAGGCTTCTTTAAAGAGGTGCCTTTTTATTGATGTTTTGAAGGATTTAAGGCAGGAGGATAGTCTGGTGAAGCGAGACAAGGAGTTCCAGAGAATAGGGGCAGCGCGAGAAAAATCCTGGAGGCGGGAGTGAGAGGAGGTGACAAGAGTGGTAGAAAGAAGAAGGTCGTTAGCAGATCGAAGAGGGCGTGTGGGGGAGTATTTGGAGATGAGAGCAGAGATGTATGGGGGTGCGCTGTTGTTGAGGGCTTTATAAGTTAGGGTCAAGATTTTAAACTTTATTCTGGAGGCTAAGGGAAGCCAGTGGAGTGATTGACAAAGAGGAGCTGCCGACACTGAACGATGTGTACTGAAGATGAGTCTGGCGGAGGCATTTATTATGGATTGAAGTGGGGAGAGGCGAGTGATGGGCAGGCCAACAAGGAGCGAGTTGCAATAGTCAAGACGAGAAATGATAAGAGAGTGTATTAGAATCTTAGTAGTGTCTTGTGTAAGGTAATGATGTATTTTGGATATGTTTTTTAGATGGAAAAGACAGGATTTGGTTAGAGACTGTATGTGTGAGATGAAAGAGAGGGCAGGGTCCAGTAGAACCCCAAGACAACGGGCTTGGGAGGTGGGAGTGATGATGGCGTTGTTGACAGAGAGAGAGATGTGAGGAATTGAAGCTGTAGTAGAGGGTGGGAAGATTAAGAGTTCAGTCTTAGACATGTTGAGTTTCAGATGGTGGGTGGACATCCAAGAGGATATACTAGAAAGGCAGTCGGAGACGTGTGCTAGAAGAGAGGGGGATAGATCTGGTGCTGAGAGATAGATTTGGGTGTCGTCTGCATAGAGATGGTACTGGAACCCAAAAGAGTTTATTAGGGTGCCGAGTGAGGATGTGTAGATGGAGAAGAGGAGGGGGCCTAGGTCTGATCCTTGGGGTACGCCAATAGACAGGGGGTGAGGAGAAGAAGATGTGCCGGAGAAGGAGACGCTAAATGATCGTTCTTGGAGGTATGATGAGAACCACAAGAGAGCAGTGTCTCGAATGCCGAGGGAGGAGAGAATGTGGAGTAGAATTGAATGGTCAACGGTGTCAAAGGCGGCAGAGAGATCCAGGAGAAGCAAAATAGAAAAGTGGCCTTTCGACTTGGCGGTGAGCAGGTCATTGGTGACTTTTAAGAGGGCTGTCTCAGTGGAGTGTTGGGGCCGAAAGCCGGATTGGAAAGTGTCCAGAAGAGAGTCAGAGGAGATGAAACTGGTGAGGCGGTTATAGACGAGCCGCTCCAGCAGTTTGGAAGCCAGGGGAAGTAGAGAGATAGGGCGATAGATGCAATGTCAGAATCGGATGAGGGTTTCTTGAGAGTGGGTGTAATTATGGCATGTTTTAGAGCTGATGGAAATGTGCCAGTGTTTAGGGAAAGGTTGAAGATATGTGTGAGAGCTGGGATAAGTGTAGTAGAGAGGGGAGGGATGAGCTGAGATGGAATAGGATCTGAAGGACAGGTAGTGAGGTGAGAGAATGATATTAGGATGGAGACTTCATCTTCTGTTGCAGGGGTAAAGTAGTCCAGAGTGGCTGTGGGAATAGAAGGGGGGGTAGATTGGGTGTTGTTGGTTAGTAGAGTTAGTTGAGAGAGTGAAGTGTGTGAGCCACGGTGAGAGGAGAGTTCATTGTGGATAGATTGAATTTTATGTGTAAAATGGTTGGCAAAGTCTTCAGCCGTGGGACAGGAAGGGATGGGGGGAGGTGGTGGGCGAAGGAGAGTATTGAAAGTGGAAAAAAGACGTTTTGGGTTAGAGGACAGAGTTGATATTAGTGATGTAAAGTACTGCTGTTTGGCCAGGTTGAGGGCAGAGGAGTAGGAATGTAGCATAAACTTGTAGTGAAGGAAATCTGCTGCGGAGCGTGATTTCCTCCATAGTCGTTCAGCAGTGCGGGAGCACTTCTGAATGTAACGTGTGTGTGTAGTGTGCCATGGTTGTGGATGAGATTGAGGGCGTCTGCGTGTAGTTATGGGGGCCAGAGTGTCAAGAGTGGAAGAGAGAGTAGAGTTGTAGTGTGTGGTGCAGTGTCAGGGCAGTTGAGGTTGGTGATAGTGCTGAGAAGAGGTTGGAGCAGGGTGGAGAGTTGGGTAGGGTCGAGTTCTAGCAGGTTTCTGTGGGTTATTGTGGCTGGGGTTGAAGAAGAGTGATGGGAGGAAGATGTGTTGAGGTTGAAGGTAAGGAGGTGATGGTCAGATAGAGGGAGAGGGTGGATGACTAGGTTGGAGGTGTGGGTAATATTGGTAAAAATTAGGTCAAGACAGTGACCAGCATGGTGAGTTGAAGAACCTGTAAGTTGTGAGAGGCCGAGGGAAGAGGTGAGTGCAAGTAGTCTTGGGTGAGACGGTGTCAAATAAGAATAACCCCTCACATATGTGCTCACATTCAACTCTGAGGATTATTTTTTGTCTCTTTTGGAAGGCCAGAATCCCCACAGCTCCTATGTTTCTCCTGCTAGTTGCGTTTGTAATCTAATATAAAATATGGAAGGTATGATCCTCTCCTTCAAGCAAGTTTGAAGACTATTACGTCCGTTGTTACCTCTCTCAATTGTCTGAACGGTAAACCCAAGCTATGCCTGAAACTTTGATGGGACCTCCTTGGCTGTTGCTCTTTAACACCAAAAGGGTTAAGCACACCATGCAAATTTGTAGTGCATAACAGTGTTTCCCAGCAATACAAACGCATGCAATCCAGGCATCACCCCCACCTCTCTTATGCCATTCTTGGTGCACCAATCCAAGTGTATCTGAGCTACCAAAATGGTGTATCTGTCCTCTAGCCACCACCTCCAGTTCTATGGGTAGAACCGCTTCGGGTCTCACCAAATCCGGAAGGACCACGCTAAATGCAGTGCCAGTGACCCAGAACCCTTGCATGGGCTACCCATCTAAAAGGACCCACTAAAAGTGCAGGCTCTGGTTATCCTCTGGTGCAAACTGCACAGCATTGATGGTGGGTACATTCCCCATTCCTCTGTATTCCTGGCAGTGGGACGAGGACCGTTAGGAACCGGCCTACTGGTCTTTAGAACAAATCTCCCATAACAGCAGAGCCCTTAAACAATAAGTAGGATCTCCATTAACTCTTATCTGAGCCATATAATTGTACTTTAGAACAAATCTCCAATAGCATCAGAGCCTTCAGGCAATATGTAGGATCTCCATTCACTCTTATGGGTACCATGTAATCGTACTTTAGAACAAATCTCCTGCAGCGATGCCATTTGTGGGCACATTTGAATGCCCCTGCTCAGGTTCCCAGAATGCAGTGCAATAACTGTATTTCTTGGAATTCTGAGCAAGAAATTAGTTTTTTAACTTGTTTTACACATTCAAATGTGAACACAAATCTACTATTTATTTACTGTACTACTGTACGGTGGAAGGCTTCTGTCGCTCTTTTGCCCACCATATATTAAATGACTGTTTCTAAATATATATCTAATATATATCACATATATAGTTCTTAGCAATGCGGGTTGTTGCTAACGCTTGCGGGCTCGCATAGCAAGCCCGCCGCAACTGCGACCCTCGCGAAGCAAGGATCGCTGAAGGTGCTCCTTGCGCTGATGGAGATGATCGCCATAGGCGCTCATCCCTACGACCCCCTTTGACTTTTGGACAGCAAATGCGGACCCTCGTGAAGCGAGGGGCCGCATTTGCGGAGGTGGAGGCTCCCACATCAGCTGCAATGAGCTGCAGGTTCACCTCGCATTTGCGGCGGTGGAGGCTCTACGGCGCCTCACAAGTGGGACTTTGAAAAAAAACAATAAACACGTAATGACTAACTACGTACTTACATAAAAAAATAAGAGCCGCGGGACTTAGAAAATAAAAAATTGCGGACTTACACAAAAAAATACGACTTGCGGGACTTATAAAAAATCCATTACGGACTCGCAAAAATACAACCTTAACGGCAAACATTAAAAAAACACAAAAATACAGAGAAAAATAAAAAAAAAACCTTACCCACAGTGCACAGAGAGAGAGAGCGCACACACAGAAAGCATACAGAGATCAACACAGAGAGGGAGGGGTACAAAGAGAGAGTGCACACAAACAGCACCCACACAAACAGAGAGAGAGAGAGATTGCAGACGGAGAGAGCGCACAGCGAGAGAGAGAGTGCACAGAAAGAAATCGACACAGAGAGGGGTACAGAGAGAGAGTGCACACAGACAGAGAGCACACACAGACAGCAAGAGAGAGCACACAGAGTGCACACAGAGGGAGAACGCACAAAGAGAGAGAGCACAAAGAGAGAGTGCACAGACAGAAAGCACACAGAGAGAGAGTGCACAGACAGAAAGCACACATAGAGAATGCTGAGAGCACACAGAAAGAGATAGCACAGAGAGAGAGAGTGCACAGAAAGAGCTCACAGAGAAAGAGAGCGCACAGAGAGAGAAAGTGCAGAGAGAGCGAGAGCATACAGAGAGAGCACACCAGGAGCGAAAGAGACAGGTCAGAGAGAAAGAAATGAGAGAGAGACAAACAAGACAGAGAGAGAGAGAGAGAGAGGGCGAGAGACAAGGCCCGTACGTGAGGGCTGTACGTGACTGGCTTGAGGTGGGGAGAGGTTCAAAATGGCTTACGAATTACAGGCTTCAAAAAAATTATGGATTTAACAGCCGCCATTTTTTACAAGCCTGTAACTCGGAAGCCATTGGGAGACTGCCAAAAGACGTCAATTAATTCAAAAATGAACTTACAACCTCCCACACAGCACAGGGGGAGAGGCAGGGAGCCTGTAAGTGAGGTTGCAAGCTAATTTGATATTGATATTGATATATAATGAAGATACTTATTTTACCCCAGTTGGACACCATTTTAGCCAGAATGATGACTACATCCAAAACCTAAAAATACTCAGGAAATGTAAAAAATAATTCAAGAGAGAAAAGCATTTGAAATAAAAAGTGATCACACTAAAACACAAAAAATCAGGACTTAATATGGACTTAGGTTTTCTAACACATTATCAAATTTCTTGTGATTTTTTTCCTATTTTACTATAACACGCTTAGCACTCTTAGTGAGGTGTCTGTCCAACAGGAAGGATATCACTGTGGACTACCGTGCTCAGTTTTTTAATGTATATATTGATGTGTATATATGTTTGTTATACTATGTTGTATTGATTCCCTCTATATGTATTTACTTCATGATGTCAGATGCTGTCTCCACTCTCTCTGCATCTGTTTATATTCACAGTGAGGGTTCCATCTCATGTCAGTATTGCTTCAGACTTGATAGAGAGAGGTCAAACCTCTCGAAAGCTTGTCAATATAAAAAAGGTGTTTGTCCAATATAAAATATAGTGCAATACTTGTTATTAATATATATATATATATATATATATATATATATATATATAAATATAAATATTGATTAATAATTACTAGATTACTCTCTTTCAGACACCATCTTGTTACAATCTCTCTCACTAGTCTGTCTCCTGGATCCACTCAAACACATGTCCACACCTACGGTATTGGGCAACTGAAGAAGCTCTGCTACTGTCAGTTTTACTGTTTATTAATTATTATATCTCTGTTATTATAACTATTGACATAGTTACTTTAGCTAGATACATTTGTGTACCTCTGAAAATCTTTGTACCCTCCCCCTGCTAACACCTCTTTGTTACTGCTCTTAACTTTATCACATTCTGAAGCTATCTCCACTCTCTTTCAGACACCATCTTGTTACAGTTTCTCTCACTGGTCTGTCTCCTGGATCCACTCCCCTTCCTCTCTGCCCCTCACCCACCCGCCTCAAAATTACTTTTAATTTATTGAATTTCTGACAGTTGATCAATTAGCAACACCTGCTATTCCAATTAACCCTTTACACAATGTTTTCTCTTTCCTTCTTCTACCTTATACCCTTAACGGCAAACATTAAAAAAACACAAAAATACAGAGAAAAATAAAAAAAAAACCTTACCCACAGTGCACAGAGAGAGAGAGCGCACACACAGAAAGCATACAGAGATCAACACAGAGAGGGAGGGGTACAAAGAGAGAGTGCACACAAACAGCACCCCACACAAACAGAGAGAGAGAGAGATTGCAGACGGAGAGAGCGCACAGCGAGAGAGGAGAGAGTGCACAGAAAGAAATCGACACAGAGAGGGGTACAGAGAGAGAGTGCACACAGACAGAGAGCACACACAGACAGCAAGAGAGAGCACACAGAGTGCACACAGAGGGAGAACGCACAAAGAGAGAGAGCACAAAGAGAGAGTGCACAGACAGAAAGCACACAGAGAGAGAGTGCACAGACAGAAAGCACACATAGAGAATGCTGAGAGCACACAGAAAGAGATAGCACAGAGAGAGAGAGTGCACAGAAAGAGCTCACAGAGAAAGAGAGCGCACAGAGAGAGAAAGTGCAGAGAGAGCGAGAGCATACAGAGAGAGCACACCAGGAGCGAAAGAGACAGGTCAGAGAGAAAGAAATGAGAGAGAGACAAACAAGACAGAGAGAGAGAGAGAGAGAGGGCGAGAGACAAGGCCGTACGTGAGGGCTGTACGTGACTGGCTTGAGGTGGGGAGAGGTTCAAAATGGCTTACGAATTACAGGCTTCAAAAAAATTATGGATTTAACAGCCGCCATTTTTTACAAGCCTGTAACTCGGAAGCCATTGGGAGACTGCCAAAAGACGTCAATTAATTCAAAAATGAACTTACAACCTCCCACACAGCACAGGGGGAGAGGCAGGGAGCCTGTAAGTGAGGTTGGCAAGCTAATTTGATATTGATATTGATATATAATGTAGATACTTATTTTACCCCAGTTGGACACCATTTTAGCCAGAATGATCACTACATCCAAAACCTAAAATACTCAGGAAATGTAAAAAATAATTCAAGAGAGAAAAGCATTTGAAATAAAAAGTGATCACAACTAAACACAAAAAATCAGGACTTAATATGGACTTAGGTTTTCTAACACATTATCAAATTTCTTGTGATTTTTTTCCTATTTTACTATAACACCGCTTAGCACTCTTAGTGAGGTGTCTGTCCAACAGGAAGGATATCACTGTGGACTACCGTGCTCAGTTTTTTAATGTATATATTGATGTGTATATATGTTTGTTATACTATGTTGTATTGATTCCCTCTATATGTATTTACTTCATGATGTCAGATGCTGTCTCCACTCTCTCTGCATCTGTTTATATTCACAGTGAGGGTTCCATCTCATGTCAGCTATTGCTTCAGACTTGATAGAGAGAGGTCAAACCTCTCGAAAGCTTGTCAATATAAAAAGGTGTTTGTCCAATATAAAATATAGTGCAATACTTGTTATTAATATATATTATATATATATATAATTATATATATATATATATATATATAAATATAAATATTGATTAATAATTACTAGATTACTCTCTTTCAGACACCATCTTGTTACAATCTCTCTCACTAGTCTGTCTCCTGGATCCACTCAAACACATGTCCACACCTACGGTATTGGGCAACTGAAGAAGCTCTGCTACTGTCAGTTTTTACTGTTTATTAATTATTATATCTCTGTTATTATAACTATTGACATAGTTACTTTAGCTAGATACATTTGTGTACCTCTGAAAATCTTTGTACCCTCCCCCTGCTAACACCTCTTTGTTACTGCTCTTAACTTTATCACATTCTGAAGCTATCTCCACTCTCTTTCAGACACCATCTTGTTACAGTTTCTCTCACTGGTCTGTCTCCTGGATCCACTCCCCTTCCTCTCTGCCCCTCACCCACCCGGCCTCAAAATTACTTTTAAATTATTGAATTTCTGACAGTTGATCAATTAGCAACACCTGCTATTCCAATTAACCCTTTACACAATGTTTTCTCTTTCCTTCTTCTACCTTATACCCCCCTGCCTTTTCCTCAGTCTCTTCTTATCAACTTTTTCCCTTCTTGTCTCCAACATAACCCTCTCACCTTTCATGCCATCCTCTCCTTTTTTATGCTCCCATGACCTACTTTTACTTAAGCTGTGTTTAAACTTTGTGTCTCCTGACATTCCCATTTGCAGGTTACATTATCTCACCACTAGGGGCAGATACCATATTACACACCAGTGCCATTCACCTCACACTGACAACATCAGATACTTTGCCTCTCCAACTAATTGAATAACCCTCTAACTTTTCACACCTTCCTGCCTATGTTAAGCCGCACTTCCTTCCTTATCTTGTTGCTTCCTTATCTGCTGCTCCGCAGGTTTCTGCCTCCCACTCCCATTAGAGTTTAAGTAGTGAGTTTCTATTCTTGTAGGGTGCTTTGTAAAAAGCACTTTTTACAAGACTCATAGCTCAAAACAGGGCCCTCCATTTTCTGCAGTTGTTAATATTGTATAATATTGTATATTTCCTTGTTCATATCCCCTGTACAGCGCTACAGAATATGTTGGCATGTTACAAATAAAATATTATTATTACTATTGCTACTGGGAAGGGGAGGGAAGGGGGGGGGGGGGAGACACTGGGAAGGGGAGGGGAGGGAAGGGGAGGGAAAAGAGATACTGGGAAGCGGAGGGGAGGAAGGAGGGGAGGGAGGGGGGGGAAAATAGATACTGGGAAGGGGAGGGAAGGGGGAAAAAGAGATACTGGGAAGGGGAGGGAAGGGGGGAAAAAGAGATACTGGGAAGGGGAGGGAAGGGGGGAAAAAGAGATACTGGGAAGGGGAGGGAAGGGGGGAAAAAAGAGATACTGGGAAGGGGAGGGAAGGGGGGAAAAAGAGATACTGGGAAGGGGAGGGAAGGGGGGAAAAAGAGATACTGGGAAGGGGAGGGAAGGGGGGAAAAAGAGATACTGGGAAGGGGAGGGAAGGGGGGAAAAAGAGATACTGGGAAGGGGAGGGAAGGGGGGAAAAAGAGATACTGGGAAGGGGAGGGAAGGGGGGAAAAAAGAGATACTGGGAAGGGGAGGGAAGGGGGGAAAAAAGAGATACTGGGAAGGGGAGGGAAGGGGGGAAAAAGAGATACTGGGAAGGGGAGGGAAGGGGGGAAAGGGGAGGGAGGGGGGGGGGGGGTGAGGGGAGGGGGGGAAGAGAGAAACCTGGATAATGAGGAAGGGAGAGGGGGAAGAGGG
>CM050174.1:14901407-15128907 GCA_027410445.1 Discoglossus pictus
GTAGATACTGGGAAGGGGAGGGAAGGGGGGAAAAAGAGATACTGGGAAGGGGAGGGAAGGGGGGAAAAAGAGATACTGGGAAGGGGAGGGAAGGGGGGAAAAAGAGATACTGGGAAGGGGAGGGAAGGGGGGGAAAAGAGATACTGGGAAGGGGAGGGAAGGGGGGAAAAAGAGATACTGGGAAGGGGAGGGAAGGGGGGAAAAAGAGATACTGGGAAGGGGAGGGAAGGGGGGAAAAAGAGATACTGGGAAGGGGAGGGAAGGGGGGGAAAAAGAGATACTGGGAAGGGGAGGGAAGGGGGGAAAAAGAGATACTGGGAAGGGGAGGGAAGGGGGGAAAAAGAGATACTGGGAAGGGGAGGGAAGGGGGGAAAAAGAGATACTGGGAAGGGGAGGGAAGGGGGGGAAAAGAGATACTGGGAAGGGGAGGGAAGGGGGGAAAAAGAGATACTGGGAAGGGGAGGGAAGGGGGGAAAAAGAGATACTGGGAAGGGGAGGGAAGGGGGGAAAAAGAGATACTGGGAAGGGGAGGGAAGGGGGGAAAAAGAGATACTGGGAAGGGGAGGGAAGGGGGGGAAAAAGAGATACTGGGAAGGGGAGGGAAGGGGGGGAAAAAGAGATACTGGGAAGGGGAGGGAAGGGGGGAAAAAGAGATACTGGGAAGGGGAGGGAAGGGGGGGAAAAGAGATACTGGGAAGGGGAGGGAAGGGGGGGAAAAAGAGATACTGGGAAGGGGAGGGAAGGGGGGAAAAAGAGATACTGGGAAGGGGAGGGAAGGGGGGAAAAAGAGATACTGGGAAGGGGAGGGAAGGGGGGAAAAAGAGATACTGGGAAGGGGAGGGAAGGGGGGAAAAAGAGATACTGGGAAGGGGAGGGAAGGGGGGAAAAAGAGATACTGGGAAGGGGAGGGAAGGGGGGAAAAAGAGATACTGGGAAGGGGAGGGAAGGGGGGAAAAAGAGATACTGGGAAGGGGAGGGAAGGGGGGGAAAAAGAGATACTGGGAAGGGGAGGGAAGGGGGGAAAAAGAGATACTGGGAAGGGGAGGGAAGGGGGGAAAAAGAGATACTGGGAAGGGGAGGGAAGGGGGGAAAAAGAGATACTGGGAAGGGGAGGGAAGGGGGGAAAAAGAGATACTGGGAAGGGGAGGGAAGGGGGGAAAAAGAGATACTGGGAAGGGGAGGGAAGGGGGGAAAAAGAGATACTGGGAAGGGGAGGGAAGGGGGGAAAAAGAGATACTGGGAAGGGGAGGGAAGGGGGGAAAAAGAGATACTGGGAAGGGGAGGGAAGGGGGGGAAAAAGAGATACTGGGAAGGGGAGGGAAGGGGGGAAAAAGAGATACTGGGAAGGGGAGGGAAGGGGGGAAAAAGAGATACTGGGAAGGGGAGGGAAGGGGGGGAAAAAGAGATACTGGGAAGGGGAGGGAAGGGGGGGAAAAAGAGATACTGGGAAGGGGAGGGAAGGGGGGAAAAAGAGATACTGGGAAGGGGAGGGAAGGGGGGAAAAAGAGATACTGGGAAGGGGAGGGAAGGGGGGAAAAAGAGATACTGGGAAGGGGAGGGAAGGGGGGAAAAAGAGATACTGGGAAGGGGAGGGAAGGGGGGGAAAAAGAGATACTGGGAAGGGGAGGGAAGGGGGGGAAAAAGAGATACTGGGAAGGGGAGGGAAGGGGGGGAAAAAGAGATACTGGGAAGGGGAGGGAAGGGGGGAAAAAGAGATACTGGGAAGGGGAGGGAAGGGGGGAAAAAGAGATACTGGGAAGGGGAGGGAAGGGGGGAAAAAGAGATACTGGGAAGGGGAGGGAAGGGGGGAAAAAGAGATACTGGGAAGGGGAGGGAAGGGGGGAAAAAGAGATACTGGGAAGGGGAGGGAAGGGGGGAAAAAGAGATACTGGGAAGGGGAGGGAAGGGGGGAAAAAGAGATACTGGGAAGGGGAGGGAAGGGGGGAAAAAGAGATACTGGGAAGGGGAGGGAAGGGGGGAAAAAGAGATACTGGGAAGGGGAGGGAAGGGGGGAAAAAGAGATACTGGGAAGGGGAGGGAAGGGGGGAAAAAGAGATACTGGGAAGGGGAGGGAAGGGGGGAAAAAGAGATACTGGGAAGGGGAGGGAAGGGGGGAAAAAGAGATACTGGGAAGGGGAGGGAAGGGGGGAAAAAGAGATACTGGGAAGGGGAGGGAAGGGGGGAAAAAGAGATACTGGGAAGGGGAGGGAAGGGGGGGAAAAGAGATACTGGGAAGGGGAGGGAAGGGGGGGAAAAAGAGATACTGGGAAGGGGAGGGAAGGGGGGAAAAAGAGATACTGGGAAGGGGAGGGAAGGGGGGAAAAAGAGATACTGGGAAGGGGAGGGAAGGGGGGAAAAAGAGATACTGGGAAGGGGAGGGAAGGGGGGAAAAAGAGATACTGGGAAGGGGAGGGAAGGGGGGAAAAAGAGATACTGGGAAGGGGAGGGAAGGGGGGAAAAAGAGATACTGGGAAGGGGAGGGAAGGGGGGAAAAAGAGATACTGGGAAGGGGAGGGAAGGGGGGAAAAAGAGATACTGGGAAGGGGAGGGAAGGGGGGAAAAAGAGATACTGGGAAGGGGAGGGAAGGGGGGAAAAAGAGATACTGGGAAGGGGAGGGAAGGGGGGGAAAAAGAGATACTGGGAAGGGGAGGGAAGGGGGGAAAAAGAGATACTGGGAAGGGGAGGGAAGGGGGGAAAAAGAGATACTGGGAAGGGGAGGGAAGGGGGGAAAAAGAGATACTGGGAAGGGGAGGGAAGGGGGGAAAAAGAGATACTGGGAAGGGGAGGGAAGGGGGGAAAAAGAGATACTGGGAAGGGGAGGGAAGGGGGGAAAAAGAGATACTGGGAAGGGGAGGGAAGGGGGGAAAAAGAGATACTGGGAAGGGGAGGGAAGGGGGGAAAAAGAGATACTGGGAAGGGGAGGGAAGGGGGGAAAAAGAGATACTGGGAAGGGGAGGGAAGGGGGGAAAAAGAGATACTGGGAAGGGGAGGGAAGGGGGGAAAAAGAGATACTGGGAAGGGGAGGGAAGGGGGGAAAAAGAGATACTGGGAAGGGGAGGGAAGGGGGGAAAAAGAGATACTGGGAAGGGGAGGGAAGGGGGGAAAAAGAGATACTGGGAAGGGGAGGGAAGGGGGAAAAAGAGATACTGGGAAGGGGAGGGAAGGGGGGAAAAAGAGATACTGGGAAGGGGAGGGAAGGGGGGAAAAAGAGATACTGGGAAGGGGAGGGAAGGGGGGAAAAAGAGATACTGGGAAGGGGAGGGAAGGGGGGAAAAAGAGATACTGGGAAGGGGAGGGAAGGGGGGAAAAAGAGATACTGGGAAGGGGAGGGAAGGGGGGAAAAAGAGATACTGGGAAGGGGAGGGAAGGGGGGAAAAAGAGATACTGGGAAGGGGAGGGAAGGGGAGGGAAGGGGGGGAAAAGAGATACTGGGAAGGGGAGCAGAGGAATTGGGGGAAAGAGACACTGGGGAGGGAAAGGGGGAAGAGACATTGGGGAAGGGAGGGAAGAGGAGGGAAAGGGGAGGGACATTGGGCGGGGAGGGAAGGAAGTTAAGAGACAATAAGGAGGGAAGGGGAGAAAGATACACAGGGGGGGGAGGGAAGGGGCTCAAAGATAAGATGGGGAAAAAAGGGGGCCAAAGATATCCTGGGGAGGGAAGGGAAGGGGGGGAAAAGAGATACAGGGAATGGGAGCAGAGGAATTGGGGGGAAGGGGACACAGGGGAGGGGGAGGAAAGAAACATAGGGGAGGGAGACCACAGGAGCCACACAAACAAAGCTGTATATCTCAGGAAGGATTACTCTGGTTGAACTAGCTAGTGAAATAACCTTGTTGTTGGGGTGACAGTGCGCCTTTAAATAATTATTATTATTTATTTCCTTATTGTGTATTAATTACTCACCTTCCCTGATATTCCCAGGGCTCTCCTCCTCCTTCACCTGCTGCTGATCTCTTATATTCAGTTTTTCTTGTTCAACCTTAGAGACAATTGGAGGCTTCACATCTAAAGGTCCTACAGATATAGATAAATCAATTATAGACTTTTAATTATTTTATATCAATCTGGTGTTTGTTTCTGTCCTTGTGCACCTTTCAAATAAATGTTTTTTAAGACACAAGCAAAGTGTATATCACTATTAGGAGCCAGAGCAAATATTACTCACATTATAAATCCCTATATAGTCTTCAAGTAACCCTCATATAGATCTAAAATATAGATGTCTACTGACAACTATATAGTCTGGTTCAGTAATCACTAAGGGGTTACGTAAATACCCATTCCCTTTAAATTCACATGAGGGAGAGGGAGAGAGAGAGAGAGAGAGAGAGAGAGAGAGAGAGAGGGGGGAGAGAGGGAGAGAGGGAGAGAGGGAGAGAGAGAGAGAGAATATTTGACAAATCTTATCCGGCTGCTTAAATTATTATTCCTCTCCGATTCCCTTCCTCTTTATAGGATTGACTACCAGATTACAACTCTAATGTGCTACATTATCTTTTCCCATAATCTACAGCTGTCTGGATTTATATACACTCTATTAGGAATACTTATCAGTCTGAAGGCATTAAAATAAAGTCTTAAAAGGAAAGTTTCTATTGACTAAACTGACCTAATCCACTTGATGCACATTTCACATAGGCTTAAATGGCAATGCCTTTGATGAAGCCTATGCGAAATGCATGTCAGGCTGTTGGGTAACCACTTCCAGTGTTTGCTAATTTGCTTGCCAAGGTATTCACTAGTGGACTGGTCCCTTAGATTCAGTCAGTAGAAGCCACCACTTTCCCATGAGACTTTATTTTAACCCCTTTAGAATGATAAGTCTTCCTAATAGAGTGTACATAGATCTTGTGTGTGACTTACCCTGGGGCCTGAGAACTTATACTGCTAGGGAGGTTGTTGTTACATGTCACTCACCTTCACATGGATGGGAAGGAATTATAATCTGATGAATATCAAAATGTCCTTCACCTTCGTTGTCTTCTTCCTCTTTAACTGTCACACTGTGCAGACTGTAATTGTCTTGTCCTGTTTGTCCAATAGAGAATTTGTTGTAGACTTTTATTCCATACCAATAACATGGTCTACCTAGTTCTCCCACTGGTTATTTATATAACCAGATTAAGAGACAGGAAATAAATAAAGTTTCTGGTAATAAGATAATTATCTCCTGCAGCAAAATGTTCTAAACTGGTGTCTGTGAAATCCCAGAATCACATTCATTAGATAAAATCGTCAAAACCTCAGCATTGTTTATTGTATTAAAAACTGCTGATATTTAAGGAAAGGAACTGGCACCCAATAACATATTTTTATTTTTATTATAAAACTATAATTGTTTCATCAAACCAGAGACAAAGAGATATCTGTCATATAAGTCAGAAACTTCCACTAAAAGAAATAGATTCTACAGGATTTAGATTGACAATTACATTTAGTTATATTCATTCAGATGACAAATAATAAAATATAGCTATAAAGGGCCACTGCAGTTTGGTAATATCTTCCAATGTTTGTGATATAACAAAACATTAGGAGGTGTGCAACAAATGAGCATAAAAGAGAAATTTTATATTCAGATGAATGATTGTATCATGTAGGATGTTAGACTTCTAGTCTGACCATAGTATGAGGAGCAGGTTATCCTATGGGGCTTGACTCTCCCATTCAGTTTTGACTCTCCCATTCAGTTCTATTGTTAAGAGGCTATTTAAAGAGGACCTTTATTAACAGAAGTTAATACAGATCTATGTCTACTGTTCCTCCAACTCCTCCCTGGTTCCTAATCATTTCACAAATAAATAATAATGTCTGTCATTATTTAAACAACTATTACACTGTAGTGATCCCTTTATATCAGTAATTTGTACAAAAATGGGATTTGAAATGAAAGTAAGGAGTATTTTGGAAAAAAAGAAAGAAAAAGATGTAAAAGTAAATTCAGAAAATATTGTCATCAACAGTTTTCATGCAATCATAAATGAGGTGTCCCTTATGGTTACTACGAATTACTTGTGTCTCACATATAATATCTATTGCAGTCCTGTATATATAATATATCACTCACCATCACTGATATTTACAGGAATTTCCTCTTCTTTAATCTCCCGGGTACTCCTCATATTTGTCTCTTCTTCTTGATCAGACTCTGAGAGACCTGATGGTGTCACTTTGTCACTGTCTGTACAAATAAACATGAGACGGTCACGCACTGGGATTTGTTACACGTCTTAATGGTCTGTACAAATAAACATGAGACGGTCACGCACTGGGATTTGTTACACGTCTTAATGGTCTGTACAAATAAACATGAGACGGTCACGCACTGGGATTTGTTACACGTCTTTATGGTCTGTACATATAAACATGAGACGGTCACGCACTGGGATTTGTTACACGTCTTTATGGTCTGTACATATAAACATGAGACGGTCAGGTGCTGGGATTTGTTACACGTCTTTATGGTCAGTACAAATTAACAGGATACGTTCACGCGCTAGGATTTGTTGCACGTCTTTATGGTCATACTAGCGAATTGCCCGTCAAAAAGTGAAATTGTAAGTGAGCTAAGGGTGTTTGGTGTATATAATGTGGCTGATATAGTGTCGTTAGTTTTCTATGTCGTGCAAGTTTTTCATAATATTCATTTTCTATGTCGTGCGAGTTTTTCGGAATATCCGTAGCTGTTTGCGGGCTTATTCGGAATATCCGTAGCTGTTTGGTGGTGTTTTGCGTGTTTATGGTAGTGTTTTGCGTGTTTAGGGACCTTTAGCCTCGTTTTCGTTTTGTTCGGTGGCCACTTTTTTTCTTGCTTAGGTGATTTTCGGGTCTCAAAACTCCGAAATTTGTGGTTAAATGGAGGTGTAACTTCCCTTGCAGAGGTCCTCGGTGCACCCCCTTGCTGTGAGTAACCTTTTTATGTGTTTGTTGTTTGTATTTGTTGTGTTTGTAATGTTTTTGGGGTTGCACGGGTTGTGTCCTTGTTTTCTAATCTCGTAGGTGTTTTTCGGCAAATACGTAGGTGTTTGGTGGTGTTTTGCGTCTTTAGACTGCTGTAGCCTAGTTTTTGTTTTTTTCGGCAGCCATTTTTTCTCTTGCTTAGAGAATTTTTTAGTGTCTAAACTCTTTTAATTTGAGTTAAATTGAGGTGTAACTTTAGTTTTCGAGTTCCTGGATGCTCCCTCTTCCTGTAAGTAAGCTTTTTATGTATTTGTTGTGTATATTTGTTGTATTTTTCATGTTTTGATGTGCGCGTGTTGCAGCCGTTTTTTGCGAGGTCGTAATGGGTCGTTCCAACGTAAATTTGGGTCGTTCCAACGTAAATTTCGCGAGGGTCGCAGTTGCTGGCAAGGAGCGCCTTTGGCGCTCCTTGCCAGCAACTGTGACACTCGCTTGGCGAGGGCCGCAGGCTCGCTGCGCGGGCCCGCAAGCATTAGGAACAACTCGCATGCTCACAACTATACAGTCAGGTCCATAAATATTGGGACATCGACATAATTCTAATCTTTTTGGCTCTATACTCCACCACAATGGATTTGAAATGAAACGAACAAGATGTAAAACTGCAGACTTTCAGCTTTAATTTGAGGGTATTTACATCCAAATCAGGTGAACGGTGTAGGAATTACAACAGTTTGTATATGTGCCTCCCACTTTTTAAGGGACCAAAAGTAATGGGATAGATTAACAGTCATAAAACAAACTTTCACTTTTTAATACTTGGTTGCAAATCCTTTGGAGTCAATTACAGCCTGAAGTCTGGAACACATAGACATCACCAGACGCTGGGTTTCATCCCTGGTGATGCTCTGCCAGACCTCTATTGCAACTGTCTTCAGTTCCTGCTTGTTCTTGGGGCATTTCCCTTCAATTTTGTCTTCAGCAAGTGAAATGCATGCTCAATTGGATTCAGATCAGGTGATTGACTTGGCCATTGCATAACATTCCACTTCTTTCCCTTAAAAAACTCTTTGGCTGCTTTTGCAGTATGCTTCGGGTCATTGTCCATCTGCACTGTGAAGCGCCGTCCAATGAGTTCTGAAGCATTTGGATGAATATGAGCAGATAATATTGCCCGAAACACTTCAGAATTCATCCTGCTGCTTTTGTCAGCAGTCACATCATCAATAAATATAAGAGAACCAGTTCCATTGGCAGCCATACATGCCCACGCCATGACACTAACACCACGCTTCACTGATGAGGTGGTATGCTTTGGATTATGAGCAGTTCCTTTCCGTCTCCATACTCTTCTCTTCCCATCACTCTGGTACAAGTTGATCTTAGTCTCATCTGTCCATGGGATGTTGTTCCAGAACTGTGAAGGCTTTTTTAGGTGTTGTTTGGAAAACTCTAATCTGGCTTTCCTGTTTTTGAGGCTCACCAATGGTTTACATCTTGTGGTGAATCCTCTGAATTTACTCTGGTGAAGTCTTCTCTTGATTGTTGACTTTGACACACATACACCTACCTCCTGGAGAGTGTTCTTGATCTGGCCAACTGTTGTGAAGGGTGTTTTCTTCACCAGGGAAATAATTCTTCGGTCATCCACCACAGTTGTTTTCCGTGGTCTTCCGGGTCTTTTGGTGTTGCTGAGCTCACCGATGCGTTCTTTCTTTTTAAGTATGTTCCAAACAGTTGATTTGGCCACACCTAATGTTTTTGCTATCTCTCTGATGGGTTTGTTTTGTTTTTTCAGCCTAATGATGGCTTGCTTCACTGATAGTGACAGCTCTTTGGATCTCATATTGAGGGTTAACAGCAACAAATGCAAATAGCACACTTGAAATGAACACTGGAGCTTGTATCTGCTCTTTGTAAATGGGATAATGAGGGAATAACACACACATGGCCGTGGAACAGCTGAGCAGCCAATTGTCCCAATTACTTTTGGTCCCTTAAAAAGTGGGAGGCACATATACAAACTGTTGTAATTCCTACACCGTTCACCTGATTTGGATGTAAATACCCTCAAATTAAAGCTGGAAGTCTGCAGTTAAAGCACATCTTGTTAGTTTCATTTCAAATTCATTGTGGTGGTGTATAGAGCCAAAAAATTTAGAATTGTGTCGATGTCCCAATATTTATGGACCTGACTGTATATGTGATATATAATTATGGTCATATATATGTTAGACGAGTTCAAAGTCAGAAAGTGAGGATATGTGTTTTAATGGCAGAGGTTATTTTCTGGATAATGATGCAGGGTTTGTAGATTCAAACTGTGCCTTTAAGTGTTTGCCACAGTCTTCAACATTATATCATATGAATTGGTATCTCATGGCTTGGCTATCGATGGGTGAGGCTCAAGTTGTCAGATGGTGAGTATTTATGCTCTGGTAGGTGGTATGAGACCTGTATTTACTATGTATTAAGCCTTTTAATCCTCTTGAATACTCTAAATAAAAACTTTGTTTGCCTAATTTTTTTTTTTATGTTTTCAATGTCTACAATCACACAAAGCTCTACCTCCTCACTCACGCACACAAACAATATCTGAATGAGGTTCATTCTAGGAATCCTGAGAAACTACAAATGGTGGATGGGGATCTTCAAAATCCATGTATCAAGAAGAGGTGGGAATGTAGAGAGATCTCTACTTCAGAAAAAGTATAAATCAGCACTGGTCCCCCTCGACATTTAGAGAGCCACCTACCCCTTAAAGAATGGCTCAATCTAGCACAAATCAATTCAAATCTATCTAACATACTAAAAATTAACAAATCGGCATGCAAAACCCCATTTGAGAAAATGCTGCATAAATAACTCAAATAGAAATAAAAACTTTTCCATCATCTACAGTTACCTGTTAGATCAGGCTACACCACCTAAGCTTCACAACCAGTCCTCATGGGAAACAGACTTTAACATCACCTTAGAAAACTTGAATGGAGTAAAATCCATAAAAATGCAACAAACTCCTCCCTTAACATAATCTTGAGAGATAATTCCTACAAAACCATCATGAGGTGGTACCTGACCCTTGCTAGACTAAAGCTCTCATATCCTTCTCTAGATGGCAACTGTTTTAGAGGCTGTAATTCCACTGGTACACTAAGCCACATACTATGGGACTGCCCTAAAATAGCCCACATCTGGTCGGAAACCTATGACACCCTAGAGAAGCTTTGCGGACACAGAATACCTCAAAAACCTGAGGAAGTCCTATTAGGTCTCCCTATCACTGGCCTTTCCAAAGAGGCTCAACTTCTCTCAAACCAAATCATTTTAGCAGTCAGGTTCACTATTGCTAAAACTTGGAAGACGTCCATTTCTGTGTTTGGGAAAGTACTGAAAAAACTTAAATACATACATTCAATGAGCTTGATCTCTGATAAACTAGATGGCAACGAGCTCCTCAGGTGGTCTGGTTCTTAGGGGATTAGTTATCAATCCAATCTTTTCGATTTACATTGCCTTGCCAAAGTATTTAACCTGTTGGCATTTTTCGTGTTTTGTTGCCTCACAACCTGGAATTAACATGGATTGTTTGAGGATTTGCATCATTTAATTTACAGAACATGCCCACGTATATAGTATTTTGATTAAAGACACCTATAACTTAGAATATATTGAACCTGAGCAAAATATTTATATTCGGGTACCACTATGTATTGATAGTGTTTTAATATTCCCCATGCTCTGAAAAGAACACATACATATTACCCTAATAACCACACTGTATTGTAAGAATATGAGATAAGACGTTCACGGAGGAAAGAAGTACCAACCTACAAGCCAACACATGTTGGGAAGTCTATCGCATACCTCATAGACTGAGGTTAGAAAAGGTGAGAGCTTTACCTACTGATGTCTGTTAACAAGGGTTTGGGATTACAATATCTTGGTCATTTTGCACTAGGAATTGGTGCGCTCTCTCTCCCCACCTCTCTTTTCTTAGATGACAACTATAAAAAGTGGGCTTCCTGTTGGGACGTCTGGGAACTACAAATTGTATTGTAGCATATAAAAAAAAAAAAAGGTAATACATATACATACCTCAGGGACGATATTATACTAAGCTTTCCGCATCCCATTGTCCCCCAGCCTCTTTTCCTTTCTTTCTCTTTTCTATATATTTTTTTCTTTTCTTTTAATTAGATATTTAATATTCATTTGTAATTTATCTCAAAACTCAAAAAAAATAGGAAAAGAAGACACAAACCTTTTCTGATGTCATTTGAATACAATATATGTTCTTCTTGTACATCTAACTCTGTTATAGCTTTTATTCCCATTAATAAAAATGATTAAAAAAAAAAAAAAAGCATCTTGGAATTGTAAACTAGGGACTATGACAAATAAATGTACTTAATGAAGAAATACAATGAAATAAAATTTGCATGTTTTCTATGAAGAAAGAGCTCAATTAGTGGACCAATGGGAAGGTGGTGTGCACCTGGACATTTTAAGGGATGTCCTTTGTAACAGGAACTCAGAATAAAGCCACTGAAATTGAGGATAATTTTCTTCTCCTTCACCCAAATAGATATAGCTCTGAAGCATATATTCTTCCAAAGTAAGTTCTGATCACTGAATTTTGGACAACACATATAGGGATACAACACACTAGAACTATGTAAAACAACTAAGAAAAAACATCAAGCAACTCTGAATTTCTCCACTATAAAAGAGGCACCCAATCAGATGCAGACTAATGTCGGCAGCTCCACTACTGATCACCTTTAATGGGCATGGCCAATTACAAGGGAGAGGCAACATTGGCACTTCCCTTATTGGTTCCCAGCTCTAGGAGAAACCAATGACAGAGTTGCCTACAACCCCTAGGATAGTCTCTAAGGTGCAGACTCATCCCATTGGTGGAGAGGGGAATGGTGGATAAAGAGGAAAGCAGGCTATAGCTTCATGACTAAGAATCACATAGGCCAGGGTAGGTGCCAGTATAATAATATTATAAAGTATTTAACAAGAGGAGGCAATTAGCAATAATTGCATGACGAGCCTCTCAGGCTACCTTGAGCGTGAATTAGTAGGCATCTAGCTAGGCATGCTGCTTCACTGGTGTGTGAAGGCTAATAGTAACAACTAGTGTATCAGAAACTAAATAAGCATTATACAAATATCTGAATATCGTTAAAATTTACGGAATTGTAGAAAAAATAGGTGCTGAAGGCTGTTCCAAAATCACCCCAAATGGTGCATAAATGCTTTAATATTCAATATAACAAGTAAATACAACAGGATATTATGGTTAATGTCATGTTCATATACATATATAATATGTACTGTTTGCTTGAGACCTCCACTCCCATTCTCACCCACCCCTGCAGGACTCAGAACTCAATTTATAGTGTCTAAAGAAAAAATGTTGTATGAAAAAATTCCAAAGTAAACAGTTAAACTGTTAGCCTGAAGTTTGCTGAATTTCTTGCTTACCCCAACAAGAGTTGCTTGACCCCAAGCCCAAGAGAATTGCCCCACAGCCCCAGTGAATTGCCCTGTGACCTCCCAACCCATTTTTTTGCCCCACAGCCCCAGAGAATTGCCCCGTAACCTCCCTCAGCCTCAGTGAATTGCACCATGACCTCACTCAGCACCAGTGAATTGCCCCCCAGCCCCATAGAATTGCCCTGTGACCTCCCCACAACCCCAGTGAATTTCCCCCAGCCCCAGAGAATTGCCCCGTGACCTCCCCCAACCCCAGTGAATTGGATTGCCCCCCAGCTCCATAGAATTGCCTGGTGACCTCCCCAGCCACAGCAAATTGCCCCCCAGCCCCAGAGAATTGCCCTGTGACCTCATCAGCCCCAGTGAATTGCCCCCCAGCCCCAGAGAATTGCCCCGTGACCTCCCCCAGCCCCAGTGAATTGCCCCGTGACCTCCCACAGCTCCAGTGAATTGCCCTCAGCCCCAGAGGATTCCTTGTGACCTTCCCCAAACCCAGTTTTTTGCCCCCCAGCCCCAGATAATTGCGACACTGGGGCTGGGGGAGGTCACGGGGCAAAATTGCGCCATGACCTCCCTCAGCCCCAGAGAATTGCCTCACAGCCCCAGAGATATGCCCCCTGACTTCCCCAATCCGTTTTTTGCCCCACAGCCCAGAGATATGCCCCACAGCCCCAGAGAATTGCCCTGTGACCTCCCCCAGCCCCAGCGAATTGCCCCCCCAGCCCCAGAGAATTGCCCTGTGACCTCCCCCAGCTCTAGTGAATTGCCCCCCATCCCACAGAATTGCCCTGTGATTTCCCCCAGCACCAGTGAATTGCCCCCATAATTGCCCCTTTACCTCCCCAACCCGTTTTTTTGCCCCCCACTCCCAGAGGATTGCCCCAAAGCTCCAGAGAATTTTTAGACAGATGATTAGATCAACAGATAGATCAAAAGATAGACTGCCAGGCAGTCGGATTAATGGGTAGATACACAGATATATACATACTCCTTCCTCCACACATCACATAATCACCATTACATATTTCCTACCTTAGAGCTTTAGAAGTTGAGTTCAGCTCCAGTAATTACTGTCATGAAAGATCCTCCATATTCCCTTCGGTTTTCCTATGGACAGAATGGGCATTTTAGACACAAGACTCTGCACACGCCAACTTGGTTATGGGCCGCTTCTAAGGAATGTTCTTTAGGCTGCAATGTTATCAAATACTGAATAATTACATTCAACCTATACAACAACATATACATAATCAGTTTGAAGTAGCACAGTTATATTAGTAGTTTATATGTAAAACAATACAATGATGCAGGATATATAGTATTATCTTTCATAGTGGACTAACATTGTATATTATTATATAAGTACGCTCTAGAAAATATAAACAAAATCATATATATTGCAAGATGTAGGACAGAAATGGTGCCTCAAGTACACTTCATTGTATTCCATCTTACTCTGCTTTCTTCATTTACATCCCGACATAATTGCCTTGAAGTGATGTTGCATGATGTTTATCAGGGGTAGATATATATATATATATATATATATATATAAAGTAAAGGACTATGTAGAATACATGTTTTTTTAATAAAAGTTTCAGGATCTTAGAGATAAGCATTGTCTCAAAACAATATATCACATATATAGTTGTGAGCAATACGGGTTGTTGCTAACGAAGCGAGGACCGCAGTTGCTGGCAAGGAGCGGCTCCTTGCGATGGTGGAGATAAGTGCCATAGGCGCTCATCCCTACGACCCAGGCAGTGAGCGACGAAATCGCTCATTGTGCTGGTGGAGATGAGCGCCATAGACACTCATCCCTACGACCCACGGAACTACCGATGAACAGAAATCTTAATTACAAAATTCACAATGTGAGACCTGTAAGCAGTTTGGAAAAAAAAAATTATGGCCCGTAACACTCTGCATAAAGGAAAGCGGCACTTAGAAAAAAATAAATATGGTCAAAAAAATATGAATTTAACGGCCAAGCCGCACATACAAAAACAACAAAAATACAACGAAAATAGAAAAAAAAAATTAAAACACAATTCGCACAGTTTTGGAAATCACCTAAGCGACAAAAAAAATGGCGGACGAAAAAAAACAACACACAACCCATAAAAACACCGCCAGGCACATAAGACTTTTACCCTGGAACGTACGAGGTACAAAATACACTATTAGGAAGTATGGAAAATGCTCCAGACCCTAACAACATTAACTTGCAACTAATAACATTACCATTCTAAAATGGCGATTTAAACAACTAAACTTTGCCCTCGCGCACGCAGCCGATTTATACTTCACACATTGCTGACACTTACACCTCCTGTACATTGTATGTTGCAGGAAATTACAGATAGATTGCTGCATATATTAATTAGAAAAAGGTAAAGTATATTAATTTATTTAATTAATAAATTAATTATTATTATTATTATAATATATATATGTGTGTGTGTATATATATATATATATATATATATATATATATATATATACACACACATATATATATATATATATATATATGCAGATATATATATATATATATATATATATATATATATAGATAAATACCTGTATATACTCAAGTATAAGTCGACCCGAGTATAAGCCGAGGCACCCATTTTACCACAAAATACTGGGTAAAATGAGTTACTCGAGTATAAGCCGAGGGTAGGAAATGTGCTGCCCCCTGTGTCCCTCCCTTTTGTGCCTTCTGTTTCCCCCTCTCTCTCCCGTGTCTCTTCTCTCCTCTCCTTTCCCTGTGTCTCTTCCCCCCTCTCCATTCCCTGTGTCTCTTCTCCCCTCTCCCTTCCCTGTGTCTCTTCCCCCCCTCTCCCTTCCCTGTGTCTCTCCCCCCCTCCTCATTCTCAACCTCCCTCCTCAACCCCACTCCTCATTCTCAACCTCCCTCCTCATCCTCAATTCCCTCCTCCTCACCCCCCTCCTCGTCCTCCCTCCTCAACCTCAACCCCCCTCCTCATCCTCAACCACCTCCTCAACCTCCCTCCTCATCCTCAACCCCCCCATCCTCAACCTCAACCCCCCATCCTCAACCTCAACCCCCTCCTCAACCTCAACCCCTCTCCTCATCCTCAACCCCCTCCTCAACCTCAACCCCCCTCCTCATCCTCAGCCCCCTCCTCATCCTCAACCCCCACCCCCCTCCTCATCCTCAACCCCTCCTCAACCTCAACCCCCTCCTCAACCTCAACCCCCCTCTTCATCCTCAACCCCCTCCTCAACCTCAACCCCCCTCCTCATCCTCAACCCCCTCAACCTCCCTCCTCATCCTCAACCCCCTCCTCCTCAACCCCCCATCCTCAACCTCAACCCCCCTCCTCAACCCCCTCATCCTCAACCCCCTCCTCAACCTCAACCCCTCTCCTCATCCTCAACCCCCTCCTCAACCTCAACCCCCTCAACCTCAACCCCCCTCCTCATCCTCAGCCCCCTCCTCATCCTCAACCCCCTCTTCAACCCCCACCCCCCTCCTCATCCTCAACCACTCCTCAACCTCAACCCCCTCCTCAACCTCAACCCCCCTCTTCATCCTCAACCCCCTCCTCAACCTCAACCCCCCTCCTCATCCTCAACCCCCTCCTCAACCTCCCTCCTCATCCTCAAACCCCTTCAAACCCCCCATCCTCAACCTCCCTCCTCAACCTCAACCCCCCATCCTCAACCTCAACCCCCCCATCCTCAACCCCCTTCTCAACCTCCCTCCTCATCCTCAACCACCCCCCTCATTCTAAACCCAACTCCGACCACCCTCCTACCCCTCTAAATTTAACCACCCCCCCTCACTTACCGGCTCCGGCCTCCGCTCCTTCCGGGTCTAGATGTGGCGCGCATGTGATGTCACATGCACACCACGTCATTAGCATATACCGGGTGCCGGTACCCGGTATAAGCTAATGACGTGGCGCGCGTGTGACGGGGGGGGGGGGGGGGTTGAGGATGAGGTGGGGGAGGGAAAGAGACACAGGGGGTAGAGAGACACGAGGGGGTAGAAAGACACAAGGGGGGGGTAGAGATACACGGGGGGGGGGGGGGGGGGTGGAGAGTGACTCGAGTATAAGCCGAGGGGGCCCTTTTTAGCTGAAAAACTTGGCTTATATTCGAGTATATACGGTATATATATATCTCTCTCTCTCTCTATATATATATATATACATAGACATATATCTATATATATATACATACATAGATACATAGATATATATATGAGATATATGTATACCGTATATACTCGAGTATAAGCCGAGTTTTTCAGCTAAAAAGGGCCCCCTCGGCTTATACTCGAGTCACTCCCCACCCCCGGCCGGCACCCGTTATATGCTAATGCCGTGACGTCACACGCGCTACGTCATTAGCATATACCGGGTACCGGCACCCGCTATATGCTAATGCCGTGACATCACACGTGCGCCACGTCATTAGCATATACCGGCACCCGGTATATGCTAATGACAGGGCGCGCATGTGACGTCACATGCGCGCCACATCAAGACCCGGAAGGAGCGGAGGCCGGAGCAGGTAAGTGAGGGGTGAGGGGGGTTAAATTTAGATGGGTAGGATGGAGGAGGGGGAGTTGGGTTTAGAATGAGTGGGGGTTGAGGATGAGGAGGGAGGTTGAGGAGGGAGGTTGAGGAGGGGGTTGAGGATAGGGGGGTTGAGGTTGAGGATGGGGGGGTTGAGGTTGAGGTGGGAGGTTGAGGATGGGGGGGTTGAGGATGGGGGGTTGTGGTTGAGGAGGGAGGTTGAGGAGGGGGTTGAGGATGAGGAGGGAGGTTGAGGAGGGGGTTGAGGATGAGGAGGGGGGTTGAGGTTGAGGAGGGGGTTGAGGATGAAAAGGGGGGTTGAGGTTGAGGAGGTGGTTGAGGTTGAGGAGGGGGTTGAGGATGAGGAGGGGGGTGCGGGTTGAGGAGGGGGTTAAGGATGAGGAGGGGGTTGAGGATGAAGAGGGAGGTTGAGGAGGGGGTTGAGGATGAGGAGGGGGGTTGAGGTTGAGGAGAGGGTTGAGGATGAGGAGGGGGGTTGAGGTTGAGGAGGGGGTTGAGGATGAGGGGGTTGAGGTTGAGGAGGGGGTGGAGGATGGGGGGTTGAGGAGGGAGGTTGAGGAGGGGGGTTAAAGGAGGGGGGTTAAAGGAGGGGGGTTGAGGTGGGGGAGGTTGAGGATGAGGGGGTTGAGGAGGGGGGTTGAGGATGGGGGGGTTGAGGTTGAGGAGGGGGTTGAGGATGGGGCGGGTTGAGGTTGAGGATGGGGGAGTTGAGGTTGAGGATGGGGGGTTGAGGTTGAGGATGGGGAGGTTGAGGATGGGGGGGATGAGGATGAGGAGGGAGGTTGAGGATGAGGAGGGAGGTTGAGGAGGGGCTTGAGGATGAGGAGGGGGGTTAAGGAGGGGTTGAGGATTAGGAGGGGGGTTGAGGTTGAGGAGGGAGGTTGAGGATGAGGAGGGGGGTTGCGAATGAGGAGGGGGTTGAGGATGAGGAGGGGGTTGAGGATGGGGATTTGAGGAGGAGGGGGTTGAGGAGGAGGGGGTTGAGGATGAGGAGGGATGATGAGGAGGGAGGTTAAGGATGAGGAGGGATGATGAGGAGGGAGGTTGAGGATGAGGAGTGGGGTTGAGGAGGGAGATTGAGAATGAGGGGGGGGGGAGACACAGGGAAGGAAGAGGGGGGGAAGAGAGACAGGGAAGAGAGAAGGGGGAAGAGACACAGGGAAAGGAGAGGGGAGAAGAGACACGGGAGAGAGAGGGGGACACAGAAGGCACAAAAGGGAGGGACACAGGGGGCAGCACATTTCCCACCCTCGGCTTATACTCGAGTCACTCATTTTACCAAGTATTTTTTGGTAAAATAGGTGCCTCGGCTTATACTCGGGTCGGCTTATACTTAAGTATATACAGTAGATATATATAGAGATATATCTATATATATATATATATATATAGAGAGAGAGAGAGAGAGAGAGAGAGAGAGAGAGCAGAGAGAGCAGGGGAGAGGCTTGCAATGAGCGCCGGGGGTGCTCAGAGGAGAAAAAGTACAAGAGGGGAGAGCATCGCGTTGAGCGCCAAAGGGGCTCAGAGCAGGGCTTGCAAGGAGCGCCAAAGGTACTCAGACCACCAAAAGTACATGAGGGGAGAGACTCGTGCTCACTGAGCTCATTGCGAGACACTCGATGAGCGCTTAAGACGCTCAGCGCAGGGCTCACAATGAGCGCAGAGGGTGCTCAGGGAACCAAAAGTACATGAGGGGAGAGGCTCGCAATGAGCGCCGAAGGTAATCAGAGGACTAAAAACCTTACATTATGTGGCAAACAGCATTACCTGCCTTACAATTTTATTGCCATAATTGTTTGACGGGCAAATTGCTAGTATGTAAATAAAAATTCAACACTATATGTAAAGACACATAAACACCCTCCATCCACACTCTGAGATTGATAGATATGAGATAGCTAGATAGATCCCATATTCGTTAGGTCCTGTACTGTTGTACATACACCCCCTTACTCCCCATTAATACTAAATATATATATATATACATATATATATATATATATATATATACATATAGATATATAGATATATATATATATATAGATATAGATATATAACCCCTCATTTACACTAGACACATACATATGGTGTATATATCATAGGAATAAGACTACATACTGCATGGATATGAGTGTAATATGTAGTGTGAGTGTATATATTTCTCTAGAATGAGTCTGTGTATTAGTATAGTCAATCTCCTATACATATCCCTTAGGCCCTGTATAGTTGAACATACAACCCTTACTACCCACTCATACTATAGGTCACACAACCTCACATATCTAGAAGTTCCCCGCAGCTCGTTATAACTAAGCCCTAGTTAGGCCGTCTTCCTCGTTCACTACGGTTTTCTTTCTTAGGCTACGCCTACTGTGGCTAGGAAAAGGAAATCTGTTAGGGGACTACGGATCCGCCATCTTGGTTATGGGCAAGAGCTGAAAAATGATAACAAGTCTTGGCAATAATGCTCGCTGTGTTGCAGGATGATACACATTACTAGGGAATACATTGAAATTACCTTACAAACAGTATTTTATATATGACATTTATAGATTACATTAAAGATATAATGCTATGTATGAGATGTGTGTAGGGGGGGAATAGATGTATGTATATATAGAATATATCTTAAGAGTGATTTATATGTAATTAATGTCTGTCAATTAATATCTGTACTGTATACATACGCTTGAAATGTGTGTAGTTATATGTATATTTTATTATAAAAAAGCCATGTGATTTTATTTAATGTCTTTTAGTGGATGATGACAAATCATCAGCGTGTATCAGCAACTGTATTTCTCAGAATTCTGAGCTGGAAACAGTTTTTTTTTACTTGTTTTAGACATTCAAATGTAAACACAGATGTGCTATTTATTTACAGTTCTACTGTACAGTGGAGGCTTCTATCACTCTTTTGAACCACCAAATCACATATATAGTTGTGGATCTTACGAGTTTGTGATGAGGGTCACGCAATGTTAACCAACATCGCAAATGTGACCAACAAACCCGTAGCTCCACAAGCGAGGCGAGGAAGAAACACTGTGTAGGGAGAGGGGAAGTGACACTGGGGAGGAAGTAGAGAAGGGGAGAGGCTTGCAAAGAGCACCTTCAGTCAAATAGAGGGGGGAGAGGTAGAGGGGGGAGAGGCTCTCAATGAGTGCCAAAGGTGCTCATTGCAAGGCCTGTGATGAGTGCCAAAGGCCAAAGGCGCTCCTTGCAAGGCCAGTAAAGTAGAGGGGGGAGAGGCTCGCAATGAGCGATTCCCACCAAATAAAGGGTCGGGGGAGGTAGAGGGGGGAGGCCAAAGGCGCTCATTGCCTGGCCCGTGATTGTACGGTAGAGATGGGGAGAGGATCGCTATGAGCGCCGAAGCACTCATCTCGAGGCCCCCAGAGCTCGCATCACACCCTCCTGGCCTACCCAGGGCTCACATCACACAAGTACCTGGATGTGACCCTGCCACAGGGTAAGGAGAGGGGGGAAAGGGAGAGGGAGAAAGGAGGCACAGGAGAGGCGGCAAAAGAGAGGGGGAAAGGAGGTACAGGGGACAGAGGGGGAAGGAGACACAGGGGAGAGAGGAAGGAGACACAGGGGAGGGAGAGGGGGGAAAGGAGACACAAGGGAGGGAGAGTGTTGGAAGGAGACACAAGGGAGGGAGAGAGGAGGAAAGAGACACGGGTGAAAAGGGCAAGGGTAGAAGGAGGAACAGGAGAGGGAGAGAGGGGTGAAAGGAGACACAGATGAGGGAGATGGGGGAAAGGAGACAAAGGGGAGGGACAGGGGTAAGGGAGAGGGGGAAAGGAGGTAAGGGAGAGGAGGGAAAGGAGACACGGGATGGAGACGGGAAGGGAGAGGGGGAGAAGGAGACACAGGGGAGGGGAGATTTTATTCCCGTCATTTTTGACTGGCAATTTCCTAGTATTAAATGATTGTTGTGTGAACTACCTACTCATAAGGTCCACAACACAAGCTGGGATCCCGCTCCACGCTGATGATAGCCAGTAAGCTTGAAACAGCTATACGTGGATATGACTTTCACACGGGACTTAGGCTGCAATGTGCGCCAAAGTCGCTCATTGCAGGGTTCGCGATGAGCGCCGCAGGGACTAACGACCAGTACAACTTAGGACCAAAACCCGTACATGCACTGTGTGCCTCGCAAAATTAAGACTTTAACAACTGAACCACAGAACTGGGAAGACCTGAAAAAAACAACAAATATGCCTCAAATTAACTTACACACTCACACACGGCATAGTGGGACAGTGTTTTTTCACGCTCGAAAATCGCCTAAGCGAGAAAAAAAATGGCTGCCAAAAAAATGAAACACAATGAAGACGAGGTTGAAGGACGTAACACTAGCCCGAAGGACGTAAAAATAGCCCAACGGACATAAAAATTAACAATCACGCGCAAGGCCTATAAAGTACACATGGGGAGAGGCTTGCAATGAGCACTGAATCAAAATAAATATTTTTAACTCATTACTCTGAGATATCGAATGAAAACACTCATGTGCCCAGACTATACCCCTTGCATGTCTTTGCAATGACAGGTAAATGACAGCAATGATACTCACCAACAGTTGGTGCTCCTTCTCAGGGTCCCTCGAAGTATAGTCGTTGAAAAAACAGTGCAAAAAAAGTCTGCAGCCGCAGAGTGCGTGGACCTGGGTGTGATCTAAAACAAGAAAACAGATCAGAGTGTGCAAGGCATACTAAGTACCTAATTTCCGTCACTATACCATGCTGGTCTATCTAGAGCCCCACGGTACCTAAACAACATTAAAAAAACATGCTGGTCTATATAGGCCCAAACAATACCTAAAATACCTTGATATAACATTCGGGTCTATATAGGCCCAAACAATACCAAAAAACCCTTAAAATATCATGCAGATCTATATAGGCACAAACAGTACCTACAAACCCTTAAAATAACATGTAGGTCTATATAGACCCAAACCGTAACTAAAAAAAAACTTTAAGAAACATGTTGGTCTATATCGGCCCAAATTGTACCTAAAAAAAAATTAAAATAACATGCAGATCTATATAGGCCCAAACAATACCTAAAAACCTTAAAAAACATGCAGGTCTATATAGGCCCAAATAGTACCTAAAAAACCTTAAAAAAACATGCAGGTCTATATAGGCCCAAATTGTACCTAAAAAAAATTAAAATAACATGCACATCTATAAAGACCCAATCAATACCTAAAAACCCTTAAAATAACATGCAGATCTATATAGGTCCAAACAGTACCTAAAATCTTATAATAGTATAGTATAGTATTTGAGGTTGAATAAAGACTGTTAGTCGATCAAGTTCAACCCTTTTAGATCTCTCTTGATCTTTTTAATATGTGGACTATTTGTTATTACGGTAATTGTTAATTGATCCAGAGGAAAGCAAACAGAAATAAAAAAAAAATATTGAAAGTTTGCTATTTGTCTCATCATGGTGAAAAAAGCGAAATTCCTTCCTGACCCCAGAAACTGGCGATCAAATTTCTCCCTGGATCAATATTGCTTCGCTAGTTATCTAGGATAATGCCCTCTTTATTCAAAAATATATCTAACCCCTTTTTGAAGTTATCAAAAAAATATGCAGATCTATATAGGCCCAAACAGTACCTAAAAAAACGTTTAAAAAAAACAAGCGGGTCGGGGGGCGTGGCTAACTTCCAGAGCAGAAAGACGTGCTGAACTGCAGCTCTGGACCCACACTGTATATAACAGGACTTTGGACCTGATTGAAGGGGTCATTTTGCCCATAAGGTACCACTTATAACTCCTAAAGTGATAGGGAGTAAAAAGACACCTTAATTGGCCGGAACGGAGCCAGGAATCACAACCACGCAGTTGGGGCCTATTACATCTGGTCTCCTGCGGCGGCGGAGCCCTGCGCTTCCCCCTGAGCAGCAAATCCCCAAGGAGGAGCACTCAGAGACTCAGCCTCATTGAGCTGGACCCAGTAGTAGAGATTAAACAATGCACAAGACCAGCAACGGTGGCTGGAAGTGACCACCGGTAGGAGAGGGGGCCATAGGAACACAAGGGTCCAAGCAAACAACGTCCCAGGTAGAGTGTAAGACACACAGCAACACAGGAGTGAGGTATTTGCTTAAGCATACTAGGGCCTGGCTGAAGGGCAGAGGCAGAAAGGGCCAGGGAGATCAGGGCCTGTTAACACCTTAAAACGAGACACATAGTGACCCACAGAGCACAGAAGCTAGACAGCCATTTTGATTACTACATAAGCCTGTGTATACATATCAATATGTGCTTACCCAATCTGACAACCTCACTGGAAATAACGAACAAAGCTTACATTTTAACCTCATAAGTTAGGTGGCTGTGGTGTCTGGGGGTGCATAACAACAGGAAGCATAACTGCTAATGCACACTTGATGAGCTAGGCGGGGAATCTGCTCAACCCCAGGCACATGCATTGCCATCTTGTGGCCTAAACAGGGCAAGCCAGCTTCACACTTATATTACATCTCATAAAAAGATTTATTTATTGTTCCTGCCTAAACTTGACAAATCTACAAGTTAAAGTGAACAGAGCTCATGTAAGGACTGTGCAATCAAGTGGAACCTATTTGAGTCTATAAGAAAATCTTAAGAGGAATCAACTTGAGAGATGCATCTATACAGAGCTGCACAGTGAATTAATTCATCTATATGGACAATACTCACCATTCAGTAACCGCAGCGGGGGTTGGCAGTACCAACATCTAGGAAAGGCCCCATACACCACAAGGCCCAGCCACAACTCTGTAACAATAAAATGTTAAGTGAAGGATTATCAGCCTTGGGCATACTTATACTTTAATGGTCAGGCCTATCTAAACATCCCTAGATGGGGAGACTCAGCACTATAGCCTTTATGGAACAAAACTAAGAACTGCATACTATCTTCAGAATATGCTATGAACCCGGGAAAGCGGTGACACAGACCTAAAAAAAAAAAAAAGACCTAGGTAAAATACGCACTAACAACACAGATACAACTATGTCTCAGCATACCTACATTTTAACTATAACATCCTATCTGCTCTCAAAAATGGGGAAAAACCAGAGAAATGTCCAGACTAGAAACATTGAAGTGCTATTCAAATCCTCTGATGCAATACAGCCCCCCACCAGGCTTCCTGGCACAGACCAATCCAACATGTCAGACTCAGAGGACATTCCAAGCCCCTCTTGTCAACAACTGAAAGGTCTCTGAGAGGTCTATGGCCAAGTTTGAAGGACTGCTTAAGGCTTATATTACCAAGGTTGTAGATGATCTTAAACAAGAAATGCATGAGATAGGGCAAAGGACTCAGGCTTTAGAGGAAGCTGCCGACAACCTAGTGGAGGCCCAAAACAGAGTCAGGAAGGATGTGTCAATAAAAACCTCTAAAAACGCAGACTTAGAGAGGAAATATGAAGACCTTGAGAACCGGTCACGGAGGAATAACTTAAGGTTCAGGGGAATTCCTGATCAAATTACTGATTTGAAACAATATATTTCCTCAACGGTGCACTCCATACTTCCGGATTCCTCGGATGTAAGCTGGGAGATTGAAAGAGTTCACAGGGCTCTGGGCTCAGCGAACTCATTAGACAGGCCCAAGGACTTAATTTTGAGATTTTTATGTCAGAGAACGAGAGACCTAATTCTTTCAGCAACCAGGAGAATCTCAACGGTGAAAGGCACGGATGGCTCTGAGATACAAATTTATATGGACTTATCACCTCTAACTCTTGAGAAGAGAAGGGCAATGAAATCTGTTTTACTGGTACTTACCAAAATCAAAATAGCCTACAGGTGGGGCTTCCCCTTTGCCCTGAGTTTTCAAGTCAAAGGTTCTCTGTATAAAATACACTCGCCGGAAGAAGGCCATGAAACTCTCACTCTGCTTAATTTGTATCAGGGCGGTGCAAAGGAAACCTGTCCTGAGACGAGTCAAACACCTAGACCCACTCAAGTCTGGACGGATGTTCCAAAAGACAAAAGGCCTAAAAGGTCTCAGCTTCAGCTGGCAACTAATTCTAAGACCTGCTGATAGACCTCCAGAGTCCATTGGAAGATTTCTTACAGTTTAATCCCTCAAACAAACTGTACCAAGAGGAATCTGTGGGGCTACTATTTGAAGAGAAGCTCAATTGAACTGTTTTGAAAGATAGGATAGGAAGTCTATTGTTAGGCAGAAGTAATAAAAATTCAGCATTAGGCACTGAAGATAAGGTTGTGTGTATGGATAGGCTAACCAGTATGTACAAAAAAAAAAAAAAAACATGCAGAATTTTAAAACTTGCCAGGCAGTTCCAGCTAGCAATATATGTTAAGAGCATAGAGTCTGCCCAAAATAGGGAGTGGAACGTGAAATGTTATTTTCACTTATGTGTTTTGAATTTTTATTTGCTTTCTTGATGTTTTATTCCTTAATTGTAGGGTATTGGATTTCCTGAACAAGAAAATCACTGGAACTATCCAGAATAGAGTTGCAATCTGTTCTCCCTTGGGGGAAGGTAGAATGCCTAGGTAGGGGATTCTCTCCTCCAGATCTAATATACACTAGGTATAGTGTAAGGAGAACTTGTTATGTAACCTTGAATGTTATTTGGTTGAGATTAATGTTTTGTTATTTCAATTTCTTTTCCAAGGTCCCCAGAGACGAGACAAGCCGGCCATCCAGCTCACGTGGGGTTCACATGAGGGCGACAGGAGAGGGAAACTACGGCATCACTCCCAGACATAACACAAAGGGTAAACATGACTGACACGACCTTTAACTTTTTAATTCATAACGTCAAAGGGTTTAATACTCCTTTTAAGCAAAGGAAAGCCTTTATGTTTTATAAGACACATAAGCCTTTGGTAATATTCCTTCAAGAGACACACTTTGCTTCCCATAAAACCCTTAAATTTATGCATAAGGATTATCCTAACTTCTATACCCTAAACCAAAAGACCAAGAAGGCGGGTATAGCAATATTGCTCCATAAGGAGTTCCTCTTCCTACTTCACCAAAAAATTGTAGATAAAGAAGGAGATTATATCATACTTAACGGAATGGTCCAAAACAAAAGGATCTCCCTAGTAAATGTTTATGCCCCAACGACGTCCCCACACAACACAGTAATTAGACTCCTAAACGCACTAATACCAATGGACACAGGTAAAATAATTTTAGGAGGGGATATAAATCTAACTCTTCAACCAACACTAGACAGATCAGGGAACAAAGTAAGCTTGAGATTTGCACAAAAACTCAAAAGAATTAATACGCTTCTCCAGAAAAATAATTTAATCAATTCCTGGAGAGGGCATCATCCCAGCGAAAGCGAGTACACTTTTTTCCCCCTACACATAGCACATACTCCAGAATAGATGTTCTTTTAACTGACTCTGGACTATTCGACCATTCTAAAAAAGCCCAGATTTTACCTTGCACGTGGTCGGACCATGCAGCGGTAAGCCTTAACATTGACCTGGAAACAGGTTTGAAGAATAGATATAAATGGAGGCTTAACGAATCTCTCATATCAAACCTGGATATACAATCACAGATCTCAAAAGAAATAACTCAATATTTTGACTTTAACGACATACCTGAAACAGAAATTGGCTGGCTTTGGCTAGCCCATAAGGCTTATATTCACGGTTCCATGATTAGACTTGCATCATCATACAAAAGAAACCTCCACTTAAAAGAAACTACTCTTCTGCGGAGTTTATATTTATTAGAAAAACAGAATCAATTTAGTTTCTCCCCTGAAGTTAAACTAAAGATCGGCAAAACAAGACTAGAAATAGATAACCTTCTGAACATTAAGACTGAAAAAAGCCCTAAGAAAAACACAATACAAATTCTTTAGTCAAGCGAACAAACTTTCCCCTATGCTAGCCAGCAGACTTAGATCTAAACAAGCCCAAAATCAGATATATTGAATCAAAACCATAGAAGGTCAAGTCACTTTAAGCCAGACGAAAATTCAGAAAACCTTTGTAAATCTATATAAAAAATATACGCATCCAAACCGGAAGGAAAGGCTTTCCAATTTCAAGACTTTCTTAACAACTTGGATCTACCAAAAATTGCAGACCAAGACCTAGAACGATTGAACAAAGATATCACGTTAGAAGAGCAACACAATTAAGAATCTGAAATTAGGTAAATCTCCCGGGCCAGACGACTTTTCTAATATCTATTACAAGAACTTTTAAGAATTTCTAGTTCCTTACTTGGCAAAGTTATACAACTCTATTTTAAGAGGGGAACAAGTACCTGCGGAATTTAATCAGGATAATTTAGTCTTCTTTCCTAAACCGGGCAGAGATCCACTAGAGGCAAAACATTTTAGACCAATTTCTCTACTAAAAAGAGATTTGAAAATATTAGCAAAGATTATGGTCTCTAGGTTTTCAAGTTTTCTCCCTGGATTAATTCACAAGTACCAGGTTGGATTTGTACCATTTAGACTGGCAGGTGATAATATAAGAAGAGTGCTGAATGTGCTACACATAGCAAAACACAAAATAAACCTATATGTACTGTAGCACTTGACTTAGAAAAAGCTTTTGACTTCCTAGAGTGGGGATACTTGAGGGCGGTTCTGAACAAGATGGGCTTTGGGGAAATCTTTATAAATATATTTAACTCCCTTTATAACAATCCAAAAGCCTATGTTAAATTACAAGGAGAAAGCAAAAATATTATTAACATCCAAAGGGGAACAAGGCAGGGATGCCCCCTATCCCCATTGCTTTTTGCACTCGCGATTGAACCCCTAGCTCAGGTCATCCGGTCTTCACCACAGACTCAGGGGGTGCAAGCGGGGCTGCAACAGCTAAAGTGTTGTCTTTTTGCGGACAACATACTATGCACACTTACTGAACCAGCAGCCTCATTGCCAGCCTTGGTGGAGACACCGGACCAGTTTGGCCTAATATCAGGGCATAAAGAATCTTAATAAAACTTTTGGGATCCTAATATCTATCCAAGAATTGGAACAACTGAAATGCAAATTCCCATTTGCATGGCCCTCAAGCCACATCACTTACCTAGGAATAAATCTGACCCCTGACCTGGATGGATTGTACAAAGCCAACTACACACCAATGTTAAAAACCCTTACTTTAGATACAAAAAAGTGGAGCAGATTCCCCTTGTCTTGGACAGGTCATATCAACTCTATAAAAATTAACATTTTACTGCAAATGTTATATTTATTTAGATCTCTACCGATCCCAATTAATAAAAACGACATGAATACGTTTCAAAAACACGTGATGAGATTCATCTGGAACAATAAAAGACCCTGTATACCTCAAACATTGTTATTTAGTGACAGAAATATAGGAGGTTCATCGTGCCCCAACCTGAGATCTTATTACTATGCAGCCCAGCTGTCCTTTATTCCTCAAGCACACTCAGTTGAGCACCAACCCTTGTGGGTATTTATAGAGAATCCGCAAATCACACCCAATAGATGGGACTCCATCATCTGGACTCCGGATATGCCAAGCATGCCAATCCCATTATTCGACACTCACTCTCCATTTGCAATGGGATCAACAATAAACATACTTTGGTGAATAAAACAACAGGTCTAACTCCCACTCTTACCCATCCCATAATTTGGGACAACTTGGGCGAGACCTAGAGAAACTGGTGGGCGATACACAAGTTGGACAAACTAGGGATGTGGGTAGACAACGACCAAATTATAAATTTTGAACAGCTCAGGACCAGATTTGACATCCCTTTAAGGGAACACTACAATTTTTGCAAGGTCAAACATTGGTTCAATGCACTGATTGGGAAGTGGGGCTATTCTAAGGCTAGCTGGTTGTCCACTATGTGTATCAAAGCACCTTTAACTAAAGGAACGCTAAGCATGTTATACGCTTTTTTAAATGCTCCCCCAACTAAGTATAAACCTTCATTTAAGGTAAAATGGGAAGAGGACTTTGGAATCCAATGGGACTTTCACACATGGGAAACAACATGCTTGACTCTTATGAAAGGCCCTCTAAGCTATAGTTTGCAGGAAACATCAATTAAAATTCTGCACAGAGCGTATTACACACCGGTTAAAATGCATAAAATTATTTCTCAGAATTCCCCCTTATGTTTTAGACAATGCTCTTATTCTGGAACCTTTTTACACACATGGTCATTGTGTGTGGTGGTTAGATCCCTATGGTCAGCTTCTTTAGAATTAGCATCAGAAACTCTGCATACCCCAATTGTTCCCTCAATTGAAACTTGCCTGCTAGGGAGAAGCATTAGGTCAATATCAAGAAACCAAAACAAATGGATACAATACCTAATGACCTCAACAAAGCGTCCAGAAGTAGAGGTCACCGAATCTGAGAATAACAGAAGTCATTAATAAGTTAAATTAAATAATGATTCAGGATAGGCGATCACATGCTTTAGCCAACTCACTCCCGCTATTTGTATACATTTGGGGAAACTGGTTAAGGTCGTCACACTCAATTTACATTATTTGAAGGGGAAACAGGACAAAATCGGCAACCGGGAAATACATCCGAGCAGGAATATGGCCCTTACTGGTTGAGACGGGGGAACAAAGGGAATACCTGACGTGGGCTGGATGGTTGACTGCATCATGCCCTAAAACGGGGGCAGGTAGGTACACACTAGTCAAAAAATCTGTGGACTGTCTTTGGGACTTGGAATGGTTAATTGTTTGTTTTTAGTTGTTTGTTTTCTCCTCTCTCCCCTAGACCTTCAATATCATAAAGAATTCTAAATGTACTCCAACTTATAGAACTACTAATGGGATATAATTCTCCTCATTGTTGATTTATAAACTGCTAAATCTAGTTAGATAGGAAGGTTTACACAAGGCCCATGGTGTGGGCAGTGTAACAAGCGATTAGTTAAAGGAACGAGAGAAGCAATATAAAATACAAGAAAGTTAAACTATAGGTACAAATTTAAGGAGAGATACTTGCAGAGGAGTATTAGTATGTTACACTGAGCAATCTGGGTGCTACAAGCTCAAATGGGATCATTGTATGATAATAAAAAATTAAAAAGCTAAAGCTAGCGGGGAAAGAGAGGAGAGGGCAAGTTTGAAGGCTATTGAGGAGATGGCCTAATATTGTGTATTCACAGTTGGAAATCTTAGAGAAAGGAAGAGAAAAGGAAAAAAAAAGACAAACGCTAGATTCATGTGTTAACATTGACTTTATTCTTTGTATATCACAGACAGGAATCGTACTTGAACAGGATGCATGTAACAATACACTTTCATCTGCTTTGATTTATGAATTGTTGACATAGCATCTGTGATTGTCTTTAATAAAAAAATTATTGAAACAAAAAAAACAAACAAGCGGGTCTATTTAGGCCCAAATAGTACCTAAAAACATTTAAAATAACATGCGGTCTATATAGACCCACACAATAGCTAAAAACCCTTAAAATTTACATGCAGGTCTATATAGACCCAAAAAATAACTAAAACCCTTCAAATAAATGCGGGTCAATATAGGCCCAAACAGTACCTAAAAAATGTAAAAAAAAACAAGTGGGTCTATATAGGCCCAAACAGTACCTACAAAAATGTAAAATAGCATGCAGTCTATATAGGCCCAAACAGTACCTACATTTTTTTTAAATAACATGCAGTCTTTATAGGCCCAAACAATACCTAAAGACCCTTAAAATAACATGTGGGTCTATATAGGCCCAAACAATACCTAAAAACCCTTAAAATAACATGCAGATCTACACAAGCCCAAACAATACTTAAAAAAAATAAAAAACAATGCGGGTCTATATAGGCCCAAACAATACCTAAAATCCCTTAAAATAACATGCGGATGATCTATATAGGCCCAAACAATACCTAAAAACCCTTAAAATAACAAGCAGATCTATATAGGCCCAAATAGTACCTAAAAAACTCAAAATAACATGCAGGTCTATAAAGCCCCAAACAGTACCTAAAAAAGCCCTTAAAATAACATGAGGGTCTATATAGGCCCAAACAATACCTAAAAACCCTTCAAATAGCATGCAGATCTATATAGACCGAATCAATACCTAAAAACCCTTAAAATAACATGCAGATCTATATAGGCCCAAACAATACCTAAAAACCCTTCAAATAGCATGCAGATCTATATAGACCGAATCAATACCTAAAAACCCTTAAAATAACATGCAGATCTATATAGGCCCAAACAATACCTAAAAACCCTTTAAAATAACATGCAGGTCTGGGGTGGAGCTAGAAGGCGACCAAGCTGGACGTGCCTCACGGGAGCTCCGGCCACAGACCTTACAATTTGGCCTAAAAAAGGGTCATAAAGTCCCCAAAGCACCCGAAACCAGCTCTAGAAGGGGGAAAAATATTGTCCAGAACACCGACCAACAGAGAGAGAGATTAGACTTCTCTGGGAAGCCATGCAATGATGGCAGAGGTCTGGGCCTACTGCCTCAGCCAGCGTGTGGCGTTGCCATCCGGAGGAGCCGGGAGTGTGACTTCTGCCCTGAAGTTAGAGACTCTGCACAGACTAGGCTGCAAAGGGGAGAATCTGGAGCTGGGACATCGTGGCCAGTGGGGGCCCCGCTGGAGGTCCCGCTCCCCTGCCTGGACCAGAGGAGACCCCCGGAGCGAGGCACATACCCCAAAGAGGGACAGAGCGACAGTGAGGCAATGCTGAGGGCTGCAGGGTGCTCGGGGAGTAGTGCCAAGGCACTGCTTCCACACCTGCAACAGCCAGCGTGAAGCAGCAGACCCTCCAGAGCCCCTGCTCATCAACCCGGATCGGAGGAGACTCATGGAGACCTAGCAGGAGGTGGCTGGTGAGGGTGTAAGCTGTGTTGGGGACCCCCCCCCCCTATATCTGGACCACCAGGCCACCCACCCCAAATATCAGACCTGACCCAAGAAAGTTTACAAGTCTTTAGCCTGCAGAACCTCTGCCCTAGGGGTTAACAAGGGCTATAAAACCCCAAAATATAAGAGCTGAAGCAGAATGAAATAACAGCAAGCCTTCAGATTCAGGTTTGGGGTAAATTGCCCCTGATTATGCAGGAGAAATTTAGGAGGGGGGCCCACCACAAAATCCTCCTGCATACCCCGACCCTGCAAGCAAACAATAGGAAATAAGCAGTAGCCCATCTTTCTTCCCCAGAGACTGTTTTTGTTCTTTTTCTATGTAAAAGGAGGGGATGTAATGATATACATGGAAGGGAAAAGACTGAGAAAAATAAAGAAAGATCTGATTTTATATATTTTGCTTGTATAGTAAAGGAGAACAAGCTTGCAATTTATCCCACAAGTTGTATAATAACTTGTTTGTCTGGCTGGGCGGCTCCCTGTGGAGCAGGATGTATAACACATTTCACTAAAAAGTTAAGATTTTGCTCAACTCCCTGTAGGGAGGAGGACAGGGTGCGGCCCACACATACCGATACAGGCTTACAAAAAAAACGTATTAATGTTGATCTGTGAAGGCCTGACTGTCTATCTGTAACAAATTACTTCAGCAGAGCACCACTACCTCCTAGTGGCCAAATCCTATAGCTGAAAACTCAGAGATGCTAAGTTGACCCTTCAGCTATTGACTTTAACACAGGGGGACCAGAATTAATAACCTCACCTTTAATTAGCTCATTTATGATCTAGGCTACTTCTCAATCCAACTTGGATAAGACCTGGTAAAAAGTAAACTGGGCACCGGCCACAACAATTGAAAGACTGATATAGTTACTCACCCGGATTCGCTGAAAAATAATTAACAAAAACACAAGAGTGAAGAAAGTCTGCTGAGTGCCTGGACAAGCTTGATGTACCCTATTTGAGAATATTGAGTGTCACAAGCATACATTTTGTCTCTGACAGTGATACCGCTACTACTTTGCAAGTACAACTTGACTTCCTTTACCTGCTCTTAATGTTCCATTGCCAGACAGACCCCCTCATTATATCCATAATGACTGAATAATTTAATCTGTGTACCTGGAGGCACCTGGCCTAACGATGTGATATGTCTAAGACGGGGGCCTCTTGCATATGATTCCTACCTAAAAGCAGAAAGAAGACTTGCTCCTGGGCTTCCTGTCTGTCAACCTAGACAGTGCCCTCTCGCATCTTCCTTCCACAGTTTTGTTCATCAAAAATCCTGTCTTCCTATGCAGAACTCCCCCCCCCCCAAAAAAAAAACAATCCAGAGGAATTAAGGATCACTTTCCATCTCCTCAGCCAGACCCCACCTCCTCTGACAGTTTAGATGCAGAAGATGCTCATGATTGCCCTCCGCATGTGGACTTGACAGATGCAACAGTGGCAAAAATAGATGCCCTTATACAAGCTCGCCTATCCACTGCTGTCAGGGAAATCAAACAGGATTCAACGCACCAACCACCTGGAAACTCTAACAGATCAAATTATTGAGACACAATCTTCAGACAGGCAGGTGATTGATCAGCACTCGTCGCAAATTTCCACCCTTGAAGCCAAACTAGAAGATAGAGAGAACCACTCAAGGCGATTTAATGTCCGTTTCCGCGGCATAACTAAAGCTGTAACTAATCTTATGCCGTACTTACAAACAACTATTCAGTCTATTTTAACAGCTCACCCAGAATCAGCTTGGGAAATTGAGAGAGCCCACAGAGCCTTGGGTGGCCCTCCAAACTCTGATCACCCGAGAGACGTTTTGGTTCGCTTTCTTGGCCAAAATGCTAGAGATCTTCTCCTACAGGAAGCCAAAAAGTCCTCCTCCTTTGTGGGCCCAGACGGCTCCACCTTACAGATTTATGTTGACCTAGCACCATCTACGCTATGGAAGCTTAAACTCATGAAGCCTGCAATTGCAATTCTCATTCACAACAAAATCAAATATAGATGGGGATTCCCAATCAGCCTCTCCTTCCAAGTTGGCTCATCCGCATATACAGCTTTCTTCCTGGAGGAATGTATGGCTTTCCTGGCTCACCTTCAATTAGCTCCAGATCCTGGATTGTCAGAACCTTCAAACACTCTGGACACTAGTCCTACGGAATCTTCAAATATGCCACCCTCTCAACGTCCAACTACGCAATGGTTGACAGCTCCAAAACCCAAACTACTTTGGAAACCCCCACAGATAGAGGCCACACCAAACCGTTCTATGCTCTTTTCTAAACCCTTGCTGGACAGTCCTAGTAACCCAATGATGCGTTCCTCACCCACGAGAGTCTGCATTTTTGAACGCTTTCTCTTTCACTCATCAAGGACTACTTAAGACTTGCAATCCAGAGACGTTACCCTGGGTTTGTGCTTCCTAATAGGATATGCAGACGTCTCATATATTTACCCATGTTACTTTAGAGTTTTGGATGGCTTTAGCTTTCTTTTTTCAACTAGGTGGAATCTTCTTTGATCTTCTTTGGACCAGGTCTAGTATGTTCCTTATATTTGTTATTGTAACAAGCCAAATCCTAAAATGCATCCACTAGATGTTCTAGTAAGGGCTTTAGCCTTCTTGTCATACAACTGATATTTTACAAGGAAATATCAGGCCCATTTAAATCACTCAGTACAAACTAGATCCATTGTGGATCCACTAACTTCCCTAGAAAGGCCCCTGCCCTATTCTTGGCCCCCCCCCCCCCCCCCCCCCATATTGTGCAAATTTTGACCGGGCCTCCTCAGGTCCCTTAATTTAAATCTACTCTTAGACCCAAGAATCCTCCCACCCAGCAGGCTGCAAATAATGTCTGGGCCCTATCAGGTCCATTAATTTAAATATATGCTTGGACCCAAATCTTGCTCCTACCTCACTAGTAGGGATTTCAAGGCTGGGGAGATGCCCTCCTTGCCCTCGGCACAATGTGTGCTTAAATTGTTTAGTAAGTCAATAACTCTACTATACTGCTGTTTTTTTTTTTTACTTGTTTTCTTTATACAATGTTGATTTTTTGGATGTTTTTTCAAAGTTTAAAATCTTATTTTTATCTCCATTCTCCCTTCTGTCCTGGGTTGCCTGGCCCTGATCCTTCATTCCTCCTGCGCCTCTGGTCCTAAGCCGCCTTGAGCTTAGCACTCCTGACCTGGAAATGCAGACTCAACATCTCCCTGAACATTCACTACTCCCACAGGTACAATGACTGACACTTCCTTCACCTTTCTCACACATAATGTTAAAAGGTTTACCTCCCAATTTAAGCAGCGTAAGGCCTTCATCTCATATAAGTCACTCCGACCCTCAGAAATTTTTATGCAGGAAACCCATTTCACTAAAGGCAAAACCCCCTCAAACTTACACAAATCATATCCCTTCTTTGTGACCTCAACATGCCCCACTAAGAAGGCAGGTGTGGCTATACTGATTCATAAAGATTTACCTTTCACTATGGAGTCTAAAAAGATTGATCCGGAGGGCAACTACATTATATTAACGGGCTCCCTTCTGAACACTAGGATCTCTCTCATAGCTTTGTATTCCCCCACTACCGCCCCACATAATACCCTTAGAAAACTACTTGCTCATCTCAAGTGTATAGATACAGGCAAAATCATTCTAGGTAGGGATGTCAACTTAGCTCTAGATCCCACAATGGATAGGTCCTCTAAGTCTCAAGGGGATACATTTTCTAATAAACTTAAACTAATTCATAAATCTCTTGAGGATCTCCACGTCCTAGATGCATGGAGACTGAAACATCAGGGAGAAAAGGAGTACACGTTTTATTCCCCAGTGCATGGTTCATATTCCAGAATATATACTTTGCTAACTGATTCACTGTTGTCGGATGGCTTAGTTGCCTCCAAAATATGCCCCTGTCCATGGTCCGACCACTCGGTCGTTAATATGTCCCTAGATTTTGGCATTGTATACAAACTCCCTTATACATGGACTGATGCTCCTTTCCAATCAAACCTTTAAGGAACAGGTTGCTTCAGACCTCAGCCAATTCTTCTCAGATAACTTGACTGAAAGCCTTGAGATGGACGGGCCATACATTTTACACAAAAGCTAACAAACCGGATTCTCTATTGGCTAGAAAACTGAGAGGGAAGCTGACCCACCCCAAAATATTTAAGATCAAAAACCTCTCTAGGAACATCACTTATAGCCCAAATGAAATTAAAGAAACCTTCACCCCCTTTTTTCAAAAGCTTTTTTCTTCCCCACCGAATTAGTATACCAATCAACTTTCCACTTTTCTAGAGTCCTACAATCTTCCACATAACTCAGCTCAAGAGAGAGATTGTTTGAACTCTTCAATTACTACGGAAGAAGTTCTAGTGATGATTTAAAAGCTGAAATTAGGCAAAGCCCCAGGTCCAGACGATTTCTAATCTGTACTACAAGAAATATGCAGAAATTTTGGTTCCCCATTTGGTGACCTTCTTTAATGCAATCTTAGACAGTCTTAAGATTCCACCCAAACTTAACCAGGCGAACATGGTCTTTTTTGCAAAATTGTTACTAAATGGGGATGTCAAAATACTTGCTAAATTGATGGCTGACAGAATCTCTAACTTTCTATCCTCACTAATCCATAAGGACCAAGTGGGTTTCATCCCCTTTAGACAAGCGGGGGATAACATTAGATGGACTCTGGATACCATACATCGGGAGGGTAAACACTGTACTCCTTTATGCCTTCTAGCCCTAGATATGGAGAAGTCCTTTGACTCTCTAGAATGGCCCTATTGATTAATATTTACTATAAATCCCCTCAAGCAGTATTAAAACTCCCGGGCGAAAGCAGGGCTTCATTCACTATTCAAAGGGGGACCAGACAGGGCTGTCCTTTATCCTCTCTGCTCTTTGCTCAATCCGTTGAACCTTTAGTCCAGGCCATTAGATCAAATCTAGACATCAAAGGCATAAATATAGGCCAACATCACTTCAAGTGTGCCTGATTTGCGGATGATGTCCTCTGCACTTTGACAGATCCCAGCACATCGGTCTCTGTCCTCTTTCACTTATTGGGATCATTTGGCAAATTCTCTGGGCTTTACATTAATATGCATAAAAGCCCTAAATATTTCCTTACCCCCCTCAGACTTTTTACTTTTTTTACAACACTTTAATTTTAACTGGCCTTCCAATCACCTTAAGTATCTGGGTGTGAATCTCATCCGTAACACTGCAAATCTCCACAAATCCAACTATATGGTTCTCTACATAACATTTACTCAAAATGTATTGTCATGGGCAAAATACCCTATCTCTTGGTTAGGAAGTATTCACTCTTTTAAAATGAACCTCCTTTCCGCCTTATGTAGTGTATCTATTTTGCTTCCTCCCGATCACCATGAATTACACAGACTTAGATAAACTACAACTCCAAATCTTTAAATTTATATGGCAGAATAAATCACACCGCATTTCTAAATCAACTATGTTTATCCATAAATCGAAAGGAGGTCTTTCCTGCCCCAATTTAAAATTATATTTTAAGGCGGCACAATTGGCTTTTATCCCAATTGCGCATTCCCCTACTCTGGACATTTATTGAGAACTTTATGATAGCCCCATATACGTGGCATTCCATGCCATGGATCCCGAACCCACTGACATGCTTGGGCAAATTAGACAGCCCATATATAAAGCAATCCTTATTTATTTGGTCATGAGCTGTCCGTACATTTCAGTTGATTCTGAAATATCCTACCGCTACCACCATAATACCCAGCCCCAGATTCCCTGATACTCTCCCTACAGCCTCTCTATTATGGTGGAAATCCAATAATCTCCTGGCAGTGAACTCCTGGTATAGAGACAATATTACTTTAACATTCACTCAATTAAAAGAAGAAATCAATATCCCTATCCAGGAACACTATACATTTTGCAGATTTAAATACTTTCTCTCCTCTTTAGAACGTACACTAGGGAAATCTGCATCAAATTGGTTTACTAGGTTATGCCTGTCTGCTCCTCTTACAAAAGGTATTGTGGGTATTCTATATGATACTTTTAATTCTCTTTCCTCCACCTCCCCCCAAAAATATATTCAGAGATGGGAAGAAGATTTAAATTGCAATTGGGATACAGAGACCTGGCAAAACTCCTGGCTAAACTCCGAACCAGATGCTCTCTCTATAGAGAATTAAAGTTCTCCATAGGACGTATGTCACCCCGGATAAACTATTTAGATGGAAACACTCCCCTAATCCTAACAGCTTTAGAGCTTGCCAGGTACCTGGAACCTTTTTCTACACTTTGTGGTCATGTCCCCAGGTAAAAATGCCTTTGGAACAAAGTTTTCCATCTAGCCTCAGCCATATTTGATACGCCTGTCATGGCTAAAGCAGACATAGGCCTTTTAGGGCACGTTGTTCCTTCACTATCAAAATACCAAAATAGACTCCTCCAGTACTTAATGCTAGCTACAAAGAGCCACATAGCCAGACAATGGAAATCTCCCACTCTTACTCTACAATCGGTCATCAATAAGATGAATTACATTGCTGTAAATAAAAGGCTAACCCATTTAATGGAGGACCGTATGCCCAAATTCTTCTAGATCTGGATACATTCTCCTTATAGCCCCCCATCACATGAAACCTTCTTATCTAACACTATGCTTTCTTTTGCAAATCTCTACACTGGAGATGCGGACCGGGGACTGGAGGTGGAGGGACGGGTGATGGATCCGGGCTGGTAACCTACAGGACTTAAACTTGGACACCTTTGAGAAAAAAATTTGATTTTGAATTTAATGTTGTTGTTGTTTATTTAACAGTGTTTTTATTGCAATGTTTCAACTCCTTTAGAGTTATACTATATTCGTACAACATAGTTTTTTTTTTTTACTTAGGCTCGTGATGTCTTTTACATTGAGCCTATTAATCTGTTTTATTTATGGTAAAATTTTTCCCTAGAAAATCGGAAAAACTTAGGTAACTTAGTTTCACTTGGATCTCCCCACTAGTAAGGATAGGTCTTTTTGTTTATATTTATTTTGACTGTCATACTGTACCATTATATGTTGCAGTATAATGTTAGCCTTTTTCTGTTTTCTCTTAATAAGGTGATACTGTACTTCAATTATGCCAAGTCTGTTACACTGCTTTTATGTCAATTTCCTTTTTATTCTGTTACCTAATAAAAACTTTTTGAAGAAAATAAAATAATAATAATAACATGCAGGTCTAAATAGGCAAAAACAGTACCAAAAAAAAATGTAAAAAAACATTCGGGGCATAAATAGGCCGAAACAGTACCTAAAAAATCTTAAAATATCACGCAGGTCTATATAGGCCAAAACAATACCTAAAACCCCTTAAAATAACATGCAGGACTATAAAGGTCCAAACAGTACCTAAAAAAAAATAATAAAAAAAACATGCAGGTCTATATCGGCCCAACCAGTACTTAAAAAAACTTTAAAAAACATGCAGGTCTATATAGGCCCAAACAGTACCTACAAAACCCTTAAAATAACATGTGGATCTATATAGGCCCAAACAATACCTAAAAACCCTTAAAACACCATACGGATCCATATAGGCCCAAACAATACCTAAAAAGGGGTGTTGCCACGCCCAGGAAGCGAGTAGTTTTGTGCATATCGGGCTAATGGCGGACATAATCTGAGCAGAGCCAGAGAGACTGTTAAATCCAGTCAGCAAAGTTCAAGCTATCGATAAGCTGGAGGAGAGTCATATGCCTAAGAGATGCCTACGAGATCCTTTAAGCATGTGAATGCGGGGAGAGTGTAAGAGCCTGGAAGCAAGTATCAAAAAGAAACTCTTCTGTATTTGAACAGAACCACAGGGAAATAACATCACTCAGTGGTCAAGAATCAGCAACCCACGAATCCCCTGTGAGGTGCCCGTAACACAGGAAGAATTATCACCAAGTGTACATGGATATGGACACTGGAAGGTAAGGTAAGGGGGAGGGAGAGGAAGGATAAAGAAGGGCAGACACACAGAGGCTCAGAAAGAGTTAAATATCTCTGCTTCCCCAACCCATTTATACACTCTTATAGAGATTTCTTTTTTTATGCCGTAGGGGTGTATTATGCCCGAGAAAAGACTTTGGAAGAGTGCGTCCAGAAGAAACCAGTCTGTAATAGAATATGTATAGGGAAAAAGTGCTTTAGCAGTAAAAATGAAATAGAAACCCGCGAATCCCCTGAGATGTTCTTGGATCGCATATTGCTGCTTATTGTTTAAGTTTATTATGAAATTGATACTATAAGATAAGGAAAGAGACAAAGAAGTTTATAGGAATGTGAAGAGACACAGAGGTTTACAAAGTGTAAAATATCTGTGTGTGTGTGCCCCACCCTTCCTTTAAAGTGGTATACAATCTATCATACTTTTAATCCCACTCTTAAATGGTAAGCTTCATTATAAGAGAATAATTTCAGTAAGCTTCAATAGAAGTGGTTGAGTGGATGCCTGCAAAGGATAGAATTACGGTAATTAAAAAGCTGTCTGCTAAGGAGTAAAGGATCAGAGTATTCACATTATAATTATCTTGGCTGAAACATCATGATGGAAAAGGCCTAAATGAAATAGACTTGAGAAAATATTGTTTATCTTTAGAATTGACTTTGATCTGATATTAATGATCCAGATATAAAGCTGAGCATTAATGAGCAATCATTAGTCCCCTCTTAAAGCTGTGGAACAAAAGAAAGAAAGAACAAAAAGAGGAAAAGAAAATATATAATCTTTTCCAGGCTTTTGAAAGGCTTTGAAATACAATATATATATAAGTGATTATCAGTTTGATATCTTTTGCTGGAGCATTGTAAAGGGTTATTAATTATAGCAAGCACTATATTTGTTTGTCTCTGTAATGCCTCAATAAGGATAGATTATGGTGGTGATTGTAGGTATAGATAATTATAAAAATATAATAATGACAATCTAATCAGAAGAGATATTATATAAACCTTACTTTCCCTTTTTGCTTCCCCTGGCCCTCTGCTTTTGAAGTTGAGAGTGAAAGTAACATAATGAGAAATAAGGACAATCATACCTCTAAGGCCAAAAATAGAGATAAAGGAAATTCAGCTAAAGCTGAAAATTTCTTTTCACCTAACAAGCGGATGTATACCTCTTTAGTCTCACAATCAGAATTATCCATATTACAAGCAGGGGAAGAATCCCAATTAGATAAAAGGGAATTTGAAATTGGAGAGGGCGAAGAAATGGTAACTATGGCCTCTATAAAAAAAAATGCAATTTCAAGAATTAATAAATGGAGACTTAATGAATAAAATAGCAAAAAATACAGGGGCTATTAATGCCCAAGCAAAGGCTCTTCAAGAATTAGAAATAAGTCAGAATCAAATATTAAATGAACATCGGAGAGTAATTAAAGAAATTGCAGAATTGAAAGATCATGTTGAGAAAAAATAAATGCTTCAAACTTGAAGAACTAGCCAGGAAAAATAATATCAGAATAAGGGGGATTCCAGAAACTATTTTATCTAGTGAACTTCCTGCTTTTGTTACTAAATTTATTAATGAATTGTTAATGGTTGAAAACAACAAAGTAGATTTGATTGACAAGATTTACTGCATACCTTTACCCAAAAATGTTAATAAAGATATACCTAGGGATACAATAGTAAAAATACATAATTTGGCCTTGAAAGATAAAATTCTCAAAATTGCGTTTGAAAAAAGAGCATTTCAAAAGCCCTATGAGAAAATCCAGGTATTCTCAGAAATCTCTGGCGAAATTCTGATAGAACGTAAAGAATTTAGAGAAATCACTAAAATTTTAAGAGATAACTCTATTAGGTATCGCTGGAGTTTTCCAAGTAAACATATTATCTCTTACAATAAACAGAATTTTTTTGTATCCTCTTGTGAAGAAGGAAAATCTCTCTTGAAAAAATGGCAATTGTGAATTAATTGATACAAGGGATTTTTCTTTTTGTTCTTACTAAATTAGGCTTCGACAGTTTTTGACTTGCAGTTAAGCTAATTCGTAGGAAGAGTAGTGGATATTAATCTAATGACGATTTTAATATTATATGAAAATATCATTAAGGGTTTGAAAAGAAGAATGTATGCTTAATTAATTGATTTTTGGAATAATGGATTAGGTTATAAATTTGAAAATATGTATTATTCAGGGAAAATATGGTTTATTTAGGAATAGCGTTTTCTTAATGGAGATGATAACAATATCATGAGTAAATACCACTAAGGGTTTAAATTGAAGAATTTATTTAGAGATGGGTATTAATTGCTTTGTACTGCACTTTAAATATTTCTGGATTTTTTTTATAATTTTAGCATTGCATAAGCATGGAATTGATTAATAGAGTGACTGAAAAAAGACAATATAATGGGTAAACACTATTAAAGGTTTAAATTGAAGAAATTATTCAGATTTTTCAGACGCTGGTGTTAATTGTATTATTTAAATAGTTTAATTGCACTGCACTTTATAATTCTTTAGATTTTTGATAATTTTAGCATTGTATAAACATGGGCTTGATTAATAGACTGATTGGAAATGTATTTTATGGTTTGTTATATAAGAACAACACGATAAAATTGGTAAAATAATTCCATTTAACATTGTAACTACATCTAAGCGTATTAGGGGCAAGGAGAAATCTTCTTGTTGTCTTAACTTTAATAGATTCTGATGGGGTTATTGACTGTCATATGAGAATTATGGTAATAGAAATATAAGGAATTTTGCACAAATAAATATATCACAGGTTCCGATTAAACATGGGTGAATCAATGTATCTTAAATAAGTCACTATATGGGTAATTTGTATAAGAATTAAGTAGCGCACTTAGATATTTTCACGAGGTGATGAATGTTACAACTATGAATAAGAAAAGGTTTATAACTTTTGGTTAAAGACGATGTAGAATTGCTCAATTATTATCAATTAGTTGACATTTATGTAAGATGAAATTGTGTATGCTCAGCATTAGTCTGTTTCGACACCCAAATGTTTAAGTTTGTTTATTTTCTCTCTGTTTAAGCCCCACCACCTAATATTAGGGGAAGGGAAGTAGGCATAGGGGCTATAGGAAATCCCTAATTGAGTTTTCAAAATGGTATTGAAGAATATATATATATTTTTTTCTATCTTTCTTTTTATTTTAATTTCCTTCCTTTTCCGGCTGTTTCATGGTGTGCGGGGAGGGGGGGGGGATTAGAGTTATTGTAGTTGATATGATGGAAGGGAGATGACCTTTAATGCACAGGGCTTAAATCTCCCTGTTAAAAGAAATTAGGTTGCACTGGCAACATGATAAAATCCCTAAATTTTCATCAAATGTATTTGACATAGCTCATATATCTACGTTTAAAGCAAAAGCAAGGCGAGTGGCTATTATATTTAATAATACATTGGTGGTTTCCCAAGAGTTTGTTAAGATTGACACAAACGGTCATTACATTATATTGGTCGGTAAAATACGAAATTAAGATTTTATATTAGTAAATTTATAAGAACCAAACGAGAAAGAAAAAATAGCTTTCTGAACCGGATATTAGCGATGTGGAAGAAATATGTGAAAGGAAAGACCATATATCGTGGGCCAACTTCACTATGTTAATGTATCCTGATGTAGATAGAAATCCAACTAAACATCCTATATGCGATTGAAGGACTATCAGGAAATCAAAATTGTTTCTAACAAGCGTTTTGAAATCTATATGACTCTTGGCGTGTATAACACCCGGAATAAAGAGACTTTTTGTTCTTTTCTCATAGGCATGAAACTTATTCTCGGATTGACTACATATAGTTTGACCCGGGAAAGATTATTTCTGAGGTTAGAATAGGACCAATTGCAATGTCAGACCAGCCTGTATTACAGTAAAAATAAGATTGGGTACCGAAACTATAACACAACCCCACTGGAAAATGGATAACTTCTTTATTATGGAAGAAGATAAGAAAGAGAAATTGAGAGAAGATATTAAAAGTTTTTTTTAAATTAATAAAGGCTTGGTTCCTTCTAATCTAACAGTTTGGAATTCATTAAACACATTTATTAGAGGGAATCTTATTAGTTGGAAAAGTTTTGATAAAAAACAAAGAGGGATCCCCTTAAGACAGCTATATCTAAATCTGAATAACCTGGAAATGGTAAATAAAATTAAACCTGATGCAAAGTCTATGGCAGGAATTCGGGAATGCTAACTGGAAATTAAGAAAATAAATCAAACTATTGAGGATAGATTATTGTGGAAATTACAACAACATTTATACCATTACTGTAATAAAATAAGTAAAGTTTTGGTGAATAAAATAAAGAATAAACTTATGAGGAAAAGAATTGAAGTTTTATGCTCAAATGATGAACTTATTAGGAAACCGAGAGATATTGCTAACACCTTTCTTAATTTTTATCAAAATGTATATAATCTTGAAGCAAATGGTCAGTTTATAAAACCTTCCAATGAGGAAATTCAGAAGTTTCTTGATGACCTTAAACTTCCTAGAGCATCAGAGACTCAGTTAGATAGTTTAAACAAGCCAATCCCCTTGGAAGAAATTGATAAAGCAATTAGAAAGTTGAAACTATACTCTGTGCCAGGTCCTGAGGACTATACCAATTTATTTTATAAAACATATCAATCAGTAATCTCAGATTGCTTAAAAGATCTCTGCAATGAGATAAGAGTTACAGGGAATGCTTCTCGGGAATTCTTACTTTTTTCTATCATTACTATCCTAAAAAAAGACCAAGAGATTTTAGACTGTAATGGATTCAGACCCATATTGTTACTGAACGTACGCCTTAAATTGTATTAAAAAATCTTAGCTACAAGATTGAGTATGATTATAAAGAATCTAATAGGGCTGTATCAGAATGGTTTTTATTCAGGTCATCAGGGTTGCGATAATACTCGTAAATGAATTGATGCAATGGATTATGCTGGTAAAGGATTGGACTCCCATGCAATTCCTTTCTTTAGATGCTGCAAAAGCCTTTGATCGAGTAGGGTGGGAGTATATGAGGCTGACTTTGGATAAGTTTGGCTTCAGAGATTTTAGTAGATAGGCTATAGGGCAGACCTGGGCATTTTACGGCCCGCGGGCCACATCCAGCCCACAGGCCATAAAATGTTTTGGTCTGTTTTAAGGGGTTGAATAATGATCCTGAGGCGGGACCTGTTGTTTTGGAGGGGGGGGGGTGAATGGTGGTGCTGAGGGGGCCCTGGGGGTGAATATGGCTGCTGAGAGGCTTGGGGGGATATATGGTACGACAAGGTGGCCCTGGGTTATATGGGGGGAGTGATTGATGCTGCAGAGGGGGCCCTGTTTTTTTTTGTTGGGGGGGTGAATGGTGCTTCTGAGGGGGGGCTGCAGCATTGAGGGCCCTGTTTTTTTTGGGGGAAAATGATGCTACTGAGGGGGCACCAGGTGTTTTTTGTTTGGCGGGTGAATGGTGCTCCTGAGGGGCCCTGGGGGTTGGGTAGTGAATATTGCTGCTAAGTGTGCCCTGGGGGGAGTGAATATAGCACCTGAGGGGGCCTGGGAATGAACATTGCTGCTGAGGGGGTTGGGGAGGGGGTGAATGGTGCTGCTGAGAGGGTTGGATGGGTGAATGGTGCTGCTGAGGGGGGACTGGGGGTGTTGGGGGTGAATGGTGCTGCTGATGGGGCCTGGGGGGGGGGTTGCTGCTGAGGAGGTTGGAGGAGTGAATGGTGCTTCTGAGGAAGGCCTGGGGGTATTGTCGGTGAATGGTGCTGCTGAAGGGGCCTGGGGTGTTGGGGGTGAATGGTGCTGCTGAGGGGGCCTGGGGGGGGGGGGGGTGAATGTTGCTGCTGAGGGTGAAAGAGGGGTGAATGGTGCTGCTGAGGGGGCCTGGGATGTTTGACAATAGAACATAGTTATATATATATATATATATATATATATATATATATATATATATATATGTGTGTACATATATGGCACTAGAGGGTGGCCCTCCACAATAGTCCCCTTTGGCAAACTAATTGCCCATACCTACTATAGGGGCATTATATTCTAACCCAGAAGCTGAAGCTCTTGGATTAGGCTTTAGATCAAATAAGTTTAGCATCAGAAATGTTACAAGACAGGGTTGTCCTCTTTCACCCCTTTTATTCACATTATTGATGGAACCACTAGCAAAAGAGATAAGGGCGGCTGACAAAATTAAGGGTATTAGAATAAATCACAATGAACATAAGATCGCCCTTTTTGCGGATTACTTAGTTCTGACTAACAGAGCCAAAACGGAAGTACTGGAAATTAATCTAGGAGCTGAAATAAAGAGAGAACTTAGTGTGCTATACCCATTTAACTGGACAAATAATACTTTTATGCACTTAGGAATATGATAGAGAAATTGAGAAAATTATTCAGTTAAATTGTAAAAAGCTTTATCAAAACTGAATGAAGATCCTAACTTATTGGAAGAAAACAAATCTCTCTCTTTCAGGCAGAATTGCGGCGTTAAAATGGCAATACTGCTTAGGTTCACTTATATTATACGGAGCATCCCTATTACATTTCCTTGTTACTGGATTAACCAATTCCAATGACTTATAGATAAATAAATCTTTAAAGATAGTAAATTGAGGATTAATAAGAAAACTTTGATTAAAAAAAATAATAGAGGGGGTTTTGCATATCCTGACTTGAAATTAAATCAAGATGCTACTATGTTGTAACTCAAGGTACATTCTTGGGCGAAAATAGAAAATGCAAGGTAGGTACATTGAATCAACTACTATTCTTGAAAGATTCAACAAAAAATAGTACATAAACAAATTCAGTGGTTATTAATAAAGGTCTTGCCTTTTGGCGTAAATTAAATGGAAGTTTAAAAGTAATGCCTTATCCTAGTCCTAGTATTCCAATTAAGGTTTTGTCTATAAGCTTAAATTTAACGTTCTTATTGAAATGGACACGCAAGGGTATAAGTTCCTTTGAACAATTGATAAAAAATTATGAAATGGATAAAAGTGAATAGTTGAATTATCTTAAATTAACGGGAGTATTGAAAAAATGGATTTAATGGACTTAAAAAGGGTTACATTTTATCCATTTGAAATATTAATAGGGACCGATAATAAAAGCCATTTAATTTCTAAGTGTTTCAATATTATCAGATTTCAAGAAGAAGAATTGAAAACAATGAATATGAAATGGTGGGAGAAGGATCTAAAGTCTTCTTTTAGCGATAACAGCTGGAAAAAAGCATTGCAACTAACGGATACAGTTATTCAAAATTATACACTTAGAGAAGTCTATATGAAAGTACTGAATAGATGGTATTGGGTACCTATTTTGAATTTAAATATGCAACTACAGTATGTTGGAGAGGTTGCACTCATCTGGGCACTCAGTTACACATATCGTGAGAATGCCATCTGATACAGGTAATGTGGAAAACCTGTTTTAGGAAGTTGTCAGATATCGTAGAGAAAACTTTATTGGCAACACCTCGAATAGCCATTTTGCTTATAATCCCCCCAAAATTCAATATAGAGACCTGAGAATTGATTATACAGATTGTAACCATAGTAAAATGGAAAATAGCCGGAAAATGGAAACAGCAAGTAGTACCTAGTTGGAATGATATAGAATTCTCATTGGTGTAATAGTGCTTTGGAAAAAGATTTTTGCTCTTTAGGTTTGATTAAACCGAATAGAATCAAATGGAAGTTATGGGGTAATTTTATTGTATCTAGGAACAACTCTTGATTTCTCTGGGCGTGAGTGAGAATCCTTCCCTTCCCCTTCCTCATACATTAGATAGCTGGAAAAGATGGTCCTTCCCCTTTTTTTGTGTGTGTTAATGTTATTGTTGTTTTTGTTTTGCTTTAGAAATGGTATTCAACAAATAACTTTTTTAGTTTTAGAATGTTGTAACTACAAAGTTAATATTATGAGGCTTATATTTACAGTAATGCGAGAGAAAGTATTTTAATACAACTCTGGCTACTGAGACATCTTTGTTGTATAAAAGTATATTCTTATTTGTCTTGGAGTATTTATAACTTTTCAGATTGGAATTATGTATTCAATTTGAATTATAAATTGAAATTATTTTTTAAAATGTTCTCCGTATTGTCTTGTACTTGTATGTTTCATTTGTGTTTTTGTCTAAAAATAATAAAAATATTTAAAAGTAAAAAATAAATAAAATATATATAGATCTATATAGGGCCAAACAATACCTAAAAACCCTTAAAATAACATGAGGATCTTTACAGGCCCAAACAGTACCTAAAAAAACATGCTATATAAGCCCAAACCATGGGGGGAAAAAACTAAAAATACCATGCAATTAATTATGAATTAATAATAAATTATAAATTATATATATAAATTATATAGCTATATAATATAATACATATATATATATATATATATATATATATATATATATATAAATATAATCAAAAAATGAAAGGATCTTATTTAAAAGATTAATAATTTTAAAAATTAGATAGTTAAAAATAAAATACGTCGCTTAATACTATAAAATTGGGACCCAAGAAAATATTTGTATAATCTGTAAATCCAATGACAACAATAAATCCTAAGTCACAAGCAGAAAGTGGATGGTAAGAGGTTGAGGTCTATGTGAGTGATGTATGGTGTGCAATGTGAACTAGACGGTCCACAAAAAGAACCCTCGAGATAGGATTGCCAACACCTCGTCTCCCAGTGTCCTATTAGGGAACTACCGGGAGTTTAATGAGGTGTATGGATCCTAATTTAAGGATCCAACTGTGACTCCGTTTAAAACAACTGTAAAAGTGCAGTAAAGTCACGGTAGTTCCCTAATAGCACACAGCACCAGCAGCAAAACTGCAAATGGCCGCTAGATGGCGCTGCTGCTTTTTTTGCAGGTGCTGACGATTAGGCTCTTTGGTAGCTGGGATCTTTTCTGCTATGAGATCCCTGATAGGCACTGATTACACAGACACAGGGCAAGTACAGCAGCCTCTGCCCACACTCACCCCTCTGGAGAAGGCTAGCTCAGTCCTAGGAATGGTAGGCACTGATCACACAGGCACAGGGCATGCACAGCAGCCTCTGCCCACACTCACTCTTCTGGAGCAGGCTAGCTCAGTCCCAGTACTGGTAGACACTGATCACACAGGCACAGGGCATGTACAGCAGACTCTGCCCACTGTGAGACGAAGCCCCAGAGGATGGAGCAAGATACAGTACTTTGAAGAATTCTATGCAGGACTGACAGAGTTAAACTCCTTGTGACGATCCGAGAGTAGGGGCTATACAAGCCCAGGGCCACCTGCTATAGACTACAGGTTATCTACCCACAAGCACCGTTGGGTTCATTGACATTTCGGCACCAGCACCCTGATCTGGCTTATGTATCACTCAGAGTCTCTCCATCAGGAATCAGCATTTCTATGAGTTCCAGTAACCTTCCTGTGGTAGTGATCAGGACAGTTTACTTAGAGGGTGGAGATAAGTTCAGTATTACAGCCACCAGGAACATAATCAGAGATACACAAATTCTATTTATCTCTAAGTAAACTGCTTTATTTTTGAATATGACAGCAGTATTTATAGGGGATCGATACAGAGGGGGTGTACACAGCACAACAATTTAATGGTGTGGCAGACAAACACAAGAGATAAACACCACATGGGGTCCAACAGTAGCTTCATGAGAACAACAGGATTACCCTTCAATAAACATCCTGCCGTCTCCGTGTCGGAGTGGTTCAGACTCTAGACAGAGTACATGGCAGATGGGATTATAACTACAATGGAGATGCTCACGCACATAATCCAGTGGCTGGAGCCAAACTGTCTGACCATTAATGAGCTCAATGGACCAAAACCAGGCTGAGAAAAAAGGGTCCGTGACACTCCTGCATAGTCTTAATTGGCACAGGTGGAACAGCATTTAAAGGTCTGGAAAGGAGAGATGAGGCCTTCCCAGTCACGTCTGGCTGGCCTGACACAGTGAGTGCTGAGGCCGGAGTGGAGACTCCCAGTTTGATGAGAGTCTGTGGAACTTTGAGTCCTTGTGAGAGGAAGATTTTTGCAAGAGCTGCAAAGACACTGTGAGAAAAGTGTTAAAGTTGCTGGACAACAGAGCCGGTGAATGAAGGCTGTTTGGACTGCTGCAGTTCCCCAAAGCTGAGAAAGAGAGAGAGAGAGAGACATAGAGAGGTGGATACCCAGGATGGGACAGAGCAAGCAATAGAGAGATACCCAGAGAGGTGGATCCCAGGCTGGGACAGAGCAAGCAGGAGAGCGAGACTCAGTGAGGTGGACACCCAGGCTGGGACAAAGGCAAGCGGCTTAAAGTGACAGACACCAGATAAAAAGGTACAGAAGTATGTACTATATTAAACCCCAGGGAATAGTCTGAGAGTGTGGAGTGTCCTGAGCAGCATAGGTGCTGCAATATAAAAGGGTCCCTGGGGGGAGTATGTGTAGTTAAAGGGCAGAACAGTACTCCATGAGAGGCTATCGCTTCATACAGGAGGAATGAATCCTGCATAATTGGACTGTAATTGTATATGTGTATACACCCTGTGGCAGACAAGCTGCAAAGATACTCCAAGTACCTCCCCGGCACCTAAAATGAACCCCCCTCTATGCTGGAAGTCCCCATCGGGCCCCCCAAAGTGTCCTTATATTAACCCCATGCTGCAGGGCTCTATAGGGACCCCTTGCAGCGGGGGTCCACGATTGGCATTAAAAAAATCAAATTTACCGCCTCGCAGGTCCTTAAAGGACCGTAAAGGTCCTGCAAGGACACTCACAAAAAAATATTAACCCCTGCCACGGGGGTACTATAAGTACCTCCCCAGGTACCTAAAATTAACCCCATCACTCACGGGGCTCTAAACAGAGCCCCATGAGCACTTAATTAACCCTATAACTCATGGGGCTCTATACAGAGCCTCTTGAACACTTAATTAACTCTGTCACTCATGGGGTCAGTACAGACCCCCATAAGCCCTTAATTAACTCTGTCACTCATGGGGGTCAATACAGACCCCCATAAGCCCTTAATTAACTCTGTCACCCATGGGGTCAATACATTAACTCTGATGGGATTAAATAGGGCTAGATGAGGTTAAATAGGCCCAATTCGGGTTATATTGGTCCAGTAAGGGTTAGATAGACCCAGTAAAGGTTATTAGGTCCAGATAGGGTTAGATAGGCTCAATTAGGGTAAAATAGGGTTTAGTATGGGTTAATGGGGTATAGTTAGGGCATGTACAGTAGCCTCTGCCCATACTCACAACTCTGAAGCAGGCTAGCTCAGTCCTAGTATTGATAGGCACTGATCACAGGGCATGTACAGCAGCCTCTGCCCACACACCCCTCTGGAGCAGGCTTGCTCAGTCCTCAGGGCCAGATCCACCTTTTTTGGAGCCCCTAGTCAGTGAAGTGGAGGAGCCCCTGCGAGTGAGTACACAAGGTATGCACGGACAAATTTTTGCATTTTCTTTGCATTTAAGTTAATTTTCCTGTAAGTTCCTTCTTGTTCTAGGTTGTTACCCCTAGTAGCCAGTCTATAAACTGCAGAATTTAATTTTTTGAACCATTTAATTTTATTTAAAAGTGGCGCCCCTCACAAGGAAATGCCCTTAGGCGGCTGCCTAATTGGCCTAATGGGTAATCCGGACATGTCAGTCCTAATACTGACAGGAACTGATTAAACAGGCACAGGGCCTGTGACTACACTAACCCCTCTGGAGCAGGTTAGCTCAGTCCTAGTACTGATATGCACTGATCAAACTGTCTCAGGGCTTGTAAATCTGCCTCTGCCAACACTCACCTTTCTAGAGAAGGCTAGCTCAGTCCTAGTACTGGTAGGCACTGATCACACTTGCACAGTGTACATACAGCAGCTTCTGCCCACACTAACCCCCCTGGAGTAGGCTAGCACAGTCCTAGTACTGATAGGCATTGATCACACAGGCAACATGCATATACAGTAGCCTCTGCCCACACTCACCACTCTGAAGCAGGCTAGCTCAGTCCTAGTATTGATAGGCACTGAACACACAGGCACAGGGCATGTACAGAAGCCTCTACCCACACTCACCCCTCTGGAACAGGCTAGCTTAGTCCTAGTACTGATAGGCACTGATTACACTAGCACAGGGCACGTACAGCAGCCTCTGCCCCCACTTACCCCACTTGAGAAGGATAGCTCAGTCCTAGTACTGATATTTACTGATCACACAGGCACAGGGCATGTAAAGGAGCATCTGCCCATACTCACCCCTCTGAAGCAGCTCAGTTCTAGTACTCATAGGCCCTGATCACACAGGTACAGGGCATGTACAATAGCCTTTTCCCACCTTCTTACCTCTTGAGAAGGCTAGCTCAGTCCTAGTACTCCTAGGCACTGATCACACAAGCACAGGACATGTATAGCAGCCTATGCTAACACTCAACCCTCTGGAACAGGCTAGCTCAGTCCTAGTACTGATAGGCACTGATCACACAGGCTCATGGCACGTACAGCAGCTTCAGCCCACACTCACCCCCCTGGAGCAGGCTAGCTCAGTCCTAGTATTGTTAGGCACTGATGACCCTGGCACAGGGCATGTACAGCAGCCTCTGCCCATACTAACCCCTCTGAAACAGGCTAGCTCAGTCCTAGTGCTCATAGGCACTGATCACACAGGCACAGGGCATGTACAGAAGACTCTGCCCACACTCACCCCTCTGGAGAAGGCTAGCTCAGTCCTAGTACTGATATTTACTGATCACACAGGCACAGGGCATGTACAGCAGCCTCTGCCCATACTCATCCCTCTGAAACAGGCTAGCTCAGTCCTAGTGCTCATAGGCACTGATCACACAGACACAGGGCATGTACAGACGCCTCTGCCCACACTCACTCCTCTGGAGCAGGCTAGCTCAGTCCTAGTACTCATAGGCACTAATCACACAAGCACAGGACATATATAGCAGCCTATGCTAACACTCACCCCTCTGGAACAGGCTAGCTCAGTCCTAGTACTGATAGGCACTGATCACACAGGCTCATGGCACGTACAGCAGCTTCGGCCCACACTCACCCCTCTGGAGCAGGCTAGCTCAGTCCTAGTATTGTTATGCACTGATGACCCTGGCACAGGGCATGTACAGCAGCCTCTGCCCATACTAACCCCTCTGAAACAGGCTAGCTCAGTCCTAGTGCTCATAGGCACTGATCACACAGGCACAGGGCATGTACAGAAGCCTCTGCCCACACTCACCCCTCTGGAGCAGGCTAGCTCAGTCCTAGTGCTCATAGGCACTGATCACACAGGCACAGGGCATCTACAGCAGCCTCTGCCCACACTCACCCCTCTGGAGCAGGCTAGCTCAGTCCTAGTGCTCATAGGCACTGATCACACAGGCATAGGGCATGTACAGTAGCCTCTGCCCACACTCACCACTCTGTAGCAGGCTAGCTCAGTCCTACTACTGATAGGCACTGATCACACAGGCACAGGGCATGTACAGAAGCTTCTGCCCACACTCACCCCTCTGGACCAGGCTAGCTCAGTCCTACTACTGATAGGCACTGATCACACAAGCACAGGACATGAACAGCAGCCTCTGCCCACACTCACCCCTCTTGAAAAGGCTAGCTCAGTCCTAGTACTGATATTTACTAAACACACAGGCACAGGGCATGTACAGCAGCCTCTGCCCACACTCACCCCTCTGGAGCAGGCTAGCTCAGTCCTAGTGCTCATAGGCACTGATCACACAGGCATAGGGCATGTACAGTAGCCTCTGCCCACACTCACCACTCTGTAGCAGGCTAGCTCAGTCCTACTACTGATAGGCACTGATCACACAGGCACAGGGCATGTACAGAAGCTTCTGCCCACACTCACCCCTCTGGACCAGGCTAGCTCAGTCCTACTACTGATAGGCACTGATCACACAAGCACAGGACATGAACAGCAGCCTCTGCCCACACTCACCCCTCTTGAAAAGGCTAGCTCAGTCCTAGTACTGATATTTACTAAACACACAGGCACAGGGCATGTACAGCAGCCTCTGCCCATACTCACCCCTCTGGAGCAGCTCAGTCCTAGTACTGATAGGCACTGATCACACAGGCACAGGACATGAACAGCAGCCTATGCTCACACTCACCCCTCCTGAACAGCTCAGTCCTAGTACTGATAGACACTGATCACACAGGCAACGGGCACGTACAGCAGCATCTGCCCACACTCACCCTCTAGAACAGGCTAGCTTAGTCCTAGTACCGATAGACACTGATCTCACAGGCACAGGGCATGTACAGCAGCCTATGTTCACACTCACCCCTCTGGAACAAGCTAGCTTAGTCCTAGTACTGATAGGAACTGATCACACAGGCACAGGGCATGTACAGCAGCCTCTGCTCACACTCACCCCTCTGGAGAACGCTTGCTCAGTCCTAGAACTTATAGGCACCGATCGCATAGGCACAGGGCATGTACAGCACCCTCTGCCCATACTAACCCCTCTGAAACAGGCTAGCTCAGTCCTAGTGCTCCTAGGCACTGATCACACAGGCACAGGGCATGTACAGCAGCCTCTGCCCATACTCATCCCTCTGAAACAGGCTAGCTCAGTCCTAGTGCTCATAGGCACTGATCACACAGGCACAGGGCATGTACAGAAGCCTCTGCTCACACTCACCCCTCTGGAGAAGGCTAGCTCAGTCCTAGTACTGATATTTACTGATCACACAGGCACAGGGCCTGTCCATACTCATCCCTCTGAAACAGGCTAGCTCAGTCCTAGTGCTCATAGGCACTGATCACACAGGCACAGGGCATGTACAGAAGCCTCTGCCCACACTCACCCCTCTGGAGCAGGCTAGCTCAGTCCTAGTGCTCATAGGCACTGATCACACAGGCACAGGGCATGTACAGCAGCCTCTGCCCACACTCACCCCTCTGGAGCAGGCTAGCTCAGTCCAAGTGCTCATAGGCACTGATCACACAGGCACAGGGCATGTACAGCAGCCTCTGCCCATACTCATCCCTCTGGAGCAGCTCAGTCCTAGTACTGATAAGCACTGATCACACAGGCACAGGGCATGTACAGCAGCCTCTGCTCACACACCCCTCTGGAGAACGCTTGCTCAGTCTTAGAACTTATAGGCACCGATCGCATAGGCACAGGGAATGTACAGCATCCTCTGCCTATACTCACCCCTCCTAAACAGCTCAGTCCTAGTACTGATAGACACTGATCACACAGGCACAGGGAATGTACAGCAGCCTCTGCCCACACTCACCCTCTAGAACAGGCTAGCTTAGTCCTAGTACTGATAGACACTGATCGCACAGGCGCAGGGCATGTACAGAAGCCTCTACCCACACTCACCCCTCTGGAACAGGCTAGCTTAGTCATAGTACTGATAGGCACTGATTACACTGGCACAGGGCATGTACAGCAGCCTCTGCCCCCACTTACCCCACTTGGGAAGGATAGCTCAGTCCTAGTACTGATATTTATTGATCACACAGGCACAGGGCATGTACAGCAGCATCTGCCCATACTCACCCCTCTGGAGCAGCTCAGTTCTAGTACTCATAGGCACTGATCACACAGGTACAGGGCATGTACAATAGCCTTTTCCCACCTTCATACCTATTAAGAAGGCTAGCTCAGTCCTAGTACTCATAGGCACTGATCACACAGGCTCATGGCACGTACAGCAGCTTCGGCCCACACTCACCCCTCTGGAGCAGGCTAGCTCAGTCCTAGTATTGTTAGGCACTAATGACCCTGGCACAGGGCATGTACAGCAGCCTCTGCCCATACTAACCCCTCTGAAACAGGCTAGCTCAGTCCTAGTGCTCAGAGGCATTGATCAGACGGGCACAGGGCATGTACAGAAGCCTCTGCCCACACTCACCCCTCTGGAGAAGGCTGGCTCAGTCCTAGTACTGATATTTACCGATCACACAGGCACAGGGCATGTACAGCAGCCTCTGCCCATACTCATCCCTCTGAAACAGGCTAGCTCAGTCCTAGTGCTCATAGGCACTGATCACACAGGCACAGGGCATGTACAGAAGCCTCTGCCCACACTCACCCCTCTGGAGCAGGCTAGCTCAGTCCTAGTGCTCATAGGCACTGATCACACAGGCACAGGTGTTAGGTATTTTAATTTCTTCATTTAGAAATTAATTAGCTAAGAATTTCATGATTATAAAGGTATGTCAGCATTTTTCTTATCTCACTAGAATGTTTAAGTGCGTCATCTGTAGAATGTTTACGTTAATGTTCTTTAAAAACATCTATTTCCTGTATCCTGTCTTTGTTTCAGAAACTGAGATGAGATATCTATAGGAAACCGGATTTTGCTATGTTAGACAGAAACAAAAAGTCACTTGCTTGCAAAAATGTATTTAACAGTATTTTCAACTAGTTGTGACGTGTTTTTATGCAATATAAGATTCTGCCGCCTAAATACATTCAGAGATTATCCTGATGACACTCTGATTTCTGTGCATTATTTTTCTCTCATTATATCTAGGTGCCCAGATATAATTGACACACACATCAGAATACATGTTTACTCACTAATCTGATCCTATCATTTTGGTCCTTCGAGCCGGAAGTTGTTTCCCTTATCATTCCTCGGACGAAGCAAAACTCCTTTTACCGTGCACGGGGGGGGGGGGGGGGGGGGGGTAAGTCACTGAGGACTCCCTTACCTTGAGAAAGACCTCAGGCCTGATATATACGATCAGTTGGACCACAGAGGCAAGGTGTTTTTCCGAGGGATGACAAGGCACAGCTTACAACGAACTGACAGTGAGTATATGAATTTCTGCTGCATTTTGCATATGTGTGTATGTCCCAGGTCCTTGCCTAACAGTGATATTAGGTAAAAGAGTTGTACAACTAGGTTTCTAGCCTAGTAATAGGTAGAAGGGTTGAAACTTACCCATAGGGAGGTAAAAGAGTCATTATCCTGAGGAAAAGACTATAAAATAAGTTCTCCGTACGTAACAATATTGAGAAAGCTTACCATGAAAAAGGGGTAAATGAGTCTGACTTTCACATGAGCTCTTGCAAGAAAATATGTATGTGTGTGCATGTTACCATTTTGTATGATTTAAATACCGGTACCGGGTGTATGTATGTTTGTGAGGGGTGTAACACGGATAACAGTTTCTTGGTTATTATATATACCTGTAAACATTCTGTATATTTCTGTGTACTTGTGAGTGTATGTATCTATACATGTATTCTTTTGTGTTGTTCTCAAAATTCTTACCTGAAACTATCCACTTTTGGTAGTGAGTGGTCACGCATTACCCACCTAGTCTCCGAAGGGCTATTCCTGTGACTTGCCTGTGTTTATGGAAGACGCACAAACCAAAATTTGTGGCAGTTGAGCACAACAGGCATCTAACTGCTTGAATTTTCATCTTTCTCATTCTTTACTTGGTTATACAATGTTGAAATATTTTGTCTGCAGTTTCTGTGTATTCATAACTTCTTACTAAAATACTCTGTAAGATTGTGTGTATGAAGCACTGGGTGGGAGATATACAGATTATTTCTGGAAAATGTATAAAAGGTCTGTTGGGTGTTGTATGTATATGTAATGCTATGTATATTTCCATGTACCTGTGATATTATTTGTTGTGTATATCTATTAACTTTAATTGATACTATAGGAGTTCAAGATATATATATATATGTGGGTATATACATATGTATATGTGTATATATATGTATATGTATAGGTGGATAGGCTCTCAAGGGCATAAATGGCACTGCCAGGAGTGTGGTTTCTAGACCCTGCAGTTTTCAAGGTAATCTCTAAAGACATGTTTATTATGCACAGGGTTTCTGGTGTGCATCTGTAACTTATGTCTGGTAGAAACACACTTATGTGTGGGAATTGTGAACACTGTATTCTAGAATTGTTTTCTTATGTGTATTTGTGTATATATATAAAGTTTCTGTGTCTTTGTAACTTTACTCGATGCTTTACCTTTGGGCAGGGAGGTGATTGATCTGTATTGTGTGACGATGTGCAGGGTCTGGCCCACCCCCCACAGTCAGCATAGCAGACCAGTCCCCTTTCTACTCCAATTTTCTCTGTGTGTGTGTGTTAGTTTTTTTATGTAAAATATGTCTGTCTGTAACCTTAAGGGAACATAGCAGAAGGGAGGAAGTCTGGTTGCTGTAAAGAGAGACAAAGGTATGTTATTATAACCCCTTTTAAGTGATGACGATGCTCACCGCACCCACTGGATACACAGCATCTACTATACTATCTCTGCTGGAATCAGTGCCCTGTATCCACTACTTCTTGGCAATATTAATCCTTATTACAAGGAAGGTATAGGAGACGTTCAAACTTTATTGAGCTTTACTATATACAAAGAAGTATAGAAAAGGAAAAGTACACGCAACGTTACTTAATTAAGGAAATAAAAAAATAAAAAAGTAAATACATTTTCTATACTAAAAATAAAAAATTGTTGAAGATGAAAACAAAAAGCCAAATGTGTATCACAATGACGGTGCCTACGGGGGGAGGGACACGTAATGTTAACCACCTCTCTCCTTCGGAAGAGGATATGTTTATGTGTACACAGAAAAGACTTCCACGACTGACCGCCCCTCCAACTCCTGGGAATATGGTCACTTATAGTGATGATGTAGAGGACGAATTTGATGATGCCCGCAAATACCTGCTTGCCGCCACCGCTCCAAATCCACCTCCTCCAACACCACCACCTTAGGGACGGCCCGCCAGAACCAGGCGGGCACCAGATCGTCAATACGGAGGTAAGGGAATAACATCTGTGCCATTTTATCCCTTAATTGAGGTTCCCAATCTTAGAGGGGGGAAATGTGTTGCCACCCACAATGCTAGTATACCGAGCATGGACAGATGCAGATGTGAGGAGAGCTGTAGAAGGAGTCCCCCACCCAAATGACAATATGGGAATTTTCAGACTTAAGTTCCAGCGATTGCAGCAAAGTTTTAAATTAAATGGTGTTGAGGTTGTACGGTGTCTGAGGCAGATATTAGGGTCCGATTGGATTCTTAGTGAAGGTGACTGGAATCCACTGGACCAAAGGGGGGAGCCATTGCAATATGGATCACAAGAACTGACCCAAAGAGTAGACACTCTAATAGGCAGAATAGCTGACAGACGCAGACTGGACTAAGATAAACGAGTGTGTACAGAAAGATGATGAAAGTGTGGAACAATATATAGGGAGGTTGCGGGTAGTATTTGACAGCCATAGCGGGGTAGCCAGACCTAACCCATATGATGATGCTGGACCATATGCTCAGCAGCTAAACAAATAAATGACTTTGTGATACAACACCAAATTACTTACAAAACATGTCCCCTTAGGGAAACCATAGAATATGCTAGACATGCAGAAGAGCAGTGTAAGAGAGCAAATGAAAAGAAACAGATAAAGCAAGATAGTAACCCAAAGGAGGTGTATTTGATGACTTCTGTTGATGGGAAAGCGCAACCTATAACTTTTTGCTTTCTTTTCTGGTGATGGTGGAAATAACCAAAAACGTGGAGGGAGAGGAGGTGGACGTGGTCGAGGTGGAAGCAGAGGACAAATTTTATGGAAATTGTTACGTATGTGGCAAGGCCGGCCACTTAGCAAGTTCCTGCAGAAACAAAAAGTACCAGGAGGAAGAGGGAGCAGATGACGATGACCAGACTGACAAATGACTAGAACCAGGTTATACCCTTCCTTTACTAATATTTGCTGAACAAGAATTGCATGAATCTGAATTGTATGAGTATGGTAATAATGATGCAAATTTGCCAGAAATAAATGATGTGTTGAATTTAGAATCATGTATAGACTTAATGGCTCTAGCAGAACAACCGGTCATTAAACTAGATGTAGAGGGGGTAATGATAACATTTTTATGCGATACAGGAGCCTGTAGGTCAGTATTGAGCGATGATGGCACATGGAGTATTTATACGTCATCACAAAACATACTGGTTAGGTCAGCAGCAGGACAGACAAATAGCGAACCTATATCATGCCCACTCACAGGGAGATTGTTCAACGGCCAAACATTTGAGCATCCTTTTATACTCTCCCCTAGATGCCCGATAAATCTCTTGGGTAGAGATCTGATGCTGAAATGCAACATTAGAGTGGTTCCCACAGAGAAAGGCATGAATGCATACATGGGGGACATACCTGTCAATGTAAATGTAGTGCAGGGGATGGGTGAACCACATTACTTTTACACATTAGACATGGTGTCGAAAGGGCCGGCACAAGTATCCAGCACTTTGGTAGCCATGGCTAATGACCTAGCTCCATCTTCCAGTGTAAAACAAAGCACAGAGTCATTACACTGCACTATGAAATTTGAAAGTACACCGGGGAGGGATGTGGACTATGAAAAACATTTTTCAAACACACCAATACCAGAATAACCTTGGATTACATATACTGGACAGAAAATGGGTATACAGGGGTAAGAGTAAAATTGAATGATCAAGACCAGTTACTCTATGCAGGACACACAGTGCCACACATATCACTGACTATGCCAGCTGGTGGAAGGTGGGTACAGGTAGGAGGGATGGTAGAAGAGGCTCAGACAGATAAAACACCATGGGAGTACTTGCCCTATGACCTCGGAGTGCAGTACTCACCGAGCACAAAAATATATCGGAAAAGCCTGAACTGGGTAACTGAGACAAAGAAAGGAATACACTTACAGTCATCCAGGTGGGAGAAAGTTCTTCTGTTAGAGGAACCATGACACAACACACAGATACTGTTCACTCAGGAACAGGAGGCAGCATTAGAGAGCCTTCCGGACACCTTATGGTCCACAGGGCCCGCTGATGTAGGCCTTATAAAGGGGGTAGAGCCAGTAAAAATCACCCCAAAAAGTACTTTTCAGCCACATCAGAGACAGTATCCTCTAAAACCTGAAGCAGAGAAGGGCATAGAACCTATTATAAAAGTTTTGATTGAGAAAGGGATTATAATAGAATGCCCAGGATCCCCATGTAACACCCCACTTTACCCAGTCAGGAAGACAACCGGAGCTTGGAGATTAGTGCAGGATTTAAAAGCAGTAAATAAAGCTGTAATTCCCACGGTGCCAGATCCACATACACTCCTAAATGACATGCAGCCAGATAACACACATTCCTGGCAGAAGAGGGACATAAGGTTAGTCGGGATAAATTACAGCTCTGGAAAGCAGAAGTGAAGTACCTGGGATACCTAGTGAGCAGAAAGGGACGATCACTAGACCCAGTTAGGAAAAGGGCCATACTAGAAGCCCCTAAGCCGGTCACAAAGAGACAAGTTATGTATTTCTTAGGGATGGTAAATTTCTGCAGGAGTTGGATTCCCAACTATGCAGAACTTACAGGGCCCATACAACACCTTATTTATGCACAATCAATGTCACCTAATGAAAAGGTAGCGTGGACACATGAAGCTGAAGCAGCATTCATTCAGCTTAAGAACACAGTAGTGGGAACATCTGTATTGGGATTGCCAGATTACAGCAAGCCATTTGTACAAACTGTTGACTCAAGGGGAGGCTATATGACTTCCGTTGTGACTCAGAAACATGGCCTGCGAGACCGACCCTTGGCTTTTTACTCAACCAGGTTGGACCCTGTAGCCAGGGGACTTCCGGTTTGTGTACAGGCTGTAGTGGCGGCTTCCATGGCAGTTCTGGCGTCAGCAGCCTTAGTCCTGTTCCACCCTTTGACTCTAAGAGTACCACATGCTGTATCTGTCATTCTACTACAAAATAAGGTTTCATACCTTTCCCCTTCAAGACACTTATCATGCATGACTATACTTCTGTCACAACCACACTTGCACATAGAAAGGTGCACAACACTGAACCCATCAACGTTAGTTCCCATCCAGGAAGATGGCACACCACATGCATGTACTGAAATCATAGAAAAAGAAGTCTCACCAAGAGACGGCCTTAGAGATGTTGCATACACCGAGGCTACACTAACTCTGTTTGTAGATGGGTCATCAAGTAGAAACAAAGATGGTACAAATGCAACGGGATATGCAGTAGTAACACAAGAAGAAACTATAAGAGCAGGAAAACTTCCATCACATTTTTCAGCACAGGCAGCTGAGATCGTGGCCCTTACTGAAGCCTGTAAAATAGGAAAGGGACGAATAGTAAATATATACACCGACAGCCAATATGCATTCTCAACTGTGCACATATTTGCACAATTGTGGAAAAATAGAGGTATGGTCACATCTACTGGCAGGCAAGTCACTCATAAACAACTCCTTTTGCAGTTACTTGAAGGGAAACCAATTTTACCAAAATCACTATTCAGATATGCAGCTATGTTGAGCCATGGCATTAGTCATGTCTCAAGAGGGAGTATGGTAGACATGGTCAGCAGAATATTTTCAGCCTATGGATTGAACACCTATTTTAAAATTTTTTGTGCAGGGTGCCTTGTTTGTGCACAACATAACCCTCAGGGTAACTATCACCCCATAAGGGGCACATTCCCAGAACCAACATACCCCTTCCAGACAATATGTATGGATTTCATTGAACTAACAAAGTGTGAAGGGAAGAAATATTGCCTAGTGATAATTGATGTATACTCTAGGTGGGTGGAAACGAAACCATGTGCACACCCTGACGCAATCACAGTGGCTAAAACCTTAGTGACACAAATAATTCCTAGGTTTGGTATACCAGAGAAAATATATAGCGATAACGGCACACATTTTGTGAACAGAATTATCAACCACTTGAGTAAAGCATTACACATAGAGTTGAAAAACCACTGTGCGTACCACCCACAGTCAGCTGGATTAGTGGAGAGAACTAATGGTACCATTAAAAATAAATTGAGGAAAACGATGGCAGCGACAGGGAAAAATTGGCTTTACTGTTTACCATTAGTCATGCTAAACATGCACATGCTTCCAGGCAGGAAGAAGTTAACCCCGTTTGAAATATTGTATGGGAGACCATTCCTACTACCAGAATTTAGACCATTTATCTCAGAAGATGAGAACATGAGTGAAAACTTAGCAGACTATATGAGAAAAATGTTAAGTAAGAAAGATATTACCTCCATCTCTCTCTCTCATCCACAGCAACAGCAGGGACCCTGCTCGGTACAACCAGGCCAGTGGGTTCTAATTAAAGTAATCAAGCGTAAAAATTGGGCATCGGCCAGGTGGGAAGGACCGTACCAAGTTCTGCTGTCAACACCCACTGCCTTGAAAGTTGCCGAACGAGCCACCTGGATACACCTGACTCACTGCAAGAGAGTAAAAGTGCCAGAGCTTGAGCCAGTTGATTCCTAAAAACCTGCTAGCTGACTCATTGCGAGTCAGGCTGGGCTACAAAGGGGGGGAAACTCGTCTCAAACCCAGTGAAGAACCGAATGGTGCAGGTTTTTGGGGTTCTCAACTGGCCCAAGAAAATGTCCTGGCACCTGTTCAAAAGACCTAACTGGTGTGGCCTAAGAATCTCACTGACATGCCTCATCTTGATAACTCTTTGCATAGTAGCACCCATAATTATATGGGAAGAAGTAACAAGACCCAGAGGCAACCAGGCGCAATCTATCGGAGAGATGTGGATGCACAGAATGAAAAGAGACATGATGGAAGTCAATTTAACTGGCCAAGTGACCCTAGTGTTCAAGGAAGGGCAGATAGGAACCAACCAAATAGACCTATGTCAAGTACTAAGATGTGGACTTTCTGGAGGAGGACGTAGTGGAGGGGTGAGAAAAGCGCCAGTATATTTGTGTATAGCCTCTCTGTATGGAAATGAGAGATGTCCTAGCTGGAAACTGGCCTTATGGAATACAGGAGCTGACTGGGGTTACTCCCCACCTAATCACATGAAGTGCAAAAGTACAAAGAGACGCTTAAAGCTGACACGGGGTGTGGAGCCATCCTCTTGCAGCCAAAATCAGCTATGCAACCCCATCCGGATCACCCTCCAGGACCCACAAAAGTGTGATGAGGGGAGATATACTCTTGGAATTTACACCTCAGGCAGAGGTAACAACATGGAATATTTGCATATTCAGGTACTGCAAAAAGAGGAGCCCAGACAGACTATTGATACCATGCATCCGTGGATTGGTGAATAAGGTTGTTGACCAAGCAGTAACTCAACAATACCTAATAGAGACGATACCCCTCACTCAAGGAGAATCTGATTCTTATCTTGATCATGACATTGATGATGTATAAAAACAAGTGGATTAAGAGAAGCACCATGATGGTCCAGACCCCAACTCTTCACTAAAGAAAGGACTATGACCTGAACCTTGCCTTAAGACCTTGGTCTAATACATTTATAAGAGGAGGGATATGTTAGGTATTTTAATTTCTTCATTTAGAAATTAATTAGCTAAGAATATCATGATTATAAAGGTATGTCAGCATTTTTCTTATCTCACTAGAATGTTTAAGTGCGTCATCTGTAGAATGTTTACGTTAATGTTCTTTAAAAACATCTATTTCCTGTATCCTGTCTTTGTTTCAGAAACTGAGATGAGATATCTATAGGAAACCGGATTTTGCTATGTTAGACAGAAACAAAAAGTCACTTGCTTGCAAAAATGTATTTAACAGTATTTTCAACTAGTTGTGACGTGTTTTTATGCTATATAAGATTCTGCCGCCTAAATACATTCAGAGATTATCCTGATGACACTCTGATTTCTGTGCATTATTTTTCTCTCATTATATCTAGGTGCCCAGATATAATTGACACACACATCAGAATACATGTTTACTCACTAATCTGATCCTATCAACAGGGCATCTACAGCAGCCTCTGCCCACACTCACCCCTCTGGAGCAGGCTAGCTCAGTCCTAGTACTGATAGACACTGATCACACAGGCACAGGGAATGTACAGCAGCCTCTGCCCACACTCACCCTCTAGAACAGGCTAGCTTAGTCCTAGTACTGATAGACACTGATTACACTGGCACAGGGCATGTACAGCAGCCTCTGCCCCCACTTACCCCACTTGGGAAGGACAGCTCAGTCCTAGTACTGATATTTATTGATCACACAGGCACAGGGCATGTACAGCAGCATCTGCCCATACTCACCCCTCTGGAGCAGCTCAGTTCTAGTACTCATAGGCACTGATCACACAGGTACAGGGCATGTACAATAGCCTTTTCCCACCTTCATACCTATTAAGAAGGCTAGCTCAGTCCTAGTACTCATAGGCACTGATCACACAAGCACAGGACATGTATAGCAGCCTATGCTAACACTCACCCCTCTGGAACAGGCTAGCTCAGTCCTAGTACTGATAGGCACTGATCACACAGGTTCATGGCACGTACAGCAGCTTCGGCCCACACTCACCCCTCTGGAGCAGGCTAGCTCAGTCCTAGTATTGTTAGGCACTGATGACCCTGGCACAGGGCATGTACAGCAGCCTCTGCCCATACTAACCCCTCTGAAACAGGCTAGCTCAGTCCTAGTGCTCATAGGCACTGATCACACAGGCACAGGGCATGTACAGAAGCCTCTGCTCACACTCACCCCTCTGGAGCAGCTCAGTCCTAGTACTGATAGGCACTGATCACACAAGCACAGGACATGAACAGCAGCCTATGCTCACACTCACCCCTCTGGAACAAGCTAGCTCAGTCCTAGAACTTATAGGCACCGATCGCATAGGCACAGGGCATGTACAGCATCCTCTGCCCATACTCACTCCTCCTGAACAGCTCAGTCCTAGTACTGATAGACACTGATCACACAGGCAACGGGCACATACAGCAGCATCTGCCCACACTCACCCTCTAGAACAGGCTAGCTTAGTCCTAGTACCGATAGACACTGATCGCACAGGCACAGGGCATGTACAGCAGCCTATGCTCACACTCACCCCTCTGGAACAAGCTAGCTCAGTCCTAGTACTGATAGGAACTGATCACACAGGCACAGGGCATGTACAGCAGCCTCTGCTCACACTCACCCCTCTGGAGAACGCTTGCTCAGTCCTAGAACTTATAGGCACCGATCGCATAGGCACAGGGCATGTACAGCATCCTCTGCCCATACTAACCCCTCTGAAACAGGCTAGCTCAGTCCTAGTGCTCATAGGCACTGATCACACAGGCACAGGGCATGTACAGAAGCCTCTGCCCACACTCACCCCTCTGGAGCAGGCTAGCTCAGTCCTAGTACTGATAGGCACTGATCACACAGGCACAGGGCATGTACAGTAGCCTCTGCCGACACGCACCCCTCTGGAGCAGGCTAGCTCAGTCCTAGTATTGTTAGGCACTGATGACCCTGGCACAGGGCATGTCCAGCAGCCTCTGCCCACACTCTCACCCCTCTGGACCAGGCTAGCTCAGTCCTACTACTGATAGGCACTGATCACACAAGCACAGGGCACGTACAGCAGCCTCTGCCCACACTCACCCCTCTTGAAAAGGCTAGCTCAGTCCTAGTACTGATATTTACTGATCACACAGGCACAGGGAATGTACAGCAGCCTCTGCCCATACTCACCCCTCTGGAGCAGCTCAGTCCTAGTACTGATATGCACTGATCACACAAACACAGGACATAAACAGCAGCCTATGCTCACACTCACCCCTCTGGAACAAGCTAGCTCAGTCCTAGTACTGATAGGAACTGATCACACAGGCACAGGGCATGTACAGCAGCCTCTGCTCACACTCACCCCTCTGGAACAGGCTAGCTCAGTCCTAGTACTGATAGGAACTGATCACACAGGCACAGGGCATGTACAGCAGCCTCTGCTCACACTCACCCCTCTGGAGAACGCTTGCTCAGTCCTAGAACTTATAGGCACCGATCGCATAGGCACAGGGCATGTACAGCATCCTCTGCTCATACTAACCCCTCTGAAACAGGCTAGCTCAGTCCTAGTGCTCATAGGCACTGATCACACAGGCACAGGGCATGTACAGAAGCCTCTGCCCACACTCACCCCTCTGGAGCAGGCTAGCTCAGTCCTAGTACTGATAGGCACTGATCACACAGGCACAGGGCATGTAAAGTAGCCTCTGCTCACACTCACCCCTCTGGAGAACGCTTGCTCAGTCCTAGAACTTATAGGCACCGATCGCATAGGCACAGGGCATGTACAGCAGCCTCTGCCCACACTCACCCCTCTGGAGCAGGCTAGCTCAGTCCTAGTGCTCATAGGCACTGATCACACAGGCACAGGGCATGTACAGCAGCCTCTGCCCACACTCACCCCTCTTGAAAATGCTAGCTCAGTCCTAGTACTGATATTTACTGATCACACAGGCACAGGGCATGTACAGCAGCCTATGCTCACACTCACCCCTCTGGAACAAGCTAGCTCAGTCCTAGAACTTATAGGCACCGATCGCATAGGCACAAGACATGTATAGCAGCCTATGCTAACACTCACCCCTCCTGAACAGCTCAGTCCTAGTACTGATAGACACTGATCACACAGGCAACGGGTACATACAGCAGCATCTGCCCACACACCCTCTAGAACAGGCTAGCTTAGTCCTAGTACCGATAGACACTGATCACACAGGCACAGGGCATGTACAGCAGCCTCTGCTCACACTCACCCCTCTGGAGAACGCTTGCTCAGTCCTAGAACTTATAGGCACCGATCGCATAGGCACAGGGCATGTACAGCATCCTCTGCCCATACTAACCCCTCTGAAACAGGCTAGCTCAGTCCTAGTGCTCATAGGCACTGATCACACAGGCACAGGGCATGTACAGAAGCCTCTGCCCACACTCACCCCTCTGGAGCAGGCTAGCTCAGTCCTAGTACTGATAGGCACTGATCACACAATCACAGGGCATGTACAGTAGCCTCTGCTCACACTCACCCCTCTGGAGCAGGCTAGCTCAGTCCTAGTATTGTTAGGCACTGATGACCGTGGCACAGGGCATGTACAGCAGCCTCTGCCCACACTGTCACCCCTCTGGACCAGGCTAGCTCAGTCCTACTACTGATAGGCACTGATCACACAAGCACAGGACATGAACAGCAGCCTATGCTCACACTCACCCCTCTGGAACAAGCAAGCTCAGTCCTAGAACTTATAGGCACCGATCGCATAGGCACAGGGCATGTACAGCATCCTCTGCCCATACTCACTCCTCCTGAACAGCTCAGTCCTAGTACTGATAGACACTGATCACACAGGCAACGGCCACGTACAGCAGCATCTGCCCACACTCACCCTCTAGAACAGGCTAGCTTAGTCCTAGTACCGATAGACACTGATCTCACAGGCACAGGGCATGTACAGCAGCCTCTGCTCACACTCACCCCTCTGGAGAACGCTTGCTCAGTCCTAGAACTAATAGGCACCGATCGCATAGGCACAGGGCATGTACAGCATCCTCTGCCCATACTAACCCCTCTGAAACAGGCTAGCTCAGTCCTAGTGCTCATAGGCACTGATCACACAGGCACAGGGCATGTACAGAAGCCTCTGCCCACACTCACCCCTCTGGAGCAGGCTAGCTCAGTCCTAGTACTGATAGGCACTGATCACACAGGCACAGGGCATGTACAGCAGCCTCTGCTCACACTCACTCCTCTGGAGAAGGCTAGCTCAGTCCTAGTACTCATAGGCACTGATCACACAGGCACAGGGCATGTACAGCAGCCTCTGCTCACACTCACCCCTCTGGAGCAGGCTAGCTCAGTCCTAGTATTGTTAGGCACTGATGACCGTGGCACAGGGCATGTACAGCAGCCTCTGCCCACACTCTCACCCCTCTGGCCCAGGCTAGCTCAGTCCTACTACTGATAGGCACTGATCACACAAGCACAGGACATGAACAGCAGCCTCTGCTCACACTCACCCTTCTGGAGAAGGCTAGCTCAGTCCTAGTACTGATATTTACTGATCACACAAGCACAGGCAATGTACAGTAGCCTCAGCCCACACTCACCCCTCTGGAACAGCTTAGTCCTAGTACTTATAGGCACTGATCAGACAAGCACAGAGCATGTACAGCAGCCATTGTTTACGTTCACCTTTCTGGAGCAGGCAAGCTCAGTCCTAGTACTGATAGGCATTGATCACACAAGCACAGGCAATGTACAGAAGCCTCTGCTCACACTCACCCCTCTGGAGAACACTTGCTCAGTCCTAGAACTTATAGGCACCGATCGCATAGGCACAGGGCATGTACAGCATCCTCTGCCCATACTCACTCCTCCTGAACAGCTCAGTCCTAGTACTGATAGACACTGATCACACAGGCAACGGGCACATACAGCAGCATCTGCCCACACTCACCATCTAGAACAGGCTAACTTAGTCCTAGTAATGATAGACACTGATCTCACAGGCACAGGGCATGTACAGCAGCCTCTGCCCATACTCACCCCTCCTGAACAGCTCAGTCCTAGTACTCATAGGCACTGATCACACAAGCACAGGACATGTATAGCAGCCTATGCTAACACTCACCCCTCTGGAACAGGCTAGCTCAGTCCTTTCATTGATAAGCACTGGACACACAGGCACAGGTCATGTACAGCGGCCTCTGTCCACACTCACCCCTCTGGAGAAGGCTAGCTCAGTCCTAGTACTCATAGGCACTGATCACACAGGCACAGGGCATGTACAGCAGCCATTGCTCACACTCACTCCTCTGTAGCAGGCAAGCTCAGTCCTAGTACTGATAGGCACTGATCACACTGGCACAGGGCATGTACAGACGCCTCTGCCGACACGCACCCCTCTGGAGAAGGCTAGCTCAGTCCTTTCATTGATAAGCACTGGACACACAGGCACAGGTCATGTACAGAAGCCTCTGTCCACACTCACCCCTCTGGAGAAGGCTAGCTCAGTCCTATTACTCATAGGCACTGATCACACTGGCACAGGGCATGTACAGACGCCTCTGCCGACACGCACCCCTCTGGAGAAGGCTAGCTCAGTCCTTTCATTGATAAGCATTGGACACACAGGCATAGGTCATGTACAGCAGCCTCTGCCCACACTCACCCCTCTGAAACAGGCTAGCTCAGTCCTAGTGCTCATAGGCACTGATCACACAGGCACAGGGCATGTACAGCAGCCTCTACCCATATTCACCCCTCTGAAACAGTTTAGTCCTAGTACTGATAGGCACCGATCACACTGGCACAAGGCATGTACAGCAGTCTCCACCCATATTCACCCCTCTGGAGCAGAGCAGAGGAAATTTTAAATACTTAAATGCCCCGATCAGCCCCATGCAAGAGGTCTGATCAGGAACCCGAAGCATGGGGGAGTGGTTAATGTTAGTTCCCCGGGTGCTCCTGGGATGAATAGCAATAGGGCACTTACTGTTAGTTGAGTCAGTTAGGTTCAGTCTCAGGAAGTACTGCAGGGATGACCAGTTTGGGAAAAGTACGGGAACAGACTGGGAAGGGAAATCATGTGTTTTTATTACTTTTTTTTATTTTGTATCAAAATATTGAGGCTCCATTGACCTCGGTCATTCAGAGGGGACGACCGACAGCATTTTTTTCAGCTGCATCATTTCCTCTTCATTCTAATTGGATTAGGCTGCAGCTGATAGCGAGGCTTAATTCTACAGATCAGAGCACAGTACATGTGAGAATTAGAAAAAAAGAAGTTTCAAGTGCTGTGACCTCCAAATGGCAGCTGTGCTCTTATCTGTGGCATTGATGCAAGCTGCTTTAGCAGCAGGGGGAGAAAGGAAGATACTGTGATTAATAATTTAAAGTGACAGCAGCTTTTTTTTTTCTCAATTAATGAATGTGAAATTTTATTTTATAAATGTAAAAATAAAAAAATAAATCTGGCATAAGCATTTGGGGTTGCCCCATTGCCCCTATGAACCATCCTCCGCTGATTCCTTGTCCGGTGAAAAAACAAGAGACAGGGGAAGGATATGAAGATCTGTAAGATGCAAGATGGTGCAGGGGTTTTAGTGCACCAAGGGAGCCAGGGAGGATATTGGTGCACTGCGGAGAATTAGGGGGTTGGTTTATTGAGACAAGGGGGCTGAGTGGGGAGATGGTGTGTCGAGGGGGCCCAGCGGGGCTGGGAGATCCACTACACTACAGAAAAAATATAAAAAAAAATTAAAATGTCAGAAAGCTTAGGTGGTGGTCTGAATCTAGTGTTGAATCCTGGACCGGATAGGTCTTGGTGGGGGGCAAAGAACTTCAAATTTCCAAAAAACTAAAGCAAATTAAATGCCACATCACAAAGATATGGAATACTCATTTTATGCCCCCCCCCCCCCCCCCTGTGGATCCTTCACTAGAATAGATAATCTATTGCTAGACTTTTCCCTCCGAGATCAAGTGAAACAATCTGAAATTATCTCATGCACATGGTCGGACCATTCTGTGGTAAAGCTTTCACTTGATATTCAGATAGACTATCAGCCCCCTTTATTCATGAAAAATTAATGACCTAATAGAGTTTGTCCCTATTAGGCAAGCAGGGGACAACATCCGAAAGGTCCTTAACTTGATTCCCCACACTAAGAAAAAGAAAAACCCGGCTTGTCTGCTAGCCCTCGATATTGAAAAGGCCTTCACTACATTAGAATGGTCTTATTTACTAGCCTTTCTCACTAAATTTGGTTTCAAAGGCTCATTTATCCACTTAATCAAAACATACTGAAATTCTCCCAAAGCACTATTAAAATTCCCGGGATGAGACAAACCAACCATTGTCATTCTAAGAGGTACGAGACAGGGCTGCCCTCTCTCACCCCTCCTCTTCACCATAGCTATGGAACCTATAGCTCAAGCGATTCGAGTGAATGCTGAGGTTCGAGGTATCTCATCGAGGCTCTCATCTCCAAATACTCCCCCACACGCCCTCTTCGTTCTGCTAACGACCTTCTTCTTTCTACCACTCTTGTCACCTCCTCTCACTCCCGCCTCCAGGACTTTTCTCGCGCTGCCCCTATTCTCTGGAACTCCTTGCCTCACTTCACCAGACTATCCTCCTGCCTTAAATCCTTCAAAACATCAATAAAAACGCACCTCTTTAAAGAAGCCTATAACCTTCCACCCTAACATGCTCAGCACTACTCTTTCCCTACTGTACCACATACACACTTCAACCTTTAGATTTTAAGTCTGTGAGATTCAATCCTGCAAGGTGCTTTAGGGAAAGCGCTATGGACACCGGATTCCAAGCTCAAAGACAGGGCCCTCCATTCATCGCAATGTGTGAATCTTGAACTTGTCATTGCCTGTAACTTAACTTATGTATATCGCTATGGAATATGTTGGCGTGTTACAAATAAATAATAATAATAATAATAATAATATTGAAATAGGCCTACAGCAATTTAAAATCTCTTAATTCACAGATGACCTACTCTGCTCACTCAAAGAACCTACACTACCTCAATATCATCATTGCTGCAAATACTACACGACTTTAGCCATATATCGGGCCTTAAAATAAACTTAGAGAAGACCGAAGCCTTGGTGATAGATCTCCCATCCAATGAGAAAGAAGCCCTAACTAATAGATTTCGGTTTACATTGTCTCACAAAGACATTAGATATATGGGGATAAATCTAACTCCCAATCCTGACAGACTGGCTAAATGGAGGTAGACAGAAAACCCAAAGTGCTTTAGGGGATGCCCCGATGTAGAGTCCTTCACCCATATCTGGTGGCATTGCCCAAAAGTGAAACAGATTTGCAAAGATATTAGTTAACTAGCATCCGACTTCTTTCACATTACTGTTGATTTAACAGCCGATCACTTTCTACCCTCCAGAATAAGCTTTTACAATTCCTAACCCTGGCTACAAAAAGCCACATTGCCAGGAACTGGAAATCTGATAAGTTAGTCTTACTAGCTATAAAAGCCAAAATTAATTTTATTGCAATCAATGAAAGGATTACTCACTCTTTAGCTGATACAACTCACAACTTTAGGGGTTCCTGAGTTGAACATACAGGTCTACACCTATATATTACCTCATAGCCTACTTCTCCTCTTTGTGGGGTAACACAATGGAAGTCTGAGCCGGAGGCCTGGGACCAATGGAGGAAGACCTTAGGGAAGATGAATTTTAGATGAGACGAATATTTGTTAATCAGAATATTGTATATTTGACCATATGTTTGATGTTTTTACTTTTTTTTCTTTTGTCTGTTTCTCTTTTTATTGTTCGACACTGTTTAAGTGTAAATGCTACTTCCTGAAAGAATAAGAAAATGGAACTTCTCAATTAGAGATACTTAAGTATATTACTAGTTATTGCGGTTTATTTTTTACAAGCTGTTGAATTCACCAAGATTTTCTCTCTCTTCACGAGAAGCAAGAAGGAAAATATTGGAAAAAGGAGTAGGCGGACATCATATTTTCCAGAAACTTGCTATCCCCCTCCCCCCGCGGCAGAGCAGGGCCCCGTTTTAACGCACTGGCTGCACTGGCGGTAGCTCTGCCCCTGGGCTTTATTCATTGTCTGTTGTTGTTCAGTCGTTCTCTAGTGTCTGACTTTCTGTGACCTTATGGATTGCAGCACACCAAGTACATCTATCGTTATTTTTCTGTTTTTGCTTATCCATAAGGATCTCATGGCAAAGATACTGGAGTGATTTGATCCAGAAGTGGTTATTTATTGTTATTCACCATCAAATCTATGTGTTCTATGCTGATAAGAGTACATGATGGTGGGGGTGAGGGCAACAAAAGGGCAGCTAGAAATGTGGTGCATGGAAGAACAGGACATATATATTATATTACCATGTGTGAATATTATTATTATTTCCTTTATCTGTAACACGCCAACATATTCCTTACCACTATACAGGGGTAAGTTCAAGACAAAAATTGTTAACACAATGCAAAGAAAAAATGGAGGGCCCTGTCTTTACTAATCAACTTCCTAAATGATTGAATTAAATATATATATAAATCATAAAAACTAATAATATAAGATAAAAAAGTATACCAACTATGACAATGTGTACAGAAACCATATTTACTCCTTAATAATGGATTTATAACTACAAGAAATTGATATTCAAAATAAATCATGTACAGATCTAAATCTCATCAATGAATGTCATGGAACAGTGATGTTGCTCCAAACATGGCTGATTCATCCCTGAAGAATAGAAAACTAGAAGAGAACAAGCAAAACAGATGCTAAAGCCATTTTGTTTGGCCGTGTCCAACTGATACGAGGTCACATCATGGAGCGAGGACAGAAGGTGGAATCAGCATATAACTGGGTAAACGAGACTGGGCTGGTCGGTGGGATGATGATGCAAGAAAGGTCCTTGTAGTTGTTGTAAGATTGTCACTATCAAGGATTACTTGGTGAAAGGACCAAAAGGATAGTAAATCCATCACTCATATTAGACAGCAAATCCCTCACTCATACTGGATAGTAAATCCCTCACTGATCAGATGATCAGAAAATGATCAAAAGACATGGGGGGAAAATACATGGCTCCTTATAAGTATATGCTTGCTGCATAGCATAAGATGTATTATGCCTAGGTTAGGAGACCTACCCACAGACAGTCACTATTTTAATCTAATGGATATTATCAGTGTGGGACTGGTTCATAGCTTGTGCATTTGATCTTGTGGGAGCCATGTATAAACTAGTATTTAGACTGAAAAGTGAAAATGCATCTGATTTACTCAGACAAGTAAAGTGTGTTTATTTCCTGTGTGCAATGATTTGGTACAGGTGAGAGGGGAGTGTTTTTGCTTGGATTAAACTTGCATATAAGTTTGGACCTTGTGTGTGACTGTTTGCAGGAGGAAGTTCAAAGGAAAGGATCAAATTGTAGTATTTTTGTAATCTGTAATTATGAGTCAGTCCAGTGGAACCCTCACTCAGTGTACATCCTGTTGCCTCTCTGTAAGCTCAGATTAAAGAGCTGGAGAGGAGAATTGCAGCACTTAGTGATATTGCTCCACTGGAAAGGGAGCTGGTGCTTACTGAGCACAGTTTAGCTGGACCTAGCAGGGAGGGTGGAGCTGGGGCTATTAAAGATGTCCAGTGAGGTAGCTGGGTTACAGTTAGAAGCAGAAGCAGGGGGAACAGGAGCAGGAGGCAGGCCAATAATGAGTTGGCAAGCACCAACAGATTTGCCAGATTGAGTGAAACTGTTGGGGATGTCCATTCAGGAAAAAAATCTACATGTCCCTGCCAAGTTTCCCAGAGTGTAGCACAATAACTGCATTTCTGTGAAATGAGCAGGATATTTTACCTATATTTAGACATTCAAATGAGAACACAAATATACTATTGCGTCCCATCACTCACTAGACTGATTGTCACAATCGCCTCTCCCTCCTAACATGCTCAGATTCCATTCCATTCTTACAACCCAAGTCACTTTCTCATATCCTGACAACCATAGTTGCTCTTCAGTCCTCCTTTTACATGACCTAGATGCTGCCACTTCCATCTCCCGTGACACAGTCACTATGCCATCTTGCCCAAGACCTCTGGGAAACATGAGCCTCGCCCATGACCCAGGAAAAACCTTTTCCCTACCATGACCCTTCAAGCCGACTAGGTTTACATATCTACCTGGCTTTTGCCACATCATAAGCTACCCCTTCACCACAAGAGAGGGATCAGACCACACATACATATACATATATCTCAAAATTTAGTGTGTGGCCCAGGTATATATATATATATATATATATATATATATATATATATATATATATATATATTGTGATCGTTTGCCCCCTAGAGGATGGTGCCAAGTAAAGAAGAGTAAAGAGTTCTTGACAGGAGTGACGGAGTTAACCCCTGAAGAACTACTAATTGGTGCAGGTGCAGTTTCTCTTTAAAGCCTGGAAAGCAGACATGGAAAGGTGTGGCTGATTAGGCTCTGGCCTAAGTTGTGTACTGCTGCTGCTAGCAGCCAGAGCAAGCCACAAGAGAGGAGCTTGCTGGCTGATCCTGTGTGGAAAAAGAACCTGGAGGAAATCTTGTTTTACTGTGGCTCCCAGTTTTGGATGACAGAAAGAAGTGTGTGCTGTTGTGAAGTCGCTGGACTAACAGAGCGGTCGGAAAGAGTAACTCCACAGCCAGGAGGTGAAGCTACAGAGGCACCAAGTAAGTGAATGACAGACTGAGGAGGACTCCCAGGTAGAGTAGCTTAAAAAGAGACAAGGTCTATGCCAGTGAGGAGTCTGGGAGTTGCAGCTAACAAGAGAACGTTGTTAGCTGTTTGGACTGCTATAAGAGAGGAGCTTGTGTGAAAGTTTGCTCACACAGATAACAAAGTAAAGCTGCTGTTTGAAAAAAGCCAGCCCTGCAGGCTAATTGTGGAAATCCTGTATGTAAAGGTACCATTGCAGAGTCTGATAACCCCAGGGCGAAGTCTGTGTTGTTAAACAGATTTGTAGCCTTTACCAAGAGAGAGTGTTAAGAGTCCCTGGAGGTTGCGATATCTGGAGAGTAGGGCGGGCCAGAACCCCACCCTATGGTATAAAGTTTAAAGACGACGGTCTACAGAGTAAAGACTAAATAAAACAGAGACTGTTTGTATCCTGGCCACAAGGTGGCACTACACCAAATAGAAGAAGAATATTTGTATCCTGGCCACAAGGTGGCACTGCAAAAGACTATCTGTATCCTGGCCACAAGGTAGCACTACACCAACTATAAGAGACTGTGTGTTTTCTTCATGAATTATAATTTCTCTGGAGCAGAGAAGCTGCACAGGGGTGTAGTCAGGGTGTTCCTGCACGTTAGTAAGAAACGTATATGTAGATTTTAATTTTCATTATTTCTAATCCTTGTTTATGAGCCATACTAATAAACAAGTCTTCTGCATCTGAAATCTGTATTGCTGAACCTTTTGTCATAAAGGATTCCTGTGGCAAACGACCATCTTTGTCACAATATATATACATATATAGTGTTTGGGGGAGGTGTGTATGTAAGGATGATATATACATTGGCACCACACACTATCACATATAATAGATGTCAAACTACGAGACGTTGTCACTCTTTGCGTGATGCGTATGAGTTAGGCGATGAGCTCCAAGGGCGCTTATTGCTTGCGAGCCTCACGAAAAGAGGCGAGCCGTTAACGCATGGCACTTAGGCAATGAGCGCCAAAGGTGCTCATAGCGTGCGAGCCTCGTTTTGGCACTCGAAAATCGCCTAAGTGAGAAAAAAAAATGTCTGCCAAAAAAATTAAAATTAGGCTACACAGTCCTGGACCGTGAAAAACAGTGCCAAACGTGTAGCACTTTCACACTGGAATGTACGAACTACAAAATACACTATTATAAATGACGGAAAATGGTTGCGAGACGTGTAACACATTAATAACATTATGAATCTACAATGGTGCTTTACACAACTAAACCAACAGCTTTACTTCGCGCACGCAGCCTATTTATAATGCACACTTGGGACATTCATTACACTTTATCATCAGGGCACCAACACTCAAACTGTACATTGTATGTTGCCGGAAAATACAAACAGATTGTTAGCTCTTCAGGCTATTGATTGCTGGATATATTAATTACAAATAGATAAAGTATATTAATTTATTCAAGAAATAATTAATTCATTATTAGTTTTTTTTTTTCAAAGTGCTGCGTCTCAGATTTTTTTTTTCTAACCCCCGTGTTTGTCAAGTGTTTGGTGGCTCAGGCGATGCCGCGTTTACTAAGTGTTTGGTGGCTAAGTCCCGCGTGTTTCATTGCTCACCGCGAGGAGAGCAGGCAGTGAGCGCCTTTGGTGCTCATTGCCTTTGTGCTGCAAGTTTTAGTGCCTTAACAGCTCGCCTCGCTATGCGTGTAGCACTTAGGCGATGAACGCCGAAAACACTCATCGATGAGTGTTTTGGGCGTTCATCGCCTAAGTGCTATACGTTATTGGCTCGCATCACTTTGCGAGGCTCGCAGCAATGAGCGCCTTTGGCGCTCATCGCCTAAGTGCTACGTGTTAATGGCTTGCCTCGTGAGGCACCACGCAAAGCTTGACGACGTCTCGCAGTTTGACAATTATAATATGTGACATCAAAGTACCTGATATTCACTGACTATGGAATAGTTTGTCTCAGTAACAGATTTCATATATACTGTAATTTGTTTCACTTTTACTTCTACCTGTTAATAAAAATACAAGTGTTACATCTTTCTATGAATCATTCATGTGACAGTAAAATTGATACACACTTGTTTTGTGATTTAAACATTGATTTGAAAGTAAATGTATATAATTCCTGATCATCTGTAATCTGCTGCTATTGAATCATTTACAAAATTCAAATTGCAGACAAACTTGTGTTTCCTGGGGCTTGGCACTAAATAATAACATCTTCAAAAAGGAAATAGAAAACACTCTAAAAAGAGAATATTCAACTTTATTAATTTTGGTGAACAATGCCACGCTGCGGATTTTTAACCAAATTGAATGAAGACAGTTTACTTTTTAGAGCGTTTTCCATTTGCTTATTGCATTGAAAATTTTTGAGGGGATAAAATGTATACTATTGTATATTATTGTGTACATTTATAAAACAAGTTGTTTTTGTTTTTTAAATATTATACATGACTTTGTTTCTGTATTATAGAATTGGTTAATTTTTGTACTTATTTCCTTTGTCTACTATACATCATGTTCTGTAATTTTAGTTCTTATTACATGTATTATATATTTACCTTGTTACAACCCTGTAACCTTGAGGGTCCTGTAGCAATGTGATATGTTGTTATTATAATACAATTTTTCATAAAAACATTTTAAAAAAATTGACACCATCATTGTACAATAAACAATTTATCTGTTTGTACATATAAATAATAATCCACTAGGAACTTGCTTGATATGGCCCCACTGAGGACCTTCGTCGCGCATCACGAGCCCCGCGCTGAGCGCCTTCGGCGCTCATTGCGTGGCTTGCAATGAGCATTGAAGGCACTCATTGTGAGCCTCTTCACCCGTGTACTTTACAGGCCCTGCGATAAGCCCCAGGGTGCTCATTGTGAGCCTCTTCTCTGCGTGTAGTTTTGTGACCTTACTGTGACTGTTACTACCTTGGGATAAGAGTTAGTGCCTTGGGTTAAGTATTACTGTATTGTGTTAAGTGTTACTTCTTTGAGCTCATTTTACTTCCTTTATCCTGGTTTTACATACTTCAGCCTCGTTTTCATCGTGTTTAAATTTTTCGGTGGCCATTTTTTTTCTCCCTTAGGCGATTTTAAATAGTGAAATAACTAAAAATATGTCTCAAATTAAGTTGCAACCTTACTCACAGGCTTCTCCCCCTGTGCTGTGTGTGAGTGTATAAGTGAATTTGAGGCATATTTGTTGTTTTTAGCAGGTGTTTCGAGTTACGTGGTTCGGCCATTAAAGCAGTAATTTTCCGAGGCCCACAGTCCATGTACGTGCATTGGATCCTAAGTACTACTGGCCTCGCGACAGACTAAGTCCTGCGTGCCTCAACTGCTTGCCTTGCTACGTGAGGCTCATTGCTTTGGCGCTCATTGCAGCCTAAGTCCAGTGTGCCTCAACTGCTCACCTCGCTATGTGAGGCTCGCAGTGCAATAACCGCCAAATGCGCTCATTGCAGCCTAAATCCCGCATCCCTCAACTGCTCGCCTCGCTTTGCAAGGCTCACAGTGCAATGACCGCCAAAGGGCGCTCATTGTAGCCTAAGTCCTGTGTGCCTCAGGTGCTCACCTCGCAAATCGTGACCAACATCATAAGCGTTACTCACAGCCCCGCAGATCCACAACTATTATATTGATAGAGCCATATTCATTAAAGGTGAACTCTTGATGAGATATATGTCTCAAAGGATATCATAAGAACAGAAATGTTCTACAACCTGGCTGGTAGATGGGAAACTCTCCATGAATAATTATTTTAAAATGTAATTTTAGGGTCCGTGACAATGTACTCTTATCATGTGATCACAACAAGAGAGGATGTACACTTATCATGTGGCCCTGACAGGAAAGGATTCTTTCTCGATTCATATAAACACATTAGAAGAGGATGTACTTTTATCATATGATCACTACAGGAGAGGATGCACTCTTTGCATTTAATCACAACAGGAGAAGATGTACTCTTATCACATGATCATAAAATGAGAGGATGTACTCTTATCATATGATCACAACAGGGAAGGATGTACTCTTGTCACATGATCACAACAGGAGAGGATGTTCTCTCATCATATGATCAGAACAGGAGAGGATGTACTCTTATTATATGAAAACAACAAGATAGAATGTACTCTTATAACATGATCAGTACAGGAGAGGAATTATTCTTATCATAGCATCACAGCAGGAGAGGATGTACTCTTATCATAGGATCACAGCAGGAGAGGATGTACTCTTATCTTATGATCACAACAAGAGAGGATGCACTCTTATCATTTGATCACAACAGGAGAGGAATTATTCTTATTATATGATCACATTAGGAGAGGATGTACTCTTATCATATGATCACAACAGGAGAGGATGTACTCTTATCATAGGATCACAGCAGGAGAGGATGTACTCTTATCTTATGATCACAACAAGAGAGGATGCACTCTTATCATTTGATCACAACAGGAGAGGAATTATTCTTATTATATGATCACATTAGGAGAGGATGTACTCTTATCATATGATCACAACAGGAGAGGATGTACTCTTATCACATGATCACAACAGGAGAGGATGTACTCTTATCATATGATCACAACAGGAGAGGATGTACTCTCATCATACAATGACAACAGGAGTGGATGTACTCTTATCATATAAACACATTAGAAGAGGATCTACTCTTATCATATGATCACAACAAGAGAGGATTTACCTTTTATCATATGATCACAGCAGGAGAGGATTTACTCTTATCATATGATCACAGCAGGAGAGGATTTACTCTTATCATATGATCACAGCAGGAGAGGATGTACTCTTATCTTATGATCACAACAAGAGAGGATGCACTCTTATCATATGATTACAACAGGAGAGGATGCACTCTTATCACATGATCACAAAAGGGGAGGATGTACTCCTATCTTATGATCACAACAAGAGGTGATGTTTTCTTATCATATGATCACAACAGGAGAGGATGTACTTTTATCATATGAACACATCAGGAGAGGATGTACTCTTATCATATGATCAACACCGGGAAGGATGTACTCTTGTCACATATTCACAGCAGGAGAGGATTTACTCTTATCATATGATCACAACAGGAGAGGATGCACTCTTATCATGTGATCACAACAGTAGAGGATGTACTCTTATCTTATGATCACAACAGGAGAGGATGTACTCTTATCATATAATCACAACAGGAGACGATGTACTCTTATCATGTGATCACAACAGGAGAGGATGTAATCTTATCAAATGAACAAATCAGGAGAGGATGTACTCTTATCATATGACCACAACAGGGAAGGATTGATTCTTGTCACATGATCACAGCAGGAGAGGATTTACTCTTATCATATCAACACAACAGGAGAGGATGCACTCTTATTACATGATCACAACAGGAGAGGATGTACTCTCATCATATGATCAGAACAGGAGAAGATGTACACTTATCATATGATCACAACAAGGGAGGATGTACTCTTATCATATGATCACAACAAGGGAGGATGTACTCTTATCAAATGATCACAACAGGAGAGGATGTACTCTTATCATATGATCACAACAGGAGAGGATGTACTCTTATCATATAAACACATTAGAAGAGGATCTACTCTTATCATATGATCACAGTAGGAGAGGATGTACTCTTATCATATAATCACAACAGGAGAGGATGTACTCTTATCAAATGATCACAACAAGGGAGGATGTACTCTTATCATGTGATCACAACAGGAGAGGATGTACTCTTATCATATAAACACATTAGAAGAGGATCTACTCTTATCATATGATCACAACAGGAGATGATGTACTCTTATCATATGATCACAACAAGAGAGGATGCACTCTTATCATATGATCACAACAAGAGAGGATGCACTCTTATCATATGATTAGAACAGGAGAGGAAGTACTCTTATCTTATGATCACAACAAGAGGTGATGTTTTCTTATCACATGATCACAAAAGGAGAGGATGTACTCTTATCATATGATCATAAAAGGAGAGGATGTACTCTTATCATATGATCAACACCGGGAAGGATGTACATTTGTCACATGATCACAGCAGGAGAGGATTTACTCTTATCATGTGATCACAACAGGAGAGGATGTACTCTTATCATATGACCACAACAGGGAAGGATTTATTCTTGTCACATGATCACAGCAGGAGAGGATTTACTCTTATCATATCATCACAACAGGAGAGGATGTACTCTTATCATTTAATCACAACAGGAGAGGATGTACTCTTATCATTTGATTACAACACGAGAGGATGCACTTTTATCATATGAACACATCAGGAGAGGATGCACTCTTATCATATGATCATAAAAGGAGAGGATGTACTCCTATCTTATGATCACAACAAGAGGTGATGTTTTCTTATCATATGATCACAACAGGAGAGGATGCACTTTTATCATATGAACACATCAGGAGAGGATGCACTCTTATCATATGATCATAAAAGGAGAGGATGTACTCTTATCATATGATCAACACCGGGAAGGATGTACTCTTGTCACATATTCACAGCAGGAGAGGATTTACTCTTATCATATGATCACAGCAGGAGAGGATTTACTCTTATCATATGATCACAACAGGAGAGGATGCACTCTTATCATATGATCACAACAGGAGAGGATGCACTCTTATCATATGATCACAACAGGAGAGGATGCACTCTTATCATATAATCACAACAGGAGACGATGTAATCTTATCATATGATCACAACAGGAGAGGATGCACTCTTATCATATGATCACAACAGGAGAGGATGCACTCTTATCATATAATCACAACAGGAGACGATGTAATCTTATCATATGACCACAACAGGGAAGGATTTATTCTTGTCACATGATCACAGCAGGAGAGGAATTACTCTTATCATATGATCAGAACAGGAGAAGATGTACTCTTATCATATAATCAAAACAAGGGAGGATGTACTCTTATCATATGATCACACCAGGAGAGGTTGTACTCTTATCACATGACCACGACATGAGAGGATGTACTCTTATCATATGATCACAATAGGGAAGCATGAACTCTTATCATATGATCAAAATAAGGAAGGATGTACTCATCATATCATCACAACAGGAAAGGTTGTACTCTTTTCATATGATCACATCAGGAGAGGATGTACTCTTATCATTTGATCACATCAGGAGAGGATGTACTTTTATCATTTGATCACAACAGGAGAGGATGTACTCTTTTCATATGATTACATCAGGAGAGGATGTACTCTTATCATATGATCACAACAAGAGAGGATGTACTCTTATCATATCATAACAACAGGAGAGGATGTACTCTTATTACATGATCACAACAGGAGAGGATGTACTCTTATCATATCATAACAACAGGAAAGGTTGTACTCTTATCATATGATCACAACAAGAGAGGATGTACTCTTATCATATCATAACAACAGGAGAGGATGTACTCTTATTACATGATCACAACAGGAGAGGATGTACTCTTATCATATGATCACAACAGGAGAGGATGTACTCTTATCATATGATCACAACAGGAGAGGATGTACTCCTATCATGTACACTTTTTACACTCTACACTTTTATCATTTGATCACAACAGGAGAGGATGCACTCTTATCATATGATCACAACAAGAGAGGATGTACTCTTATCATATGATCACAAGAAGAGAGGATGTACTCTTATCATATCATCACAACAGGAAAGGTTGTACTCTTATCATATGATCACAACAGGAGAGGATGTACTCTTATCATATGATCACAACAGGAGAGGATGTACTCTTATCATATGATCACAAGAAGAGAGGATGTACTCTTATCATATGATCACAAGAAGAGAGGATGTACTCTTATCATATAATCACAACAGGAAAGGTTGTACTCTTATCATATGATTACAAGAAGAGAGAATGTACTCTTATTATATGATCACAACAGGAGAGGATGTACTTTTATCATATGATCACATCAGGGAAGGGTTTACTTTTGTCACATGACCACAACAGGGAAGGATCTACTCTTGTCACATGATCACAGCAGGAGAGGTTGTACTCTTATAATTTAATCACAAACGGAGAGGATGTACTCTTAGCATAATTAAAATATGGAAGGATGTACTCTTATAATATGAGCACAACAGGAGAGGATCTACTCTAATCATACGATCACACCAGGAGAGGATGTACTCTTATCATATATTTACAACAGGAGAGGATGCACTCTTATCATATAAACACAACAGGAGAGGATGTGCTCTTATAATAAGATCACACCAGGAGAGGATGTACTCTTATCATATGATCTCAGCAGGAAAGGATGCACTCTTATCATATGATTACAGCAGGAGAGGATGTGCTCTTATAATAAGATCACACCAGGAGAGGATGCACTCTTATCATATGAACTCAGCAGGAAAGGATGCACTCTTATCATATGATTACAGCAGGAGAGGATATACTCTTTTTTTTTTTTTATTAAAGATTTTTATTAAATTTTTCAAATGACAAAAATCCAGAAAACAACGAAGACTATGCCTGGTAATTTTAAACAAAAAATAAAAAAACATTATTTTACAATAACAACAATAAAAAAAACATAAAAAGCAAAAAAAAAAACAGATATAGCCTCATACACACCACAGTCACACCACATTCATAATCTATATTAGTACCCAGGTGAGAGTCAAAAGGAATCTCATCTAAACTTGTTTTGTTAAACGTTCACGATTCTACAATAGAGTCCCAAACCAACCATTTAGATTTATGTTGATTAATAATTTTGCCAGATTCATAGAGATTTTCTAAATCTCTAATATAGTTAATAGGCGGGTTGGGTTGTTTCCATCTACTAATAATGGTGGATTTGACTGTGGAACAAATCTGAACAATTAACGCAAGTTCTCTAGTTTTAAGAGTGTCCAAAAAAATGTGGAATAGACAACCCTATGGGGTACAACAGATAATCTTTTTTAATTTTGCTGAAAAAAATTCAAAGCATTCAACCCATAAAGGATTAATAAAAGGACAATCCCACCAAATGTGGAATTGATTGCCAATGCCCCCACAATTTCTCCAACACAATTTATCTTTGATGTCGTGGGAGATTTGGTATAGTTTAAGGGGAACTATATACCATCTATTTAAGGTTTAAAAATATACCTCCCTTTGGGAAGCATTTTTGATAAATTTATTGGTTACTCTGAAAGCTTTTTTTCCCAACAAGTTAGGGAAATTGAAATGGTAAAATCTTGCTCCCACAACATCAAAGATGCAGATTTTGTTTTCTCAATGTTAGATCGTATAATATGAAAACATTTTGAAATTAGGTGGGAAAAGTTCATTTTTTGAACAAGCAGTTCAACCAAAGTCAACTGCTTGCAAAAAACTTTATAGGTTATATGCTTATCTACCCATATTTTTAATTGTTCATATGTTAACCAACAAAAGTTTGAAGTACCAAGTTTTTCTTAAAATTGGGAAAAGGGAGTAGTTTTCTATCACACAAAAAATCACCAAGTATCTGAGATGACTTAGTTAAAAGATTAGAATTTATAGTTGTTTGAATTGAATTAATAATACTAGAAAAAACAACATATAAGGCCTTTTAATAGGCTCTAAGCCGGTAATAAGAAGTGTGAGGCCGCTATAGGTCAAAGGAGGCGAGGATAAAGAGAGAGAAAAAAAACAACAAAAAAACGATGTAGGTTAAAAATTTGTTGTTTGAAACAGCTGTGCAAAATACAGTTAAGTACAGCTGTGCAAAATACAGTTAAGTACATTTTATTTTCATAAAAGTAGTGTCTTACTATAAAAAACAAGTGAATCAAATCATTATATATTAAATTCTAGACATCTTTAGATGAATATAAAAATGTATTAATATGAGCACTCCAATGCGGAAAAAAGTCCAAAAATACAAAAGTAAAAATTGGTAAAAGAACCAATTTAGTTTTAGTAGTGTTTACAATAACTAGTAAATACCTGACATGATATATTTGAGTGGATTATAATATTACCAAGTGCATAAAGTGATCCATAAGATGAGTGTTAATTGCAATACAGTAATAATAATATTTAAGTGATTTGTCATAAAACTCCATATGAAAAAATATTCAGTGAAAAAAAAATATAAAAAACATTATGTCAACCTAGACCATAGAATTAATTCAATTTTCTTATCTTTCCTTTTTCTCTCTGTTTTAACGAAAAAATAAAAGTCAAATTCTCGGAGCAAAAGGATCTATGACTTCTGCCATTCTGGTCTCAGTGGTTTTAATGCCTTAAAATCTCCAAGGGGCGATTTAGTAACAATACACCATTTAGAGAGCAAATCTCGCCCTTCAGAAGGTGATTTAATCCTGAACCATCTTGAGTCCTTCAAGACCGATAAGCCCACAGGAAATGTCCATTTGTATGGAAGATTATCCGATCTCAAGGCCAGAGTAATGGTTGAAAATTTTCTACGTTTAAGTAATGTTGATGCTGATGTATCTGAGAAGACTTTTATGCTTTGATACGGCTTTACTGAATGCTTGTTTAGATGAAAGGAAGTGGAACTTGACTATCACATCCCTAGACCAAGAAGTGTCAAGGTGTGATGGTCTGGAAATTCTATGATAAGAGACCAGTCTAAGGTCATGTTGAGAAAGTGCTGGAACAAGTATGTTAAACAATTTTTGTAAATAGTTATCCAGGTCTAAATTTAAAATGTTTTAAGGGGTACCCCTATTTCTAAGATTAGATCTTGTCATCCTGTCTTCCATGCTTGCAATTTTAATATTCATGTCTTTTAAGCTGTCTTCTAGCTTTTGAGAATGAGATAGGAGAGAATTATACTCAATTGTCAAGTTATCACACCGAATTTCAATTTGTGATGTTTTAGAGTTAAGTTCTTTAATGGCCAAAGCATTTTCCATGATTTGATGTTTTATATCTGCCATTAAGCTCAGCTGGAAGTCATGAAGAATCTCTTTCATCTTAGATGGGGTTAATAAGTCGTCATTAGAAATTTTCGTATCACTAGCAGCATCAGTTCAGGATGAAGATCAAATCCAGTTCTTCAATCCCCTTCTCATAGTATAGCAGCAGAGGTTCAGGATTCAAAAGGACTATAAACCATTCCGTCTAAGAAACACACAATTTCTATCTATCCCTAAGAGCATATTTATTTGTCTGTTCACCTCTTTCTATAGCATTCTTACATGCCAAACATCAAAGAACAATTACCTTAGCAAATCAGAATCTAGCCCCTTTGAAATACCCTATTTGCCCCTATATAGGCTAAGGCTTTCACCAATGGCTTAGTGCCAGCCTGTCTGTTATTCCAGCTAGGTGCAGAGGAGTCTAGGGCCCCAGCTACGTCGTGTAAGGATCTGGGCACATCAGGGGTTGATTAGATAATGTGAGTTGGTTTTGATAATATAATAGCCCTGGAGCCAGAATGTCTGGATCGGGTACTGGGGTCCAACCTGAGTTGGGAAATATTTTAATTAGCTTGATACAATAGTTGCACCCTAAAATACTGTTCCTAAAAATGGAAAAATAATCCAGAGCACTTTAGGCTCAAATTACCTAGTGGAAATGGGCCATAGGGGTTCAGGGCATAAAAGTGGGGCTTGGAGAAAACACATCCTACAATATTACAAATCAGCACTTGACTAGCAACCCTATTAAATTCCCCCAACATGTAAAGCCGTAGCGCAAAACGGAGCCTGCAAGATTTACAGCAATTACATTGGCCTCTTAAAGCTACCTGCAAACACCTGCGGGTTATATGCAGAAAAACTTTATGGGATGTCAAAATCTGAGCTCTGTTGCCACAAATCCTTTGATCTGTCAAGCCCGTAACAGTAACGTTCGAAAATCGCTATTAAATTGCTATAAATCATCTAACATTCAAACCCGTAACCCGCAAATCAAGCCAAAAAGCCAACGGGTGCTAGAGAGGACTCACAAGGGAGTTAAAGTCCTATATGTAGCACTATAAATGCAAATGTAAACACACTACTATACTTATAATTAAAGGGAAAGTGATGTTAGGTATTAAAATTAATAGCACAACATTCTTAAGCTTGCAGATCTGCACAATAAAACACTATGGGCCTCGTAAATAAGAGGCTTCTACTTAAGCCCTACGTACTGCAAAGTTTCTCTAAGTTCCAATGCTATTACAATCGCCCTGCTGTGAGCAACGTATGAGCTACGCAGCAGGGGCGTACGTATCAACACTGCGTAAATGTACATGAGGAGTGACAGCCTTAAAGGGCTATTACGCAATCCTGGCCGCGGCACCTAAAATTAACCCCCCTTTATGCTGGGGGTCCCCATCGGGACCCCCCAAGTGTCCCCACATTAACCCCTTGCAGCGGGGGTCCCCGATCTGCATAGATTAGGCCCCCCGCTGCATTTAAAAGTTTTAAATTCCCCGCCGTGGCTCCTTAAAGGGGCCGCGGCCCACTATTACCCAATCCTGGCCGCGGAACCTACAATTAACCCCCCTCTATGCTGGGGGTCCCCATCAGGACCCCCAAAGTGTCCCCATATAAACCCCTGCAGCCCCCCCACATTAACCCCCTGGAGCGGGGGTCCCCGATCGGCACCAATCGTGACCCTGCTGCATTTCGATTTTAAATTTCCTGCCTCGCGGGTCCTTAAAGGACCGTAAAAGTCCTGAAAGGACTCGCACTAAAAATATTAACCCCAGGCAACTATAATTAACCCTATAATTCATGGGGGTCAATACAGACCCCCATAAGGCCTTAATTAACCCTATAACTCATGAAGGTCAATACAGACCCCCATAAGGTCGCAATTAACCCTATAACTCATGTTGGTCAATACAGACCCCATAAAGCCTTAATTAACCCTATAACTCATGGTGGTCAATACAGACCCCCATAAGGCCTTAATTAACCCTATAACTCATGGTGGTCAATAAGGTAAGGTAGGTTTTTTTTATTTTTGTAATTAGAGTGGTGGGGAGGTTTATTAGGGGGTAGGTAATGTAGGTAGGTAGTGTAAGTGTTAATAGATTAGTGTAGAGGGGGGTTAGTTTAGATTAAATGGTTTATTGGGGGTTATAGTGTAGTGTTTGTAGTTAGTGTCATGATGGTCCTTGAGGACCGTCATGGCACTTATGTGGTTAGTGTTGAGTTGTAACAGGCCCATAATGGTCATAATATAGCCTTATGGGACTGATGGGGTTAAATAGAGGCTTATGGGAGTCAGTATTGACCTTCATGAGTGACGGGGTTAATTAAGGCCTTATGGGGTTCTGTATTGACCTTCATGAGTTACAGGGTTAATTATAGTTGCCTGGGGTTAATATTTTTAGTGCAAGTCCTTTCAGGACCTTTACGGTCCTTTAAGGACCCGCGAACCGGGAAATTTAAAATTGAAATGCAGCAGGGTCACGATAGGTGCCGATCGGGGACCCCCGCTGCAGGGGGTTTATTTGGGGACATTTCGGGGGTCCCGATGGGGACCCCCAGCATAGAGGGGGGTTAATATTAGGTGCGGCGGCCGGGATTGGGTAATAGTGTGCCGAGGCCCCTTTAAGGAGCCGCGGCGGGGAATTTAAAACTTTTAAATGCATCGGGGGCCTGATCGGTGCCGATCAGGGACCCTTGCTGCAAGGGGTTAATGTGGGGGTGCTGAAGGGGTCCCGATAGAGACCCCTGCAGCATGGGGATGTGTATAGGGAGCAGGGGGGGGCTGCGGGGGGGCTGCTCCGAGGCAGCACGTAGAGGCTTTAGGATCCCTTGCGGGCACTTTTTGTGCCCGTAGGGATTCTTACGAAATGCGATAATCATGCGAAGATTTAAGGCTGCGTGTGACTATGTAGCTCTCTCGGAGCCTATTCTCGGCCATTTTTTCGTAGTCATATCGCAAAGCAGGCTGCAAGAGATTCGGTACTCGCAAACAGCAGAAAAACTGCCTTTTGCGAGCACCGAGAGAACTATGAGGGAGAATTTAATAGGGCCCTAAATTTTCTGTTTAATTTCAGTGTTATATCGAGCCCGGTAATCAATGTGTTAATATATATAATGGAACTTGCATGGACTAGAATATCATATTTACTGATTTATTAATATTGCAATATTTCTGAAATGGGGGTTCGATCGAAACTCGTAATTGAAACCCGTAAGGCTTAGAAATCCAACCTCCATTTGTCAGTGATGTAATGATGACGATCTCTTTTACCATTGGCTGGGTTTGACTAATTGATCATGTTCATGGCCTCGCATGCAACGTGCGCAAGAATGGTTTACGGGTTTGCGTCTCCGGTCAGTTGGTCGCGGCATGGTTGAATGTAATAGCTCTGTGAAGCAGTAGAATTTCAAGCCTGCAGGCTTTGCAGGTGTGCCGTTGCCACTACGGGTTTGCAATGTAATGGGGCTGATAGTCTTTGCCAGTGTCCTTATTGCCATTACATTAGCCTATGATCATCTGACCACATAGCTAGTGTTCTTCAGGGTCCAGTGACCAGACCCAAAAGGTCCAATAGTCCTGGGGGTTGTGGCAATACACTTTTTTGACCCTGAAGTACTGTTGGTTGTGGGGTTCAGGGGAGTTCCAAAAAGCAGGTTGTAACAGGCTATGTTTACTTATTGCTGCGGGACCAACTAACGTGCACATTAGTACTGTTGTGTGGACTAGCCAAGGTGAGAGTTAAACCCTATGAACACACAACTCATGGTGTGAACACGTCTGATTTGGAATACATTTTGCATATTGTCTACAATTCAGAATGAGGTAGATCTCTGGCAACAAACTACACATTCAATATTAGCACAGATATGTCCACATCACCAGAGTAATGGGCATTGCAAGACACTACTGTATCTTTATAAATAGGGTGTCTCTAAAATATATTTATACTGTTACTTCATCATTTAAACCTAAACAAAAATGTTTCTTAAATTTGTCGAACCAACGCAAACTATCCGTGCTCACTCCCATCAATTTAAGTAATAAGACCTTTACGGAATCCCAAAAGTACATTTTAGGGAAAGGGTTTACCTTTGGTCCCATTGCTAGAAATGTTGACACAATTAAAGCTGTAAACATTTTTGTAAGAAAAATCTTAATTTTTTTTTCATTCTAAATGTGACATTCTAACAAAACCGGGGAGTCTTAATAAGAAGGACTTGGAGCCGGTAAGGGAGTGGGCATGGATAGTATGGGTTGGTTTAACAAATTAAAGAAACAAAGCACATTTATTGCCCCTAGTGGCATTTCCCCGTCACAGACCTTCCTAAGTCTTGTTTGCAGGAACATTACTAACATCAAACCCAATGTACAGCAGTTTAACCTTCCTATATAAGAGAAAGTAGCACTGAAGCAGATTAGATGTTGGGAAACACGTCTTGATTGTACTTTAATCACCTGGGACATTGGGAACTTTGATACTGATGGACTATGGACAAACAGAAAGGTAAAGGTCAGAGATATATTCCTGTCTAACTGCCTTTTCCTATACATAGTCCTGCATGCAATGAAATCACTGAAACAGAAGGGGCGGCACTCCAGTTAATGAGTCAATCAGCATTGTGTGCCTGGTATTGGATTGATTTTTGTTGTCTAAGGATTATGGACTGAGCATATATGGAGGAATGCATCTATAATTAGTGCACAATCATACATTGGCTTTAACCATTGGATTACTACAGACTGTGACTCCTAATGTTTACTTATATAATGTACCATCAGTAACATTGTATATTGGATTACAAAGCATGTACATTGGATCACATAATAAACAACATAAAGTTGTGTAAAATTGCTGGCTGTGATCTAAAGATTGTGGACGGAGTATTCATACGGATGATATTTATTATAAGGGCAAAATCATATTTTGGCCTAGATTACAACAGATTGTGAACTGAGCAGCAATATCCTATAAATACTGGACTATACAACATATAACTCTCTGTGGCAATTTAACAAAGATCTAAAAATATTTTTTTCAGGATATTCATGCAACATATATATTTAACTTTTTGTCTCATAGTGCAGAAATATCACATGAACCCTTGAAAAATGTATTTGTACATGGAATATTTATTGAATTTTTAATGATATGAACTTAAAAGTTATATTTTAACTTACTTATCACTATAATAGTTGTCAGTGTGGGGAACGCTTATGAGGGACGCCTGCAAGCAGTTGGCGTTACCAACACCCGACAGGGGCTGTAATGAGCACTGAAGGCCCTCATCGCAAGGCCCACTATGTCTCCTCCCTTCTTCCCCCTTATCCTCCTTCCCCCCTTATCCTCCTCCTCCCTTTCTCCCTCTCCAATTACCTCTCTCTATCCTTACTATCATGCAATGAGCTCCTGCTGATGATCCTTCCTCTCAGCACGTCTTCTTCCCATAACCGGACCGACATCTGCTAATGACGTGACGTCACATGCACATCACGTCATTAGAATATGCCGGTTCGGTGATAGAAGACGCGCTGAGGGGAAGGATCATCAGCAGGAGCCCCATGCATGATAGTAAGGAGGGAGGGGTAATTGGAGAGGATGAAAGGGAGGAGGAGGATAAGAGGGGAGGAGGGAGGAGGAGGATGAGGGGCAGGAGGGAGGAGGATAAGGGAGGGAGGAGGATAAGGGGGAAGGAGGGAGGAGGATAAGGGGGAAGGAGGGAGTATGAGGGTAAGGGAGGAGGAGGATAAGGGGGAAAAGGAGGAGGGTAAGAGGAAATGGAGGAGGAGGATAAGGAGGATAAGGGGGAAAGGAAGGAGGAGGAGGACAAAGGGGAAGGGGGGGACAGATGGGGAAAGAGGGGGGGAGAAAGACACACTGGGGAGGGAGAGGAGGAAAAGAGACACAGGGGAGGAAGAGTGGGGGAGAGTCACAGGGGAAGGAAGAGAGGGAGAGTCACAGGAGAAGAGAGAGGGGAGAAAGAGACACATGGGAGGATGTGGGAGGGAAAGGGGTGAAAAGAGACACAGGGGAGGGGGTAAAAAGAGACACAGGAGAAGAGAGAGGGGAGAAAGAGACACATGGGAGGATGTGGGAGGGAGAGGGGTGAAAAGAGACACAGGGGAGGGGGTAAAAAGAGACAAAGGGGAGGGAGGGAGGGGAAGAGACACAGGGGAGAGGGGGGGAAATAGAGTCGGTGGAAGGTGGAAGAGACACAGGGGAGGGGGAGGTGGGGAAGAGACACAGGGGAGGGGGGAAGAGACACAGGAGAGGGAGAGGGGGAAAGAGATACAGGGGAGGGGGAAAGAGACACAGGGGAGGGAGAAGGGGAAAGAGATACAGGGGATGGGGGAAGAGACACAAAGGAGGGAGAGGAGGGTGGAAATGAGACACAAGGGAAGTATACAGGCGGACTGTCAATGACTGTCACATTGTGTGGCAAACAGCATTGCCAGGCTTATAATTGTATTCTCGTCATGTTTGATGGGCAATTAGCTAGTGTTTATATATTGGTCTGATCATGAGTGCATTTCCTAAAAGGATGTTGTTATGAATAGCACTGGACTGTTTGGGGTAAAGCCGTTATTATATGTGTGTTTAGGAGGTGCTAATGACTTGGTTAACAGTTATAGCATGGATGAAATAAGTACTGTCATTGATTAACATTAAAATAATGTATCTGTATTAGAAGTAGGATAGTAGGCTATGCTTAGATAATATAAAGTTAATGCAGTCATATCTGGGATATACAAAGGGTTACAGATTCTAAAGAATGGATAGGGCTTTGAGAGGCAGCCACTCTGGATTTAGTCATGAAGGGGGAAGCTAGTTTTATGGCTCTGTAAGAAGAGAGCAAAAATACAGGCCTGGGTTATTAGTGACCTAAACAGATAACCCTGGATAGAAAATGTGTAATGAGAACAAGAAAGCCAGACCCCTCTATACATCTGGAAATCATGTGGGTGGGGGGTATAGCAAGATATTTGCCAATTTCTTGTGTGTTTTGTGTCATCTGAAAATGTGTTTTGAAAAATAAAGAAGTGCCAGTCTGATTTTGGACACACTAAATAAAGGTGGTGTCCGAATCTGCATATACTAATCAAAGGTACAGGGTGTGTGATTCTTAGTTCCAAAGAAAAGGGGTTTGATGGTGCCTGCCTCTTCAGAAATGATGCTGGTGCCGAGATCTGAACAAAAAGTTGTGACCCATAGAGAGAGAGAATCGGGGTAAGCGTAGTTCTCAAATCTGGCGGCCGTAACAGTTGGTGGCAGTCGTGGGAGATCTCCAGCATATTTACCAGCATCCAAGGTGGCATATGGAAACGTATCCAAGAGGGAAATCAAGTACTTTCAGAGGCTTGGAGGAGATGCAGAGGCCATCAGGCGATTTGTCCAGCACTATCAAACCAGCTCTCTGATTGCCTGCCGAACAGAGGTTATTCAGGGGAAAAGGAACCAGATCACAAGGCTGATAGAGTGGAGAGCACATCACGTTGTCATGGAGGAGGACTTTGCAGCAGCTCTTATGGATCAGTGGATGGCATTCCTGGGAATCCAGCAGGGAGGTGAGCTATGAACATAGCTGGTGGGACTGGTTTGGGACGAGATCGTTTTGGAGGAGCGGTATGATGATCTGATGGAGCCGGCTATCGCATTGCAACATCCCTCCTGCTACAGAATAGAGTTAATTAAAGGACTCTAGGGTGTACTGCAGGGCGATCCAGCATGTGGGGTGATCCTGTATTAACAGCCCTGCCAAGAATTGGGACTAAAACCAGGATCCCATGAGGCTGCATTGATTGAACCCTTGATCCATCAAGATCTGGAGCTGGGAATCAGTTACATGACTCTGGTGGTGGATGAAGCCCAGGCTAGGATCTGCCTCAAGGGAAGGAAGGACCCCTGCAAAGCGTATGGGGATGATGAAGACACATCCTGGCACCAGAAGGTACTGGAAGCACACAGCTGTTTTGATTATTGTTTGCCCTCAGAGAGCACTGACTGTGTGAGAAGGCCAAACAGAGAGTCTGGATGTGATTCGCTATGCTCACTGTGCCCTGGGAATGGACTGTGGGCCTGCATAGGGCACCAGCTGATAGCCAATGTCAGAAAGCCAGCCATAGTTAAAGGGACAGACTCAGACAGCAGCCCTGTGACCATGGCAGACCAGGGGCTGCAGCCCTATCCAGGTGGTGGGGACACCATTGCTAAGGACATGACAATGGGCAAAAAGAAAAGGACTGTCAGATTGTGGATGCAAGGGAGAGTCTGGGTAGGAACAGGCATACCAACCAGCCCTTGGAGGAGAACATGGACTGTGAACCATTAATGGAGCTGCAGCTGATAAAACAAATGTCAGAGAGCTAGCTACAGACCAGAGGGCAGGGGAGGTTATGACCCATGTGATCCTGCCAAACAGAGACCAAGCAAATCAGTTAAAGATGGACCACATTACTTATTGTGTGCCCAAGCAAGGAGAGCTGGGGCACAGTGCTCTGACCGTGGTCCAGGGGCCAGCCATAAATCAGGGGACAGTAGGAGAGAGCTGTGAGATCCTGCCAGTGGACCCAGTGACCAAAGATCCCAATGGAGGTGAGCCCTATGCCCAGACAGTGGGAGCCGAGGAAGGAGGATGTGAGGCCCTGTTCCAGATGTCATCTCAGGAAGTGGAGCCTCCAGTCCACACCCCCATCATGGATGCTGAGTTCAGGATCAGACCAGTATGTTCCTCCTTGGAGGTATTACTTTATGGGGCTCCCAAGGAAAATGTTTCCCCTCAGAGATTGGGAAGAGGAGGGCACTGGACCTGGCTTTTTGGAGGGGGGCTAGCCATGTCACCTTGGGAACTGTCAACTGGACTGGGTACCACCGTGGGACCTTATGGACTGGGTGAACTAATAGGCCCAAGGACTGTTTTAGATGCCGCAAGTCAGCTGTTTGTACTGACCTGGCTGGAAAGGGTGGCTTTGGGAAAGAACTTCCTCAGATTGTTAAACACATGGGTGGGCCAGTTTTTGTGGTTTGAAAAAGGGGGTACCCCATGGTGTGGCTCATCATCTACCCCCACTGCGTTGTCTCCCCTGCAGCTGCCTAAGGAAATTGTTTGAATTGGGGTGAGTGTAGTTCCCCAAATCTGGCGAGCATAACAGATGTTTTTCTCTTTTTTCTATTATTAATGCACTCATATTACATCCAATGCACCGGTACTATATATGTATACCAGAACATGAGACCATGTAACTGTGCTAATCATTTGAAGTAGGGAGTTTTTACTTATAGATACAAAATACGACTATGGGAACAGCATATAACCCACCTATGAAAATTAGTTATAAGGTTGGTGGGAAGAGATTGCAGTTTTTACTGAAAATGGATGTGCTATATCGAGATGTACTCTTTTTTTGGGTAGGAACACATCAAAAATGGAATTTGTGGATATACTTAATGTTAATAGCCTTAACAAAGGACTAACACAAAATATCCAGAGCACACCCATAGAATTTCTACATATAGTTATTTCTAAAGACATAGATGGTAGACATAAATCTACTCTTTATAGAAAACCAACAGCCATCAACAGTATCCTATGTGCTGACAGTGCACATCCTTCACATATTATGGGTGAGAGTACCAAAGAGCAGATAAAGTAAAGATTCATCTAATGGGGTTACAATTAGAATAGCTGACGTCGCCCAAAGTAAACATATTATTAGGAAAGACCTTCTCACCCCTAAAGTAAGAACTTTGTTTTATTTATACCTACAGCAGTCAGATTTATAAATTGAGGAATATAATTAACAAACATTGGCACGTGTTAGGAGGTGACACATTTTTCAAAGGATTGTTTCCAGACAACCCACTTTTTGGTTATCACAGAGGGAGGAATTTTACGGATCTGCTGGTGGATAGTCACTTTGATGACTCTTCTATTCGCTGTGGTCATTGCAGTACATGCAACCACATGAAAAACATTTAACATTTCTCTGACCATTTTGACAGGGAGCACTATATTAAGAACCATTAATTGCTAGTCTAAATATGGAATTTATTTCATAACGTGTTCATGTGGCTACAAGTTTATAGGCCTGTTCATACGCCCCCTGAAAAAGTACCACCAGGACTGTGGAAAGGGACAAGACAATTATAAACAAATAACAGGAGTTGCTCATAACTTTCTGGACTTCCATAATAGAAATCACAAACAATTGATTCGCTGGGGTGTGGACTTGGTGAAACTGAAGACAAGGATAGAAACTTGGCACAAAAAGAAACCAAGTGGATATATTAATGATCAATGTTCATCCACATGGGATGAATGAACAAAATAACTTTGTTGCCTTATTATAGAATTGTGCTCCATATCGATCTCACTCTGTATTTCATTCAAGGTTACTATTTATGGGGAGTGAAAATCTGGTGAACAAACTAAAAGAGAAAAAATACTCTATGAAAGTCGTGGAGACTGCTTTCAAAAAGGCTAAGACTACAACACAAGCTGACCTTATAACAGGCAAGAAGAAGAAAGCAAAGAATAGAGATGGAAGAGGAATGGGAAGTAAAAGTGAAGATATAAGGTTCTTGACCCAATTCAATGCAGCATCTAAAAAAATAGAGAAATGCACGAGGAAACACTGGTACATATTGGTAAATGACGAATATCTAAGTAGATGCTTGAAGGAATACCCTACAATAACGTATAGACAGAACAACAGTTTGAAAACCATCTTAGCCCCGAGTGAATTGAAAAAAGAAAAACAAATAGATGGATCTGTCTCCAACAATTGGCTTAAACCAAGTGTGGGGTGCATAGGGTGCAACATCAAGTGGTGCATTACGTGCCCATTACTAAAGAAAAAACATAACAAAAAAATTACTTCCACAAGTAAACAGGCATTGTTTGATATAAGGCAACTGACAAACTATTGATCGGATTTTGTGGTATATGTTATCACTTGCCAATGCCACAAACAGTATGTAGGACGAACTAAAAGATCATTGAAAACTAGGATATGGGAACACTTGTATAATGTGAGAAGAAGATACCTCTACAATGGTTTCTCAAAACACATCATAGAAGAACATCAAGGGTAATTCAGATTGCAGAGAAAATATACAATTCACATAGGGGTGGAGATAAGGTTATGAGAGTCAGGAACTGGGAAACAAAGTGGATACATAGGCTTGGTACTTTAAATCCGAGAGGCCTTAACCTGGATATAGACTTAGCAGCGTTTATCTCCACTTGAGATTTTACCATCTGTTTAGAACTATCACTATACCAGGATATAGTTATACCGATTTTTGAGCCCACTTTCTGGGCCATCTTTTTTATATATTTTTCTATAAATCATGTTGATTTATGTGTCCCCCCCTCTTTAACTCTGCTCTGCTGGCCATGTATTGATCTTGTGAACTCCATCACCCTCTGTTTCATACTTTCATGGACTGACATGGGTAGTAGTATAATTGTATTTTAAATATATCTTCACTACATTCATGGATTTAAGGATTGTGACCCATAATGACACAACTTTTAAACATGTATTTTTTATAGATGTATTTTTTACCTTATTTCTTTTATTATCCATCTCTCCACTCATTTTTTACTTTATTATATTTATGTAAGAGTCAGACGTTTAAGAGTCCCCCTTTTTCTTTATATTCTAATACCTGACATGTTTCATGTATGTTTTAAAGGACAGCTTGACATTAATGTTTTCTGACATCTAGTTGTGAGCCACTACACATTTTCCTACCATAGCAACCTGTTTTGGATGTGTGGAGATTTACTGTGGTGTAGACATTATATACTTATTATACTATGGCAAGGTTCATTTATTACTATGTGGAAGAACTATGCCTTTGGGGCAAGATATAATTAGTAAGGATCTTAAGAAGTATCTCTTATTAGTTGTAAATGCAATAGACATAGAATGGTAATGGTACTCTATATTATATATTATATCTTTTACTATATATGTTTTGAGGGTCCATATTGTGGGCATAGTAGGAATATACCATCCCATTATGTACTATATTAGACTATATATCATTATAATTATTATTATTATATCTCTAATGTTATGTATGTTTTTTTATTACAGTGTGTTTGACATGTTTAATAGTTGCTATATATTTATAGCATTATGTTTTTTACATACTTGTCTTCAAATGTTGATGGTATACATATGTTACAGCATATACTATTATAATTTATTTGGGTTTTATATGTCTGTGCATCCCCCGTATTTATTTATTTATTTTTGTTCACTTCCGGTGCAATGCATGCCCCCCCCCCCTTTTTTTTTTTCACCTCCGGTGCAATGCATGCCAGGAGTGACATCACTTTCTGTTACCTGTTTCCGGGTGTGGTGGATGATGGGAATTTGGCGCCAATGAGGAGGGGTAAGGGCACTGAGGAGGATGCATAAAGACAGCCCAAATATCAGGAGAATATTTTTATTCAAGATCACCATTGAGAAAGGCCAAGACTTGTCCGAAATGCGTCTGGTAGGATCCAATTTGATCTTTGTATGTTTTATTATAATTTCATTATTTATTTTATTGTTGCTATTTTACCTTTTTTCACCATATTGGTCCTATTTTTTCCTGATGTGAGAGGCTCCATAGATGGGTCTCAATTAGATCCACCATTATAATATCAGAGCAAACATTATATGAATTGTCATTTGTGCTGACCCTAAACTCACTGATATTGGCGCATCTTATGTGAGGCTTGCTAACCTCAACAATAGATGTCTCAGTCTGGGGAGTGAGGTCTGGATCTGTGTGTGTACACTGAAGCACTAAGACAGTTTCTATTATTTGTTGTCTATCTTTAATTGCTATCTGGATTAAAAACACCAAGCAACATAAGGATGACAGGACAATATCTGTGACATTTCATATATAACGTGAATTGATATCATATTGAATGTGAGTGTAATGGTTTTAATTATTTGCCATAAAAAACCTTGATGTACATATTTCACAATTGGTGTGGCTTTGCGCTTGTCCCTCCCCCCCTCTTTATGTTTTTTTGGCTTTTGGAGTACTTTGTGGACAGCACTTGTCTGGAGGTTAGCGGCATCACAACCAGGATTTAATTTATTGGAGCACACACTTTAATTACACTTGGGACTATTCTGGACACAACCAGGAAGAAGAAAGGACACTATTTGGAGAACTATATCATTCCGATTTGCATTTAATTTGGTGTGACGATTGAATAACCTCAGATTAATATCCACGGGCTATTTACATCACTATACTGTAAGTGCTTTTCATGGTGTGAAAGCGCACAAGATTCTATGTTAAAATTATATATTGTTTTTTATTACACTAATAACAGCTAAACATTTAAGATCTTAGGTTTGTTTACAAAAACACTTCTGACTGTTCCATAATTAACAACATCTGCCACCAAGAGGTGCAAACTCTGTGAGCACAAAGATTTATGTTTTTTCTCTGCATTCAGGAATGCAATCAGTTAACCCACAATTAACATATTTAGGAGTTTTCAGTGCCCTTTTATCTGCACAGATCAAATTGGGAAGGTTTAGCTTTCCTTCTGCTCCCTGCAGAGCTGTGTGGGGGACTTGTCGGAGTCTCATGTAAACAGACACTTCATTTATGTTTTCTTCTGTAAAAAGGCACCTTTTTCAAAAAAAATATTTGAACATGTTTTTAGGAGAAATTTACAGCTGTGCTGAATAAACTGTCCCTTTAATATTTATTAATAAATACAATGTTAAGCTGATAATACTTTAAGATATTGCAAGATAATACATAGGAGAATAATGAGTTATTTCAATAAGTCCCATTTTCATTCCATTTTTGGACATTACCGACTCTTGTGACAACTTATCACTACTTTCTTCAAAATGGTCATTATACCCTCATACAATGTTTTTAAGGTATTTATACAATTTTTGTGTTGTACTTAACATTATAATTTGGTATTACTTGTTATTTTATTGATTCACATATTCTGGGTATTTACTTTTTTTATTTACTTGAATTATTTGAAGTTACTCCTTGAATAATACTTTCCACTATTCTGCTGATCCCAGAGTGCATTACCTGAAATTATCTTTTTTTGTATGCTTTATTATGTATTCTCAGCATTTTGAGGAGTATCAGACAGTCTGGATCATGTTGCTCAATGATTGCAGAGTGTGAAGATACAGGAGATTCAGAGACTACTTTGGACATTGTGAGAAGTGTCATACATTCTGGAGCATGTGTATGGGGTGAAGAGTGTAAATCGGATATTGTCTGAACAACAAAAAGAACAGCGAACATGCTGTGAGTCTCTAGTTTCAGAGACCTTACTGTAGTTTATTCCATAACACCACCCTCTATGGACCATCTTCTTAAATCTGTATATAATGCAAGTATCATTTGACTTTATTTATTAGAACATATTCAAAACATGGTGGGAGTGTGTTGATTGAAGTGAGAGTGAGGATGGCGTCTCAGATAAAGGAGTAGACCAATATAAAGTACAATCTGCATGACACAGCACTTTGTATTTACACACATCTGAGGACCTTCTCAGGGCAAGGTGAGACTGTACACAGGGATTCAGATAAAGTTATGTAGGACACAGACAGATCTAGAAGAACAAGATGGGACAGTTGGGAGGTCTGTTATGGACTGGGGCAATTATCTATTATTTTTTGGAATATGTGAGCATTATATAATTAATGAGATAATGATGTTATTGTTTTTTTTTACCACCCATTAAATCATCACAATCTGTTCGTACTGGCAACACACTAGTAAATAAGAGAAAGTGTCCTGCACAGGGCACAATCTCTTATTATGCATTTTTGTGTAACCTCGTGAATTTTTTTTAAATCCTGCATATTTCTCTTTGACTGAACCATATTAGACCAACATTTTACTAACTAATAACCTGTACAACAGACTTATATCCAAGAATAGTTACTTTGGACAGTGATCTCTAGTCTCTATAATGTGATCAAACACAGGCTCTCAAAAGCTTTATTGTAAACAAAAAAGTAAAAAAATAAGTTAATAATCACAAACAAGTGACTAACACCATTAACATATTGTCAGGGAATCAACAAAAAAAATATGCATGTGGGGAGGGGGGGGGGGAGAGAGAGGAGCGAGAGAGAGGAGCGAGAGAGAAACTGACTTCTAATCAAACCTCAAAATAAGATAGAAATTAAAGAATTGAGGAAATCTCTACATGTCATGAATTTTAAGAAATATGTGTCTTAACTATTAAAATTAGAAATGAACAACATCACTTCTAGGTAAGTTACCTGATGTGTAACTAGAGTTTTATTGTAACTAACATTTCTCACAATCAGTCTATACAAATAGACTATCTGAAAAGATTTACCTTTTTTAACATTTCCCACAGTTAAAATATCTAGGCATTTTTCTTCTGTATCATTTTCTAATATGAAATAGCTGCTATTAAAATATTTCTCACATTCAAAACATGAGCATGGTCCTAATTCCACAGGGAATCCCATTATGTTCCAAGTGTTCCAAACATTTCCTACACCCAAATATGTATTTTCATCATATGGTCTTTAGGATATGCTTTGAAAGTGAAAGATTTTTAATATTTGTACATGCTCTTCCTCCAGTGGGAATTTGAAAACAGCCTGAAACATTTCACCATCAGAAATTACAAAACTGTGTTTTTCTTGTGTGAGTTTTTCTATGAGACCTTAAATTTGATGCCGTACTGAAACATTTTCCACATTCAGAACATGAAAATGGTCTTTCTCCAGTGTGAGTTCTCTTATGATCATTGAGAGTTGTGGCTCTACTAAAAAGCTTCCCACATTCAGAACATGAAAATGGTCTTTCTCCTGTGTGAGTTCTCTTATGATCATTGAGAGTTGTGGCTCTACTAAAAAGCTTCCCACATTCAGAACATGCAAATGGTCTTTCTCCTGTGTGAGTTCTCTTATGTATATTGAGATGTGCGGCCTGACTGAAACATTTCCCACATTCAGAACATGAAAAAGGTCTTTCTCCTGTGTGAGTTCTCTTGTGTAAATTTAAAAACAAGGCCAGACTAAAACATTTCCCACATTGAGAACATGAAAATGGTCTTTCTCCAGTGTGGTTTCTCATATGTTGATTGAGAGTTGAGGCCTGACTGAAACATTTACCACATTCAGAACATATACATGGTCTTTCTCCTGTGTGAGTTCTCTTATGCATATCAAGATGTAAAGCCTGACTGAAACACTTCCCACATTCAGAACAAGAAAAAGGTCTTTCTCCTGTGTGAGTTCTCTTGTGTAAATTGAGACTCCAGGCTTGACTGAAACATTTCCCACATTCAGAACATGAAAATGGTCTTTCTCCAGTGTGATTTCTCATATGTCGATTGAGAGCTGAGGCCTGACTGAAACATTTACCACATTCAGAACATATATATGGCCTTTCTCCTGTGTGAGTTCTGTTATGAACAATGAGTTTTGAGGCGCAAATAAAAGATTTTCCACATTCAGAACATGAAAATTTTCTTTGTCCTGATGTTTCTTCTCTTTGTTGTTTTACACAACTTTGGTTAGCATCCATGTAATGGTGTGAAACACTGAAATCTTCTCTTACACAGTCTTGTGAAAGAAGCGAAATATGGTGCTCTTCACACATATTACTGGTCATGGACACATCTGTTGGAAACAAACATACATCCAAGTAAGAATTTACAATAATGTTAAAATGAGTGATAACATGCTTCTCAGTGACAATGCTCAATTCTCAATTATAAATGAAGCCAACTAAAACCAGTTTGCATCTAATATATTGACTGGCTGTTTACAGTTACATAGTATTTGAGGTTGATTAAAGACTTTTAGTCCATCAAGTTCAACCTTTTTAGATCTCTTCTGATCCTTTTAATACGTGGATTATTTGTTAATTGTTAATAATTATTGTTAATTGATACAGAGGAAGGCAAACAGAAATAAGGTAAAATAAATAAATAAATAAATAAGGTAATCATATCCCCTCGTAGATGTCTTTTTTCTAGGGAAAATAATTTAATTTGGTTATCATAGCTTAGTCCCTCCATTCCCCTTTATGAATTGGTGCCCAAAATTATACTCCATATTCCAAATGAGGGCGTACTAAAGATTTGTATATTGTCAGAAGTATATCTGCTTCCCTTGCAGCTTTGCATAGAACAATATTGTGGAGTGATGGATTATGTCACTGAATTGGCTACCAACAGAGTAATTCCAGCTGGAAGAGCAATCATTTTGCCATCCACTTTCCAAGGATCTCCTCTCAATATGAGAGAAAGTTACAATGATGCCATGGCTATTGTCACTAAATTTGGAAAAACAGATTTATTCATTACATTCACATGTAATCCAAATGGCCAGAGATCAAGTAAAATTTGAATCTTGGACAAAATACTTCTGACGACCAGATTTAGTGGCAAGAGTAATCAAAATAAAACTCAATTCATTAATACATGATATAACTAAAGCACAGTTATTTGGAAAATGTGTGGCTTTTGTTTATACCATTGCATTTCAAAAAAGAGGCCTGCCACATGCACATATACTTTTAATCCTGCAGGAAAAAGACACATTGAATACTGCAGAGAGAGTGGATTCAATTACTGCTGAATTGCCACATCCAAAATAATATTTAAAACTTTATGAGATTGCAACCCATAGAATGAATCATGGGCCATGTGGAGATATCAATCCAAATTCATTATGTATGGAAAATAAAAAATTTACAAAAGAGTTCCCAAAACAATTTCAAATGCAAACTTATGCTAATTGTGATGGATAATGAATACCCTTTGTATAAAAGAAGAAAAGGACAAACAGCTATTATCCATGGCCTAAAGGTCGATAATAGATATGTAGTTCCATACCATCCACATTTGCTCATGAAGTACAATGCACACATAAATGTGGAAGCTTGCACTTCTATTAAATCCATCAAATATTTGTATAAATATATATATACAAAGGATATGAGGCAGCAACTGTTGTTGCGCAAGGTGCATAAAATGAAAAGGAAAATCCAATTTTACATGACAAACTTTCATGTTATTTAAATGCTGGCTATGTCAGTGCTCCAGAAGCAATGTGGTGTCTTCTGAAATTTGAGATGCATGATAAGTCACATGCTGTTTATTGATTAGCTGTACATTTGACACAAAGTCCGTTTGTTTGCTTTACTGCAATGAAACAACTGCCTTAGCCCAAAGTGAATGTTGAGAAACAACACTTACTGCTTGGTTTTAATTAAACTGCCAGGACACTGAGGCCAGACAATTGTTATACATTGAGATTTCATATCACTATGTATTTGTAAATGGCCAATGGTGACAACAAAAAAGATACTCCGAAAATTCTACTGTCAGTCCAAGATTTCAGTTTAAGATTACTTCTCTTACATGTTCCCTGTGCACAGTTATGAACATTTACGCACAGCGAATTACATAGTTTATGATACTTTACTATTACCTGCAAGACATCAAAACTTCATAGCAGAGGATACAGAATGGGAGAGGTGTCTAGAAGAAGCAGCACTTTGTCAAATGCCAAAGCAAATGAGAGAACAATCTGCATTCATTTGCATCTTTTGCAATGTACCTGATGCATTTTCTTTGTGGAAAACATTTAAATTATATTTAAATATGTGTGAAGACTTCTTGACATTTTACAATGAGCCCATTGCACTCTTAAAAATGGAAATTCAAGAAATTTTTCTTGCTCATGGATTAAATTGTGCAAGTTTTAATTTGCCTGATCCAGGACTTATAGATGACATCAACTTTGATGATTATGACACTGAGCTTTAAAAACAAAAAAACACAAGAAAAACTGGCAACTTTAAATACTCTACAATTGCAAGCATTTAATGCCATCACAAATGCTACAGATGATGAAATGGTCAAAGACCATTATTTCTACCTAGATGGCCCTGGTGGATCAGGAAAAACTTACCTGTACAATTGTTTGACGAGTTACATTCGAGCACAGCAATGTAATTTGCAACAATTGAAATTGCCACACTTTTGTTAGAAGGTGGCAGAACTGTGCATAGTGGATTTAAACTGCCAAGTTCCCATTTTAGAAACATCAGTATCATATATTTAACTGAATTCTTTACAAGCAATTTAAAAAAAAATAGTAAATTAATTATCATAGATGAGGCAACAATGATGTCATGTCATGCCTTGCCATGTATTGATAGATTATTAAAAGAAGTGATGATGACTAATTTGCCATTTGGTGGAAAGGTGATGTTGTTAGGAGGAGATTTTAGGCAAACATTACCTGTTGTGCCACATGGAAATAGGACTGACATCATTGAAACATGAATCAAGACAAGTAAACTGTGGAAAATATTTACACACCTCAAATTAGAATTAAATATCAGATCTGAAGGCCAAAACAAATTCAATGTTTGGCTCATTCAAATTGGAGAAGGAAAACATCCACAAATAAATGATATACCTGATGATACCTTTGAAATTCCATCACAAATGGTTTGCAAAGAATCACTCATCGGCAATCTTTCTAAACACTCTCAATAATGACGATTACTCAGACATTGCAAACAAAGTCATATTAACATCCAAAAATATAGATGGCTTGAATCGAAATAACAAAATTTAAACATTCATCAACGCACCCCAAAATAATTATTACAGTGCAGATTCAGTTCTGGCTGATGATAAAGACAGTGAATCTAACCTTAGCATATCATTTATTAATTCCTTAACACCTTCTGGAATGCCACCACATGTTTTGCAATTGAAAAAAAAAGGGGCAATTGTCATGCTATTGAGAAATATGAATCGAAAAAAAGGACTTTGTAATGGTACCAGATTAGTTGGGCACGATTTAAAAGATAATTTCATACATGCAGAAATTATGACTGGTACACATAGAGGAGAACACGTTTTTATAGCAAGAATTGATTTGGCTCCAAGTGAGAGTGGTTTGCCTTTTGTCCTTCAAAGGAGACAATTTCCAGTTATCATGGCATTTGCCATGACCATAAATAAATCCCCAGGACAAACTTTTAAGTCTGTGGGTATTTTTATTTACAGGAACCTGTTTTTGCATATGGATAACTCTATGTTGCTTTTTCAAGGTGCACAAATCCAGATGATGTTAAAGTTTCAATTGAAGAAAAACCAAGTCAGGGTGATCTATTACATGATGGACGCATTTTTCCAAAAATATTGTGTACTATGAGGTTTTATAAAAATAGAGAACAGTGGTTTAATTTCAAGGACGAAATTTGATGTCACTCTGGCTCTTTTTAGATGACCACTATTTCACATAAGAAACTCTATGTACAATTTTACAAAACTACAACAATCATAACAAAAACTGAGGAAAAAAAAAAAAACAACAACAAACAAACAGTGGTTATATCCCATAGACAAAATTAAAAGTCTGCTGGGCTCTTTTTAAGGGAACCACTTGGACATGCAAAAACAAATAATATTGGAATGTCTTGGAAGTGGCCTTTTATCAGGATTGGCCACACAAAACAGTGATGTTGCATTTTATTACTATTATACAGTTTAAAGTTTAATACATTAACTTCATGTTTGTAATGTTAAAATAGTTTTTTTCAAAGGTCACAAAAGTTGTTTAACAGTACTTTAAATAAAAGTCACATGTTACAAACCACTATGTAATGGTTTCATATACTCATTGATATAAAGTTGACCTAATGTTATGTTACTCATCCATACCTCAGATTTAAAAATGTTAGTATTGTTAATAAAAATAGTTCACTAATGTTTCAAATCTAAGTTGCATGTTGCAAAGCATTTATGTAATGGTTTACAACTATTTATTCATACAAACTTCATCCACTGTTACATTATTCCTGCATACATGACGATTAAAAAGTTTAATATAGTTAAAAAAATATTGTTTACCAGTTGTTCAAAGACAAGTTGACGGTTAACAAAATAAAAAAAAGTTATTATAATTGATGTACTTCTTTCTACATAACAAAAAGGTTAAGAGTGTCACAGACTCACATTGTGTGGCAAACAGCATTCGCAGTATTACCATTTTATTGACCGTCATTTTTTGTATATATTATATATATATACTTTACTATTCAGAATTTAGAAAAATATTAACAAATTCTACTCAGACATAAAATAAGTGAGTTATGTAAATTAGTCACCTGCAGAGAGCTCTGATTGGATCGTCACCGGCAGAATATCCTTCTCATCCTCTCCTTCCTCATTAACAGTGTCTACATTATCACTTTGGAGACCTGGAGATTCCAACAGAAAAGTAAAACCCAATAAGTACAATAAATAATTACATGGATTTGTAGAAATATAGCAAATACTTCTGCTAAGTGTACCTATTCTTTCATTAACTGTCCCATAGATCAGATACAAGTCTCATAAATATATGTGTATATATAGTTTGTTACTTACAGGTTGACATCATCTAAATAAATGGATTTATGTGTATAATCATAACTAGGAAAGTTCTTCATAACTAACTAGATATATCTGATAGCATCTGCAGCTTCTTTAATGATCAGAGCTCTTTGATGGGTCTGCTCATTTTCTAAAAAAACACACGTCACTTCAAGCAGAATGATCTATGGATCCATGAAGACACTGAGGTGTACGAAATCCAAACCAGGCAAATCACTAATCACAACTGCTTGTGATGTTTGAGAAGAAGAAGAGGTGGAGCCATCTTCATAATCATATAACTCATATTACAAATGTGTCTTCCCAGTAGGACTCCTCATGTAATAGTACATACAGGTGAATAAAACTATATGTTACTGATGGTATGTCCATCGGCTCCGAGTATCCACCCCATGTTACTCATACACCTGTCACTCACCTGCACAACTTAGTCTCCGCCCCCTTGTGACTCATACATCAGTCACTCACCTGCACAGGGGTCTGAACAGATTTCCACCTGGTGAAAATCCTGATCATCTCTCTCATCATCCTCTTCCTTAATAACGGATATTGTGTCCATGTTTACACTATGAAGACCTAATGTGGATAATAGAATATGGAGAGGGTTTATATTTATCAATATAAGCTTGGTCTATCCAATGATCACATGTATAAAATATGATAGCAGTTACATTAACGTAAGGAGGACTTTGCTGTATTTTACGGATTAAGGGCCCTATTAAATTAGAGCTGCGTTTTAATACGTAGCTCGCAAATGTGCTCTTAGCCCGATTTGCGTACTACAAATCGTCTTTACGCTCCTTGCGTCCAAATTTGTGTAATAAGGCCAAGATTAGGCTCTGTGGAGTGCAACATAGTAAGTTGCAAATGCAAATTCATGGCGTGTAAGCTCGTGCCTCGCAAATCGAGCGAAAATCGCTAAGGGCACAAAAAAGCACCCGCAAAGGATTTACTTAATACGTAGAGACAACGTAAAGTGTAAAATTAACACAACAGTGCAGTTTAACATATAGGGAAAGCATGGAAGGCCATTACAAATAATTGCACAATAACCCCCCCACCCCCAATCAAATGCATTATAGAAACAATTTGTATTTATCATGGTCATGCACATGCCAATATGAAAAGCCATACTGCAACATACATAAAGCAATTAAAGATACACTACCTGATTAAATAGCAAAACAAAACATTACAATGATGCCATATTAACCCTTTATTGCTCACATAGGCTCTATTGTAGCCCTCTAAAATATCAATATAATTGTATATACATTTTGTCAATGATTTACCGTTTTGGCTCCCTTATAAAAGAGTACTTGCGTCTAATTGCGTTTTACGTTTTTCGCGCTACTTTACAAAGCTTGAGAGAGACGAACGTAGCTCGTACGAGCGTGGCGCACACTCAAATCGTAAGGTGTACGAGATAGCCCTTCTATGAGAGAGAGGGACGCTAATTTAATAGCATTGTAACTTTGTCTAATTTCAAGAATGCAGCCCTTACATTCGAACTTTGTATTTAGGAGCCTGGCATTTAATAGGGCTATAAATAAGTTATGCTTGCTATCACGCTTTATGTTGTTAAAAATGTTGATATACTCTTTTGATGTCTATAGATTGTTGTGTTGATGGGTGACTGGTCACAATAAACATCTCATTGATGTTGTGAGCTATCTATCTAATCATGCATGAGTTCCATGTAACTTTAATACCTTTTATATATGAAATAGAGGTTGCTATTTTTATTGGTAATTCCAGAAATAAGACACGATAAAGAATGAGAGGTGAAAAGATATTAATATTGATAATATTGTCACGAATACTGAAAAGCAGATTAACTAAAATGCAAAGTATTTACCATCTATAGAACAAGGATCTGTTTCGCTCTTAATGGTGGTCAGATGATCTTGAGAGCCTGACTCTTCTTTATCCAAACTTTCAGGTCCAACTTCTGGGAAGTACATAGATAAATATTTAGTCATTTTGAAACGCTTACAAAAGGTCATGATTCTATAGTATTTAGATGTTTTAACCTTTTTTATCTCTGTATGTAAGCCACTTCATTATTACATTTTTAATGGATCATATATATAATATTATGTTATTATCAATTGTAATACATATTCATATATGTGTTCATTTTTACTATTTTAAAGAGATATTGTAATTACAGGTCACCAAACATGGGGACGTCATAGCAGAGAAGTTAGACAAATCCAACTGGCAACCCACAAGCACGTCCAGAGACATAACAATTTGGCATTGTAAGATGAGCCCCTCAGGTCAGAGGGTGTCTACCACATTACTGAGGAAGAGCTGAAGGCGAGTACAAGTAGCACCAGATTTAATGAAGTTGCTGGGCGGAAGTTGAAAAGAAACCCAGCTGCAGAGTTATCTCGAGGGAAAAGAAAGTCTGATACTGAAAATAAAAATTCAGCAGAGGAACCTGAAATGTTAGAACAATGTATCAAAGCTAACTGGACGTAGTCAAACATGACATGACAAGGTTAAATGTTGATGTCCTGGGAACTGGTAAACCCAAATGGACTAGAATGGGACATTTCACATCAGACAAACACCAGATGTTCTACTGTTGTCAAGAATCCTGCAGATCAAATGGAGAAGCCATGAAGGGTGGCCCAAGCAGTGCTTTGCTACAACCCAAAAAATTATAGAATGATTTCAATTCAAATACAAGGCAAGCTATTTAACATCACAGTTATCCAAGACTATGCTCCAACCATGGATGCTGAAGAGGCTGAAGTTGTCCGGTTCTACAAAGATATTCAACATGCCACAGATATAACAAGAAAAGATTATTGGAATGCTAAAGTAGGGAACCAAAGGACACCTGGAATAACTGGCAAATTTGGCTGTGGAGAACAGAATGAAGCAGGCCAGAGATTAGAAGAATTTTGTCATGATAATTATCTGGTCAGAGCAAACACCCTTTTCCAACAGCCTCTGAGAGGACTCTACACATGGACATCAACCAGTTGAAAAATATAGAAATCAGATTGACTACATACTTGTTTGTCAAAGATGGCAGAAACTCTATTGAGTCAGCAAAAACAAGACCTGGAGATGACTGTGGCTCAGACCATGAGCTTCTAATTGCAAAGTTCAGAATTAAACTGAAGAAAAGAGGGAACATCATCAGACTAAGCAGATTCTCAATAAATAATATCACATATGAACATGCAAGGAAGATAGAATGCCTGAAGAAGTTTGGACCGAAGGAAACTGCAACAATGAATATTTCAAAAAGAAAGAAAACTAAATAGGCAAACTGGCTGACTGATATGGCTTTGAAAGTAGCCAAGAAAAGAAGGAAAGCAAAAGGAAATGGAGATAGTAAAAGATGTGTCTAACTGAATGCAGAATTCGATAAAATGAACAGACAATGGGACATTCTACATTGAGTGTTGTAAAGAGATAGACAAAAATAATAGAATGGGAAAAAGTCAAGAGAGCTCTACAATAACACTGGGGATCTCAAAGGAGCATTTCATGCCAAAGACAAAAAAGGTAGGGAGCTAACAGAAGATGATCAGATAAAAAAAAAGGGGTGGCAGGAATACACAGAATATCTATACAGAAAGGATCTTAACAGCAGTGATGACCTCATTAGTCTGTTTAAGGAGCAGGAGCCAGACATCTTAGGGAGAGTGAAGTGAGATTGGCCCTAGGATGCCTTGCTGATAACAAGGCTGCAGGGGTTGATGAAAAAGGTCAGTCTATATCCTATTCCCCAAAAAAACGCAGTGCAAAAGAGTGCTCCAATTATCAAACAATTGCACTCAACAATATATGTACCAAGATCTGCCAGATGTGCAAGCCGGGTTCTGCAGAGGAAAAGACACAAGAGATAAAATTGCCAATATTCGAAGCATAATAGAGAAAGCAAGAGACTTCCATAAAAGCATTTGCTTCCACGTAGACTATTCTAAAGCATGTGACAGTGTGGATCATAACAAAATGTGTCAAGTTCTTAAAGATATTGGGGACCAGACCATTTTATCCTCCTCCTGAGGAATTTGAACATGGACCAAGAAGCCATGGTCAGAACCAAAGATGGAACAACAGAATGGTTCAAGATCAGTAGGAGTGTGACAAGGTTGTACATTTTCACATTATTTATTCAGTTTATACATGGAGTACATCACTTTTAAGACTGGAATGAATGAATCCAAAGCTGGAATCAATATTGCTGAGATAAATATTAGCAACCTAAGATACTCAGATGATACTACTCTGATGGCTGAAAATGAGGATGAAGAGTGCAACAGCTATCCTGATTTTGAAAGTTAAAAAGATGAAGATCATGGCAAATGGCAATTTCAAAAATATGGAGAAGAAGCTGTGGCAGAGTCAGATTTTATTTTCCTGGGCACAAAGGTCTGTACAGATGGTGACTGCAGCCATGAAATTAAAAGGTGTCCCCTTCTGGGAAGGAATGCTATGGCAAGACTGGACAAGGTATTTAAAAGTAAATAAATCACATTATTAACAAAGGTCTGCATAGTTAGAACTATGGTATTCCCAGTAGTAACATACGGATGTGCGAGCAGGACCATAAAGAAGGATGAACGCTGTAGAATTGACTTCTTGGAATCGTAGTGCTGGAGAAAAATGCTTGAGTACCTTGAACTACAAGAAGATCCAATCAATCATTATCACTGGAAGGCTAAAGCTCAAATATTTTGGCCATATATCAGAAAACAGGATCCCCTAGAGAAAGCTCTGATGATGGATACAGTTGCAGGCACACAAATAAGGGGACAGAAAAGGCGGAGATAGATAGATAAGGTCAATGAAACAATGAACATGAACTTTCGGGAGCGGACAGTGTCTGACAGCTGTGCCTGGTGTGCATAGGGTTGGACACGACTGAATGTTTAAGCAAAGGGGGGAAAAAAAGTAATCTTCAAAATGTATCTCTGTTTCTTAGAGATTTAATACAATTGGCTGTATTTCCTTGGTTTGGATTATCTACTGTATTTACTGGTTTATCAAAAATAATTTCCATTGTATTCACACATTTATTTTATGTAAACATGTTGAGAATTGTATATCATGACTGACCCATGGGGGGGGGGGGCAGGATGGGAGACCCCTTGAACCCCACCAGCAAGGGCTGTATGGCCCGAGATCGAATTGTGACGCCCCCTGAACTCAAGGACTATGTTGTTCTATCAAGGACTATTTTGTTATGACCGTAATAACCTGTGTAGTGTAGTGTGGGCCACAACAATTAATGTTGTGGTTGCTATACTGCGACAATTAATGCTGTGGTTGCTATAGAGTGTGACAACAAAGAGTTAACTCTGCATTAATTTCAATGTATAAAAGGCCCCAGATGTTACGTTAGATTCTAGTATCTCCTATGTGATTAAAGATAGTCGTAATATTTAAAGTTAGTTTATTGCCCTCTGTAAAATTAGATCTGTAAACTAGTAGGGTGTTGGGGTGAGGAGGTAACACTAAGGAGGGGACTGAGGAGGCAGGCATGTCGGGGGAAGTCTTTTTGTGTTTATTCTCTCTTGCATAGAGATCACAAACAGCAATCTGACTTTGGCATTCTAAGCAACATAATGTCTGGTGTTATTTATTATATTATTTCATCCTAATCAAAGGATGAAAGAGTTTAATTTTTTTTATAAGTCAGTAACCTTAGGGTTGAGCTTCCAACCTGTGATTTCCAGAGTTCCCTGAGAAGTGTTTGCTAGGAGCTGCGAGATTGAACACAAAAGGCACAACCTAGAGGGAGATTTTTGGGGTGCATAGAACCCCTCACCTCTGGGTCGTCGTTACAATGTATTCAGAGCAATCATATTTGAAATAATTTGTTGAAATAGAATTTTGCTCTGTTTTCAGCAAGGTGTTTACATTTAGTCCATCACTGTCATTAAATTTCTAACAATTTTTATATGTATTATATATTCTATATAACCACATATGTATGTAAGTATATAAGAGGAATCTCAGTTTTTCTTTCATTAAGAGAGGTTTTAATGTGTCTTTGTTCTGTAACAGACATTACCTAATGAAATTCCTCAGATAATTGAAAAGTAACTTGAGGTCTACTTAGAAGGTTAACTTGAGGTCTATTTCATAAAATGTGTACTCCTTCAAAAATGTATTGATAGGATCCAGGCATTGTGGGTTTTCCTAGATAAAGATGTCTCCAGTCTGATACTTCCCAAGATATAAATTATTTTTTCAGTATATAAAGCTGACACCCATTATCGTTAAAACGTTAACCTATTAGATTAATTGATTCTCGTATTTGATATGTTACGGAGCTCTAATACTACATATATAGTACACTATCTTAATGTCTTCTAGCGCATACATTCCACATTACTGTTTTTGTAAACTACATGCTATGCTGACATTTATTGCTCTTTATTTTACTCTGCTGTGTCCTTATCTACAACATGATCTATACACTTACTGACCTACCAGGACATTATTTACAATGCTGGTCTATTTCTCACTTAACTCTGGCCAATTAATATTGTTTTTCTTGTTTTTCCAATTTAAAAAGAGAGGCATTATCTCTTGAAAGCTTGTCACTTTATTTTATTATGAATCCGCTTGTCCAATAAAAAAAGGTATCATTATTCACTGCAATACTCTGATGATTCAACTGGATTACTGGACATAAACGGCTACTATATATATATATATATATATATATATATATATATATATATATATATATATATATATATATATATATATATATATATATATATATATATATATATATATACATACACACTATTAGACAGTTTGTAAGTGTGGACGTTATCGAAATACTATCTCTTATCTTACCCACTGATGACGTCAGGAGGACTGTATATAATTCTCAGGGCTGGGACAAGTACATTTACATGATAGAAACATTTCTTTTTATCACTAGGTGGGTGCTTCAATATCAATCTAGTGTTTGTGTCCTAACATATATTTTTAATTCTTTTTGGGTGAAAGTGCCTGTATATAATTATCAGGTATTAAGTTTAAAACAATACAAACACTTCTGTTTTTAACTAGATCGGCCAATTTGATCATTTGTATTTTGGAGGTCATACCATTGAAAAATAATGGCCGTTACAGAAACAATTCAATAGAATTCACAGCTAGATTCTGGTTCTAGTACACCATGGAGACAATTGTTATGGCCTGAGAGTCAGCTACAAAATACACTTGCACTTATACAATATTAAGTGCAGAGTAAGCTGTGAGTGTTTATAGGTGACAGAAAATAAGTTCAATAAATTATAACTAGTGCCCAAAGACATATTTAAATCTGTTCAAAGACAGTTGGGCAATAAGACAACGCAAGTAGATGTATTAACAATTTGAACACATGCAGACAACATGGCCCCATTCGACTATTTATCTGCCATACTCTGTGTCTTCACAGAAAATGCTTTACTAATAAAAATTATTTGGGAGCAATTAGCAATAATTACTAATCTTAGTCCAGGGGAAAAAGTAAAAGGTGACTGGCAGAAATACAGATTAATAAGAAAAACAAACAATTTTAAATGTAAGTTTCATTGGGGCAGCTGTTCTTGCCCCTGGTGTAAAGTGTTTTAGTTGAGTGATGAAGGATATATACACCTCAGTAAAGATTATAGTGATATTTGCTGTTTATTCAGCTTGGTATTACTAAATACATTTGTGCATATGTTTAAGTCTTTTTGGTGGTTGGTGTTAAATGACTCCTAATATTTTAACTTCTACCCTAGTATATAAATACTGTCACTCACCTTCACATGGATTGGAATGAATTACTATTTGTTGGATATCACCGTCTTCTCTTTCCTCTTTAACTGTCACAATATGCAGATTGTAATCAGGGGGGTCTGTTTGTCCAATAGAGAATTAAATGTAGAGTTTTATTCTACACAATAGAAAAAACATGGTCTATTTCCCCACTACATATTTATACCACAGGTTTCAGAGAACGCTAATAAATAAAAGTTTCTTGTATTATCTCGAGGCAGGATCTTCTAAACTTTGTCTGATTTTTCTAAAACTTTTGTCTGGTATTAAAAACTACCAGTAATTTTTAAAAAGAAACTGGCATCCAATTACATTGTAAAACTATGTAAAATAAGTCTTCCACCAAAAGAAGTAGATTCTACAGGATTTAGATGACAAATAAGACATAGTTTTAAATGGCCACTGTAGTTTAGAAAGTCTTCACTTGATTGAGCAGTATATAGCAAAATAACAACATTAGCAGGTGTGAAAGACAGGAAGATAAAGCATTTTAGAGAAATCTTATTGTATCAAGTAGGAGAAAGCATCTAAACTAAAAAACATCTCCATAATACATCCCTTTCTCTCAAGACACAACCAAGATGCTAGTACACTCTCTTATAACTCGCCTTGACTACTGCAACTCTCTTCTTGCTGGACTCTCATCATCCTTCAGTCCATAATGAAAGCCTCCGCTAGACTCATTTACCATACTCATCACTAAGTATCTTCAGCACCTGAACTCACTCTACTTGCTTCCCATAGACTCCATGAAAAAAATGTAAACTCTTGACCCTAACATATAAAGTCCTCAAACACAATGCACCCTTTTTATTTCTTGTCTTTAAATACTCTCCCAAACACCCTCTTCGCTCATTCCCACCTTCAGATCTTTTCTCGTGCTGCCCCTACTCTCTAAAACTCATTACTTCGCTCCACTAGACTATCTTCCTGCCTCAAATTTTTCAAAACCTCACTAAAAACTCATCCATTTAAAGAAGCACACCACTTAAAGCCTTATTATACACAATACATAGTACCTCACCAATACCCTCTATACTTCGTTTGTGAGTTTTCAGTCTTATTAGGTGTTTTAGAGAAAGCATTTTGTATGTTTGATTTTAAACTGAATAACATGACCTTCTATTTTTTTGTAATCCGTTAAAGTTTTCATGTATCCAAATATGCTGCGTCCCCTATTTCTGCCACAAATTAATTGTGTCACACATAAAATATTTATCACTGTCCTGTAGAAATAATGTATCACTCACCATCACTGATATTTACAGGTATTTCCTCCTCTTTAATCTCTCGGGAATTCCTCATATTTGTCTCTTCTTCTTGGTCACACTCTGAGAGAACGGATGGAGTCACTTTGTCACTGTCTGTACAAATAAACAGGAGACGGTCACACACTGTGATTTGTTACACATCTTTATGGTCTGTACAAATAAACATGAGACGGTCACACGCTGGGATTTGTTACGTGTCTTTATGGTCTGTACAAATAAACATGAGACTGTAACATGATGGGATTTGTTACATGTCTTTATGGTCAGTACACAACAAGGATCAGATATTGTGAGAGCTTCAGAACTGTCAAATCTAACATTATCATACAAACAACAGAGACTGCAAAATAACCAGATAAATATTATACAATTATGCCAAACTAGTATAGGTCACCCATATACATTACATGATAACAATCCAGAGCAGACTTGCACATTACTTATTGACTCAGTATAAAGTGCATCCTACGGTTCCAGATCTGATATTGTTTTATTTCTTCAAATTTGTACAAAAGAATTCTGAACCTGCCATAAAATTATACAGTATTTTACTGTCAAGAATTTCACTGAAAACAAGGTAATCTTCAAAATGACTTATCTTGTAAAACAAAAACAAAAAAATGTATATATATATATATATATATATATATATATATATATATATATATATATATATATACAAAAGTCTATTAGTTTGACCTATTGTATGTATCCATTGGGTGCCTAACACCCCTTTAATTATATATAGAAGTTAATATTTTATTAGGATACTCTTTATCCTGGAAAAACGCAGAAAAACAATTAAAAATTGCTACGCTGACTTATTAACTCAACTCTAAAGTTGCAGTACTTTAAATATTGTAGTGTGGCCCAGATAAAATAATTCATAGACTTATACTTATACAGGACTGCAATGATGAAAATAGACAAATCAACTCTCATATATCAGTCTATACTGATGATCCTGTAAACACAGAATACACTGATAATCATAGAGTTGAAAAAAGATTTTGAGATAAAAACAGCTCACAATAAATCAATTAAAAACAAAAAGTATTGTGGAAACTCAGGCATACTTTATCTCCTAAAAATATGGGATCTTGTCAATCCATAAAGCAACTATATATAAATGCAAGAAAAAATAATTGCACAATAATAATAGGGATATAATAGAAAAAGTGGTAGAATAAACCACCTAAATGAGAGTATATATAGTATATATATTTATATATATATATATATATATAGTTGAATAATCAGAGTATTGCAGTAAATAGTGATACCTTTTTTATTGTACAAACGTATTCATAATAAAGTGACGAGCTTTCGAGAGATAATGCCTCTCTTTATCAAGTCAAAAAAGCGATACTGATACAAGTCTGAACTAAAAACAGCAAACAGAAAGAGATGGGGAAAAGAAAAATTGGAAAAACAAGAAAGACAAAATTAATTGGCCAGAGTTAATTGAGAAACAAACCAGCATTGTGAATAATGTCCTGATAGGTCAGTAAGTCTATAGATCAGGTTGTAGATAAGAACACAGCAGAGTAAAATAAAAAGCAATACATTTCAGCATAGCATAGCTTACAAAAACAGCAGTAGAAGGGGGGGGGAGATAAGTGGAATGTGTTAGCTATAAGACATTAAGATAGTGGGCCAGAAAGCCTATGTCGATGTTAATGCCCAAATCCTTTGTTTTAAAAAATTGAATAATTTTTAATTCAAAAGTTTTTATGTTGGATAGTTCTGAAATTCCCTCTGAGTACTTTTATTTTGAGGTTCTGGGTGGAGTGATTCTCCTGGGTGAAATTGTGTCCCACTGGAGTACAATAGCGGTCTTCCTGGTGTTTTTTGATGGAACTTCGGTGGAGGTTCATTCCCATGTGTAGTTTCTGGCTGGTTTCCCCAATGTAGCATCCCCTTTCACATACATATCTGTGTAAGCATGTTGCCTCTCTATAAGCTCAAATTGGAGAACTGGAGAGGAGAATTGCAGCATTTCGTGATATTGCTCCACTGGAAAGGGAGTTGGTGCTCACAGAGCACAGTTTAGCTGGGCCTAGCTTTGAGGGTGGAGCTGCGGCTAGTGAGGATGTCCAGGGAGGTAGCTGGGTTACAGTTAGAAGGGGAAGCAGGGAGAACAGGAGCAGGAGGAAGGCCAGCACTGAGTTGGCAAGCACCAACAGATTTGCCAGAGTGAGTGAAACTGTTGGGGATGTCCATTCAGGAATGGCAATGCCAGATAGAGCTGTTCCCTCTAACACCCGAGAGAACAGTTCTACTGGAGGAGAGGAAGGGCAGAATAGGCAGAGCAACAGACAGGTTTTCGGGGTAGGGGACTCTATTTTTAGGAAGGTAGACAGGGTCATTTGTCACCATGATCCCAGCAATCGAACAGTGGGCTGTCTCCCGGGTGCTCGGGTTCGGCATGTTGTGGATCGGGTAGACAAATTATTGGGAGGGGCTGGAAATGAACCGGCGGTCTTGGTATATATTGGTACCAATGACAAAGTTAGTGGAAGATGGAGTGTCCTAAAGAATGATTTTAGAGAACTAGGTAATAAGCTGAAGGAAAGGACCTCCAATGTAGTATTTTCTGAAATACTACCAGTGCCACGTGCTAACCCAGGGAGGCAGAATGAGCTTAGGGAGGTTAATGTGTGGTTAATGATGTTTTGCACTAAGGTGGAGTTTAGGTTTTTAGAGCACTGGGCTGACTTCTCACTTCAGTACAATCTCTACAGCAGGGATGGATTGCACCTTAATGATGAGGGAGCTTTTGTGATAGGGGACAGCATGGTAGAAAGGCTGGACGTGTTTTTAAACTAGTAGGTGGGGGGGGGGGGGACTAGCTTTAAGTAATGGGGTAGAAAGTGTAGAGGGTATAAGGAATGAATTAACAACTCATAAGGGAGGAGATGGGGGAGGGGAAGTATAGTCAATAGGGAGGTAGTACTAAGTAATTCAAGTACAGTGGCACGCACTTCAGAACTACAGACTCATAACATAAGTTTTATGCTTGCTAATGCCAGAAGCTTGCCAGGAAAAATGGGAGAGTTAGACTTTTTAGCAATTAATGAAAAATGGGATTTAATAGGCATTACCGAAACGTGGTGGGCTGAATCTCATGACTGGACTGTTAATCTGGATGGTTAGAACCTATTTAGGAAAGATAGGAGCAATGGTAAAAGAGGAAGATTGATTTTTTTGTATGTTAAGCCTGAATTTAAGCCTATAGTCAGAGAAGATATTTATGGCGGAACTAGTGATAATGTTGAATGCTTGTGGGTAGAGTTAAATAGCAGAGCAGCAAATTCCAAAATAATATAAGTAGGAGTATGCTATAAACCCCCAAATATAGCTGAAAGTGAGGAAATACAATTATTATTACAGATTGGAAATGCAGCTAAGCATGGGCAAGTTCTAATAATTGGAGATTTTAATTACCCTCAAATAAACTGGAGACCAGCAGTTCAGCTAAGGGGAGCAGGTTCTTGAGTACACTCAGGGATCATTATCTGGCCCAGGTTATACAAGAGCCTACTAGAAATGAAGCTATCTTAGATTTAGTCATCACAATTAATATTGATATAGTATCAAATGTTGGAATAGGGCAACCTTTGGGAAACAGTGATCACAACACAGTCTCATTTGAGATTGCATTAAAAAAATTTAAGGGGCCAACAAAAACTCTTAATTTTAAAAAGGGCAGATTATAATTTTCTAATGGCAGCAATGCAAAGTATAGACTGGGACAGAGAACTGATAGGTAAAAATACTGAACACAAATGGACAACATTTAAATCCGTACTAAATATACATACTTATCAGCATATACCAAGTGGGAATAAAAGTAAAAAGAGTAAATTATATCCAATGTGGCTTAACAATGATTTAAAGATCAAGATACAGAGTAAAAAGGAGAGGTGTGGCTAGCAGCAAACAGAGAGGAAGCACAATTACAGAGCTCCCTGCAAAAAGGCTTTAATACAACATGAAATTACCAAGCAATTTGGATTATTTTTGATCTACAAGACCAGATGCAGTGACTGAACAGTCTGGATTGCTCTGGCACTGTGCAGCAACTTTTGGACTTCACTTTAGCACAGATCTACTGGACTGAAAGATACTGGATGGGGCACAATCAACAACTATTGGAAAGGTGTCTGGTGAGTCTAAACCCCAAAGGGGACCCTTTTATGTCATCCTACCCCAGCTAGACCCCAGCTCACCTACCCAGGGAAGGGCCTCTTGATGGGAGAGATAAAGTGGAGCACAACATATAATTTTTCACTTCATAAAAATTAACAAGCACTCTATATGGGTTACTACTGAAAGCTAACACAGGGTAAAGCTAGCAATAGCCCTGCAACTACACACAGACACTGGTGGACATAGAAAAAAAGGGATTAAAGTGCATTCAATGAACTTCTACACCAATCTGGGATCATAAGGAGCAAGTGGAGTTGTACCCCCACACCCCAGGGACTGTACCTTTACAGCATCTCATTGCTGGGACACATATGTTTGCAACCATCATTAAAAGCTCTGTTTATTAAATCCTAATTGGTGCTGGACTCTAATCAGCAAAGCAATTGAAGCAAAACTGCCACAGCCAAATGTAATGAACTGTTTAAGACAAGGAATTTACTTTTTTTTTTCCTCAATCCCTTATCATCTTAACTTGTTTATGTTATATGAGATAAAGGGATCGGCTACACTGGTTGTATAAGCTTGCTGATGACTACTCCCTGTATAAAAGACAGCTCAACACTACCACCAAGTGGCAGCTTACGAAAATTACATGCTCAGGCTCAAAAATGCAAATCAGGAATGCAATATATATATCTGTGCTTCTGAAAATCCACTACAACTGACATGCCTATCAGTGCCTCTGAAATCCACTACAACTGACAAGCCTACTTAGGCCTTTACAACCCAGTGTACTTTGATTTTGTTGCTATTGTCTACTGAAGTTTGTTAAGTGTGTGACTAGAGCCTGATTTGCATTCTTATGTTCTAGTCCTATTTCAAACGACAGCCAAGCCCTGATTTTTTGTTGTCAATATTTACAGCTGTGGCAAAGAATCCAACTATCATTGCCTTGGAACTGTGACACACAACTCTGCAAGTTCTTATGCCTCACTCCCCTGTGATAGGGGGCATTTTGTGACTTGTTGTCTCTATGCTCTAACTAGGGCAGGGCTAGGCCCAGTGACTGACTGCCATTCTGATTTCACTAAGTGCATGCAGCTGCCTGACACCAAAGGCAGGTGGATACAATTGTTATCTGTCAAAGTAGAAAAGGGGCACCATCTACCCTACATTGGAAGTTCACAGATTCTCATGTGCACAATAAAAGTATTTTATTCCTTCTTTGGCGGATCAAGCTACAATGTGGCTGGTGCTGAGCAGAGCACACTACAATTCAGCCGACCGATGGTCAAAGTGACAATTCCTGAAGCACTCTGGTAACTTACTATATCTTGGGGTCTAATGGGGTGCACATATATTCAGTGTACTGCAATAAAGATATACAGCACTACTACCCAGAGAAATTTCAGGAATATAACATCAGTGATCTTTAAACTACATTAACTTACTACTACAAGAAATTAAGACTATCAATTACATCTGATACTTCCCTGGTCTGCCACTGCCATCTAGTGGAGGAAAGTGGTAAACCACAAAGGGACTTCCTGATAGCACAAAGCTTATGGGGCATATGTTTCACATGAGAGACTTGATATTCTCCAGGATGTAACTTCCTATTCCCATATGCCCATTACATGGGGACACTTACAAACGCAAAAGTGACAAAATACCTTTTCTTATGTCATGGCTGGAGTAGCTACGAGAAAAAGTAGCAAGAATATACAATCTTATTACTTGCCTAGAGCGTCACCCCCTGCATCTCAAAAACAACAGCCTAACTCAAAAACCACGGCAGCAACAACGATGGAGCATACAGCGCCAAGCACTAAGGGTGATATCCAAGACCTCAAAGACCTGATCCTCACATTCAGGGAGGACATCAGAGCGGACATCCAAAAAGTCTCAGCAGACTTGACGTCCGAGATAAAAAGAGTGGACGCTAAAACTGACTCGCTTGAAGAGAAATATAACAAACTAAAACAATCTCATGTCAAGATTGAGGAAGAAATCTCCATGCTAAAGGAGGAGCAAGCCCGCCACTTAACATTTCAGGAAGACCTAGAAAATAGATCTCGGAGACAGAATATCAGACTGAGAAACGTACCTGAATCAGTAACTGACCTCCATCTATACATGTCAGAGCTCTGTGAGTTTCTGCTACCAAATCTGGACTCTGAGCAATACAGACTGGACCGGATCCATAGAGCTCTGGGAGGTCGTTCCACCATGTCTGAACGCCCCAGAGATATCATCGCCCGCTTCCATTACTATACAACTAAGGAAATGTTCATGAGAGCATCCAGGGGGGGTATCCCTGACGTCGGAGGGCACAGACCAAGTGTCTTTGCGGACCTCGCTCAACAAACGTTATTCAAGAGGAAAATGATGAAACCACTCCTGGACAACATCCTGGCCCATGGCTGGAAATACTCTTGGGGCTTTCCATTTCGCCTACTGATTGCCAGGGACGGCAAGTTCTTTACCATCAGAACCCTAGAGGAGGGGATGGCCCTTCTAGCTACCTGGGGCATTACTTTAACAGATGCTCCTGGAGTTTCTGGCGACAGCCAACCCGTCAGGGAGTTGACAGAGGGTCCCCGAGGAAGAACAGTTGGTCTTAATTCTCGTGGTAGAGGTTCCAACCTCCCCTCCAGAAGACATCAAAACAGGGCCCCTGACCAGCCAGATGTGCCATAGATCCATTAACACTGTGATGTATTGTTATATGATATGTTATAGTTAGGTTCTACCTCTTATTTTGATCTTCTAAAACTTGCGACCAAAAATATGAACAGACATGACTAGTTAAACTCTTGCATAACTATCTGTCACTTTAGAAGAATATTTCTTCTTTTTTTTTTATATAGATATTGATAGTGTCCCTTAAGGGCTTCACCATATACACACCCCCCGGCGAATCCAGTCAGTATTGGAGTCTAATACTACTGGACTCACCAATTTAATTAAAAGGACAGCGCTCGCTCTCCTTGAAGTAGTGTTATACTACGTTCCTAGTTTTGTTATATTCTATTAGTATAATTTTATTTTTAGAATTAAAAAAAAAAAGAAGTTTTTTTTTTTTTTGATAAATTTGTGTCAACAAATTTGACGCCGGATTACTTGACAAGCAGTTTCAACCACTGTATATCGTTGTGTTCTCCTCATCCGTTCTACCCTAACTTTTTACTTTACGTTTACATCAATTTGCACAGTGAAGTGACGCAGGTGGTTTCTGGACGGAGTCCCAGCGGGAGGCTCATCAGACTAGATACTCGAAGGCGGCTATAACCCTTAGTGCTCTACTAAGCTTGGCCTTGAGCCCCAGACAAACGGTGAGTCATGAATATTAATATCATTTCACATAATGCTCAGGGCCTGAATGAACCGATTAAGAGAGGGGTTGCCATAAAAGAGTATCAGAGACTAGGGGGAGATGTAATATTTGTGCAAGAAACACATTTTAAGAAACTAGCGGTCCCCAAATACTGGGGGAAAGCATATAAACAAACTTTCCACTCCACCGCAACAGAAAAGAAAAGAGGGGTGACTCTCCTTATTCATAATAGGCTTACATTTCGCCACACCCGCACTCAGACAGACCCAGAGGGTAGATATGTGGCAGTACATGGCACCATTCATGACCAGAAAATTACCTTCCTTAACATATATGCGCCAAACACTGATCAGAAGCAATTCTTCACTAAGATTTCAGATCTGATTATGGGCTGGGAGCACTCCCTCCTGATCATAGGGGGGGACATGAACACAGTCCTAGATCCATCTACAGACAAATCAACTGCTACCACTAAACTCACACCTCCCACGGCTACCCGAGCTCTTAAACATATTCTCAGATCTAATTGCCTGATAGACAGTTGGAGGATAATGAACCCCACTGATCGAGAGTATACTTTTTACTCCCCCAGACATCTGTCACACTCCAGAATTGATTACCTGTTCATTCAACAACACCTATCACTAAACTTAGAAGCAGCTTCCATTCGACCCATTTCGTGGTCAGATCATGACCTGGTTCTGATCTCCCTGTCTGGACTTCTACCAGCGGGACGGTCCCCCTCGTGGGCACTAAATCCCTGTCTATTAAACGATCTAGTCCTAAGGGAAAAAATCAGCAGTGCAATTGTGGAATACTTCGGGATCAATAGTGGGGGTGAGGTAGACGGGGGAGGAGTGTGGGCAGCCCATAAGGCAGTGATTAGAGGAGTTTGTATTCAGCTAGGAGCAGCAGCGAAAAAAGCAGATAGAGTGCAAATTAGGGACCTCAATAGCAAGATCACAGAGTTACAAACACTATTTGCCAGGAATCATGATCCTAAGATCTACAATGAAATTCTGAAATACAAACACACCTTAAACACAGTGCTCAGGAAGAAGGTGGTCTCCATGCTACAACGTACGCAGGCCAGCTTCTTTATGAGCACCAATAAACCTGACAGTATGTTGGCCAGAAAGCTTAAAGCACAGAGGGCGGACTCATTCATCCCAAAGATATTTACTAAAGGGAAAGGCCCGGTCTCTAAACCAGACCAGATTGCTGATGTCTTTCGACAATTTTATACAGAACTGTATTCCGCCCCCTCTCACTCAGGATCCTACTCTCACAAATCACAAATTGATGAATTTCTTTCTGGGATTCAGCTGCCACAAATTGAGGAATCACAGGCAGAGACCCTAGCAGACCCCATAACTGCTGAGGAAATTAAACAGGCTATTAAGGCCACGAGATCACATGCAGCACCTGGTCCGGATGGATTCACAAATTTTTATTATAAACAATACATCGATCTCTTGCTACCGCACCTCCAAGAATTATTTAACAGTTTCCTTTCTGGTTCTTCATTCAGACCAGAATTTCTAGAGGCTAAAATTATCGTAATACCCAAAGAGGGGAAAGACCCAGCACAGTGCGGTAGTTATAGACCGATCTCATTGATCAACACGGACCTCAAACTATATTCCAAAATAATGGCAAACAGATTGGCCCCATTGTTGCCGGACGTGATCCATCCGGACCAGGTAGGCTTCATCTCAGGTAGAGAAGCACCCGACAACACCAGGAGAATCTTTAACCTGATAGACTTGGCTACCAGAGAGGATATCCCGCTAATGCTCCTATCTTTAGACGCCGAAAAGGCATTTGATAGGATAGACTGGACTTTTATGTGGAAAACATTGGCGAAGTTTGGTCTGGGGGACGGCTTTTTGAAGGGCATTATGCCTTTATACAGCGATCCCAGAGCATGTATTATATATCAGGGATTTGTGTCCAAACAATTTAATATTACTAGGGGAACTAGACAGGGCTGCCCACTCTCCCCCTTGCTCTTCGCCCTTAGTCTTGAACCATTGGCAGCGGCAGTTAGAAATTGTCCAAACATTAAAGGAGTGCAGATTGGCCCTAATGAGCATAAGCTCAACCTTTTTGCAGAAGACATCATGCTGTCACTTACAGATCCAATACCAAGCCTGCCTAATTTATTCCAATTGCTCACAGACTTTGGCAGAGTGTCAGGGTTCAAAATCAACACTAACAAGAGCATAGCCCTCAACATTACACTACCCCAAACGGTGAAACAGAACTTAGAAAACAGCTTTCCCTTAAAATGGGCACCCAAACAGATAACTTATTTGGGTATTCATATTCCGCGGTCTATAGCGTTGGTATACGAGGCAAATTTTCCTCCTGTCTTTAACAGAATCAAGGCAGATATCTCCAAGTGGTCCTTCCTTAACATCTCATGGTTGGGCAGAATAAATTCCATCAAGATGAATGTGATTCCCAAATTATTATACCTATTTAGGACAATCCCAACCCCGATCAGGTTACCCGACCTTAGAATGTTGCAAAAAACACTTTTTAAGTTCGCATGGAATAACAAGAAACCAAGAATTAATAGAACCACAATGTGTGCGCCTAAACAGAAAGGGGGGCTAGCCTTCCCTGATCTAATCAAGTATTATAAGGCCACTAGATTAGCTCAAACCACGACCTGGTTTAAAAAAGAGGCCATACCGGTGTGGGCAGACATAGAGAGGCAACTTCTAGAAGACAAGCATTGGGTACTATCGCAGGTTTTATGGCTTAGCTTAGGTCGGGACCTACGAACAGGAGAGTTACCAATTTGTATTAGCCACTCTTTGAAATTATGGAAAGACCTGAACAGAAGGGTGGACCTCCTGAGCGTGGGTTCTGGCTTGATTCCACTATGGCAATCACACAAAGGTCAGCACCTCAATAAATTTACCCAGATGAAATGGTGGATAAAGAACAAAATAACAATTGTGGCAGATACCTGGGTGACCTCACAAAGCAACACATCGTCAATTATCACTGACATAATTCAGGTGCCACATAGAGAGTGGCTTAATCTGATGGCAATTAATGAGACACTAACACACTCTACGAAAATCAACAAATATCACACCAAATCTCCCTTTGAGAAATGCTGTATCAACAATCCCGGAGGTAAGGCCAATATAGCCATCATTTACAATCAGATGGTGTCTCTCACCAACAGGGTTAAACCACATTACCAAACTGCATGGGAGGCTGACTTGCAGGTAACTCTAGACGACAGCCAATGGAATAAGATCCTAAAACAAGCCAATACCTCTTCACTAAACGTGACACTAAAAGAAAACTCTTTTAAGACAATAATGAGGTGGTACCTTACACCAGCAAGACTCCATCTTCTGAACAAAACACACCCTGACACATGTTTTAGGGGCTGCACAGACACTGGTACACTGATTCACATGCTGTGGGAGTGTCCGAAAATAAGACCCATATGGACAGCAACATACGACCTATTAGAAACACTTTTGGGGACAACAGTAACACAAAAGCCTGAGGAAGCTTTGCTAGGCCTTCCAATTACGGGGCTATTCAAATCAGAACAATGTTTAACAACACAGATATTTTTGGCCACGAGATGCATCATAGCTAAACACTGGAAACTTACCTCCCCTACTCACATTGAAGTACTTCACAAAATCAGGTTCATTCGGGCTATGAGCTCACTTTCAGCTGAAATTGATGAAAGATACCGTCGATGGGCCTCCTGCTGGGACTTATGGACTCTACGAGGTCCACAATAAGGTTCGTGTGAACTACTTTTATGGGTTGACCTGATGTTTGATCTATGGTTTCACCTTACTGTACCTCCTAGACACATGTCTGCTTTGAGGAATGTATATATGTTCAAGACCTTGTGTGACTTTATATATATGTTTTACATGTTCATGTGTTATTCTAACCAAAAAAGAAAAACTTTGAAAGAAACTTTTTGATATATCTTGTTGATACTTGAGAGATTTGTTATATGATTTGCTGAACTTACGATGTTCTATTTGTTTATTCTTTCAATAAAAAAGTTAATTATAAAAAAAAAGATACAGAGTAAAAAAACATTTAAATTATACAATCAAAAGGGGACAGATACTGCTTTACGGGAATACAAGGAAATCAGCAAGGCAGCAAAAGGGATATTAGACTGACTAAAAGAGAAAATGAAAAAATAGTTGCAAAAGAGAGTAAGACTAACCCTAAAATCTTTTTTAAGTATATTAATGGGAAGAAGGCGAGGAAGGAAGCTATAGGAACATTACAATGTGACACAGGCCATCTGATAATTAGTGACAGGAAAAGGCAGATGAGCTAAATAGTTTCTTTTCTTCGGTATACACAAGGGAGGTACCAGTGGTTGGGTCACTGCACCATAATGTGGCTACACTACATTTGCCGAATAATTGGTTAACGCAGAAAGTAATCCAAAGGAGGTTGGAAAAACTAAATGATAATAAAGTCCCGGGTTCTGATGGAATACATCCAAGGGTACTGAGGGAACTGGGTTCTGTAATAGCCAAACCATTATATTTATTTTTTCAACACAGGGTCTCTACCGGATGACTGGAGAAAAGCAGATGTGATACCTATATTTGATAAGGGAGCAAGAGCAAATCCAGGGAATTCTAGACCAGTAAGCCTCACTTCTGTGGTTGGGAAGCTTTTAGAAGAGTAAATAAGGGATAATATACAATAATATGTCTATTTGAACAGGATTAGAAGTAGGAGTCACCATGGATTTATGAGGGATAGGTCATGTCAAACAAAGTCTTTTTTCAACCTGAATTACTATGTAACAGGGGGTGACTTTGTGGGTGTGAGTGATAAGGGGATAACTGGATGTGTGTGACCTTTAAGGTATAGTTACCTCTAGGTACTTGCTCTGCAGCATCTTGCAGAGCAAGTTTGTGTAAATTAAAGAATCCATGCGCTGCTTACTCTTCAAATAGTGTGTAATCTTTATTTCCCGTTTTTTATTTTAATGTTTTGGTTTTTGAGGTAGTTCCCCCTCATTACCGCCCCCTCCACTGTTCTAGGGTGTGAGTGATTCAGCCTGTTGCTGAATCGAAACAATTGTTCTACAGTAAGTCTATGGGGAAAGTATCATCCAATCGGATACTTCCCCCATCGCGCATGCATGGTTTCCTCAATCCTGGATGCTGAGAGCGCAAGTTGTTCATCTCAGCGTCCCTGCACAGCGATTTCCAGGCAGAGAGCTGCAAGCACAACCTCTGCCTGTGTGTCACAAAGAAACAAGTACCCACCCTGTGTGTGTGCCAGCGTGTGTGAGTGCCTCTGTGTGTGTGTGTGAGTGTGTGTTTGAAAAAGTGAGTGTGTGTGTGCCAATGTGTGAGAGTGTGTGCCAATGTGTGAGAGAGTGTGTGTGAGTGTTAGTGAGTGTGTGAGAGCATGTGTGTCAATGTTAGTGTGTGCCAATGTTAGTGTGTGTGTGTGTGCCAATATGAGTGCACCAATGTGAGTGACTGAGCCAGGGCAGTGTTGGTGTTACATTCCCGGGGCATGAGTGACTGAGCCAGCGCAGTGTTTGGGTTACATTCCCCGGGCATGAGTGACTGAGCCAGGGCAGTGTTGGGGTTACATTCCCGGGCAGGAGTGACTGAGCCAGGGCAGGGTTGGGGTTACATTCCCCGGGCATGAGTGACTGAGCCAGGGCAGTGTTGGGGTTACATTCCTGGGCATGAGTGACTGAGCCAGGGCAGTGTTGGGGTTACATTCCTGGGCATGAGTGACTGAGCCAGGGCAGTGTTGGGGTTACATTCCCGGGCAGGAGTGACTGAGCCAGGGCAGTGTTGGGGGTTACATTCCCCGGGCAGGAGTGACTGAGCCAGGGCAGTGTTGGGGTTACATTCCCCGAGCATGAGTGACTGAGCCAGGGCAGTGTTGGGGGTTACATTCCTCGGGTTCAGCACCGCATCCTCCAGCCGAACGTAACTGTGTGTGAGTGAGGAGTGAAAGCTGCTGCTAGAACAGCCCTCACTGACACATATAATTAGCAGAGCATCCTATATGCAGCTAATCTAGGTCTATTTTATATGTAAAAACTCTCAAGCAACCAGAAACTACATTTATCCGGCATCTACCAATTGGATGAAAGAGAGAGAAAAAGAAAAAGTGTGTATACCACTCCTCCTCACTATATATACACATATCCCATCACTCTGTATAACAGGATTCCTCCTCCTATATAGTATTATTATATTCCAGAATTTATTGCTGTTTTTATTCCCCCCACAGGTGATAATTAATCAAATATCAAAATAACCGCCAGTATGTATCTCCTAATCAGTAATTGCAACAATAATCACTTTATTTACCTGCGGAGAACTCGGACAAACAGATATCAGCTCCAGCTGCCATCTTGGAAAAAGAGTAGGAAATTAATAATCCGGATGTCGCGGGATAACACTGCAACACCCAGCACTGCCTGCGTGCAAAACAGCAGTTAATCAGCGCAGTTAATCAGGCGGGCCCCTAGACATAACCCGATTTCCATGGTGACGAGATATTTATCTCACTACAGATACTGCTGATAACAATAGGAAGGAGCTGTTATTAATGTAGAACACTACCTAGCAACTAGTGACGTCACCACCGTGTTGATTATTTCATTGGTCAGATCCCTTGTGAGGTTATTGCTGCCCTGTAATGTAAGTCTCCTGTAGTATATATAACGCATCTCTGTGGATTTGCCTAAAACAACCATGAGATCCAAGTGACAAAAAAGTGATTGGAGCTGTGAGATTATACTGCTGAGGAATCTCTAAATTATCTATCTATCTATCTATCTGTCTGTCTATATCTATCTGTCTATATATCTATCTGTCTGTCTATATCTATCTATCTGTCTGTCTATATCTATCTGTCTGTCTATATCTATCTATCTATCTATCTATCTATCTATCTATCTATCTATCTATCTATCTATCTATCTATCTATCTATCTGTCTGTCTATCTATATATCTATCTGTCTGTCTATATCTATCTGTCTATCTATATATCTGTCTGTCTATATCTATCTGTCTGTCTATATTTATCTGTCTGTCTATATCTATCTATCTATCTCTGAGAGGAGATTTTTCTCTGAGCTTCTGAAACTTTTATTAAAAATGCATATATTCTAGATAGCTCTTTATTTTTTACATTATATATATATACCGACACAAACTAACTCAGGCTCAGTATGTATAATTATGTCACTTAATAGCACCTATACCATTATTATCTTATGAACTGAGAGATTTGTACCTATAACTGTTACAATGGCATCAGTTCATATTTCCCATAATCACAGATAACAACTATAACAAATATTCTTATTTAATCACCTGAAACATCGGATGACTTAAAAACACATAGGTCCATATGACTTTAACGTATTACCTTTGTGGAGGAATCTGCAGAAGTAGAAAAAGAGAAAAACAGTGACTGTGTCAACAGGACAATTGTCCTTATATTAATTTCATAAAGCCTAATGGCAATATCATATATGTATAATAGGACATAAAAAAAAAAAAAAAGTATAAGATATAAATTTTATTGCTACAGATAAAAAAACATAATTGGATAAAATACGGACGTATAAAATGTACAAAACATGCACAGAAGACTGTCCCATAATAATAGTCTTAAAGTTATCATTTGCTTCAATAAGCAGTGATAGAAATCCCCCGAATAGGGTAATAAGAGTTTATCTACAGCTTGATTATTATTATTATTGTTTATTTATAACTCGCCAACATATTCCGTAGCGCTGTACATAAGATAAGTTCCAGGCAAAGGTAAATACAAATCAAAACATAACAAAGCCAGGAGGGCCCTGTCTTTGAGCCTCACATCCAGTGGCCATGGTGCTTTCCCCAAAGCACATTGCAGGATTGAAGCTTGCAGACTTACAACCTAAAGGTATTGTGTGTGGTAAAAAAGGGAGAGAGAGGTGAGAGTGTGTTAGGGTGGAAGGTGATACGCTTCTTTAAAGAGATGCATTTTTAGCAAGATTTTCAATGTTTAGAGGCAGGAGGACAATCTGGTGGAGCGAGGCAAGGAGTTCCAGAAAATAGGGGCAGCAAGTCCTGAATGTGAGAATGAGAGGAGGTGACAAGAGTTGTAGAAAGAAAAAGGTCATTAGCAGAACGGAGAGGGCGGTTGGAGGAATATTTGGAGATGAGAGCAGACATGTAAGGGGGTGCACAATTGTTGAGGGCTTTATAAGTTAGGGTCATGATTTTAAATGTTATTCTGGAGGCAAAGGGAAGCCAGTGGAGTGATTGACAGAGAGGTGATACCAACACTGAACGTTGTGTACGGAATATGAGTCTAGCAGAGGCGTTCATAATGGATTGAAGTGGAGATAGTCGGGTGGTGGGTAGGCCAACAAGAAGCGAGTTACAGTTGTCAAGTCGAGTGATGATGAGAGAGTGTATTATGATTTTATTTGCGTCTTGTGTAAGATAGTGGCAAATTCTGGAGATGTTTTTTAGATGGAGAAGGCAAGATTTTGTTAGTGACTGTATGTGAGGGATGGAAGACAGGGTGGGGTCCAATAGAACCCCAAGGCAACAGGCTTGGGAGGTGGGAGTGATGATGTCATTGTTGACAGTGAGATAGATGTGAGCAATTGATGCTGTGGTAGAGGGAGGGAAGATTAGATTAGGAGTTTGAGATTGAGATTGTGGGTGGACATCCAAGAGGAAATACTAGAAAGGCAGTTGGAGACGTGTGTTAGAAGAGAGGGGAATAGATCTGGTGCAGAGATTTAGATTTGAGTGTCATCTGCAATGAGATGATACTGAAGCCCAAAATAGTGTATTAGGGTACCAAGTGAGGAAGTGTAGATGGAGAAGAGGGGGGGGGGGCCTAGGACTGAACCTTGGGGTACGCCAACAGACAGAGGGGGTAGGTAGAAGAAGAGGTGTTGGAGAAGGAGACACTGAATGATTGATTTTGTAGGGAGGATGAGAACCACGAGAGAGCAGAGTCTTGAATACCGAGGGAGGTGAGGAACTTGAGTAGTAGTGGATGGTCGACTGTGTCAAAGGCAGCAGAGAGATTTAAAAGTAGTAGAATGGAAAAGGGACCTTTTGACTTGGCGGAAAGCAAGTCATTAGTGACTTTTCGGAGAGCTGTCTCAGTGGAATGTTGGGGCCAAAAGCCGGATTGGAAGGCATCAAGAAGGGAGTTAGAGGAAATAAAGTTGGTAAGGCTGTTATAGACTAGCTGCTCCAGCAGTTTGGAAGCCAGGTGAGAGATAGGGCGGTAGTTAGATGCGACGTCAGAGTCAGAGTTTTTTATAGTGGGACTAGATCCAGCGGGTAAGTAGTGGGTTCCTACCACCACTACACTAGTTTTAGTAAGGCACACAGTGGTAATTTTTGTCTCCCCTATAATATCCACTACACCATTCTTGTACTAACCTTACCTTTTTGCTGCCTTGTACTTTTTTGTTGCATACTGTATCTGAACATATCTAGAGTACTTCGTATTCCATTCCATATTTCCGTTTTTTGAATTGTTTGTATATATACAATAATTGGGCATTACTCTGTGGGTTATTATATGTATACTATGTCCAATATGCTACAATACATACTATGAGGATCTGACCTATTAATATACTTTATTTCCTTTGAAGAATTTCAGTATGTGTATATATATATATATATATATATATATATATATATAAATATATATATACCGGTAATTTCTCCAGCATAGTGATTAGACGCTGACTGTATTATATTATTGCAACCCTTATTGACATCTAATACATATCATCAAGCAGAAGATAAACTCTTATTGCTTGGGACTCTTCTATAAATAAGATCCTGTGTATTTTTGTGTGCCAAAGGGATAGAGAGGTCTATATATTAGTAAAAAACATTTTGTGTAAGACTATATTTAAGACCTGATACCCTTTACCTCCACTAGATATCAGTGGTCTCACTAGTATCAGTACCCCAGCCAGGATACATGCCTAATTCCAGTACTTACAAGGATCAATGAGGTTTAATTGATCCATTATTTTTGGTGTCTACTATTCACTATTTATCAAGTGCTTAGTGTTACTACAGCAACTCTGATTACCCTATTTGCGGGATTTTTATCACTGCTTATTGCAAATTATAACTTTAAAGCTATTATTGTGGGATTGTCTTCTGTGCATGTTTTGTACATTTTATACGTCTGTCTTTTATCCAATTATGTTTTTTTTATCTGTATCAATAAAAGTTATATCTTATTCTTAAAAAAAAAAATGTTGGCGGGTTACTGGTTCTTGCTTTCCCTCATTGTATACTTTGGATGTCAGATATAGGTATAGCTGAGGTCAGATCTAAAAGTGTGCTTTTTCTTTTCTTCAGAATCTGCAGGAGACCAGTCTTATCTCAAAAGATGTAATATATACAGTGAAGTGAAATGAGAAAAATATATACATAAAACTATTTTTTAGAAATAAAAAACAGAAAATTGGCATGTGCGTATGTATTCACCCCCTTTGTTATGAAGCCCATGAAAAGATCTGGTGCAACCAATTACCTTCAGAAGTCACATATTTAGTGAAATGATGTCCACCTGTGTGCAATCTAAGTGTCACATGATCTGTCATTACATATACACACCTTTGTTGAAAGGCCCCAGAGGCTGCAACACCTAAGCAAGAGGCACCACTAACCAAATACTGCCATGAAGACCAAGGAACTCTCCAAACAAGTAAGGGACAATGTTGTTGAGAAGTACAAGTCAGGTAGAGGTTCTAAAAAAAGATCCAAATCTTTGATGATCCCCAGGAGCACCATCAAATCTATCATAACCAAATGGAAAGAACATGGCACAACAGCAAACCTGCCAAGAGACGGCCGCCCACCAAAATTCACACACCGGGCAAGGAGGGCAATAATCAGAGAGGCAGCACAGAGACCTAAGGTAACCCTGGAGGATCTGCAGAGTTCCACAGCAAAGACTGGAGTATCTGTACATAGGATGACAATAAGCCGTACGCTCCATAGAGTTGGGCTTTATGGCAGAGTGGCCAGAAGAAAGCCATTACTTTCAGCAAAAAACAAAATGGCACGTTTTGAGTTTGCGAAAAGGCATGTTGGAGACTCCCAAAATATATGGAGGAAGGTGCTCTGGTCTGATGAGACTAAAATTGAACTTTTCGGCCATTAAAGAAAACGCTATGTCTGGCGCAAACCCATCACATCACCCAAAGAACACCATCTTGTTTTTAAGCAGCCGGGACTGGGCAACTGGTCAGAGTTGAGGGAAAGATGGATGGTGCTAAATACAGGGATATTCTTGAGCAAAACCTGTACCACTCTGTGTGTGATATGAGGCTAGGACGGAGGTTCACCTTCTAGCAGGACATTGACCCCAAACACACTGCTAAAGCAACACTTGAGTGGTTGGTTTAAGGGGAAACATGTAAATGTGTTGGAATGGCCTAGTCAAAGCCCAGACCTCAATCCAATAGAAAATCTGTGGTCAGACTTAAAGATTGCTGTTCACAAGCGCAAACCATCCAACTTGAAAGAGCTGTAGCAGTTTTGCAAGGAGAAATGGGCAAAAATCCCAGTGATAAGATGTAGCAAGCTCATAGAGACTTATCCAAAGCGACTTGGAGCTGTGATTGCCGCAAAAAGTGGCTCTACAAAGTATTGACTTTAAGGGGGTGAATAGTTATGCACCTTGACTTTTTCTGTTATTTTGTACTATTTGTTGTTTGCTTCACAATAAAAAAAAAAAAGAATCTTCAACGTTGTGCGCATGTCCTGTAAATTAAATGATGCAAATCCTCAAACAATCCATGTTAATTCTGGGTTGTGAGGCAACAAAACATGAAAAATGCCAAGGTAAATACTTTTGCAAGGCACTGTATATTAACATTATAATGGCACAATAAAAAGTTCTGTGAATGTTGAAGCATAAATTATACTTTATCCGGTGCCTCATTCAGACAGAGCAGATCTTTATTCACTTACACCAAAGTTCTGACATTTTCCCCTTTCTTGTAGGCCTGAAGTCAGCATCTGAAACAGGCACTGATGATGATGATGATGATGTACAAGGGCAAGAAGATGTCTGAGAGGATCCTGAGTCATATCCTGGGAATCCTTATCCTGCTGTATGGAGCGGCAAAGCATGCTGGGAATGTTATCTGTTATTATCTGTCCTTTCATCTCAATACAAATAGTCTTATTATCCTACTTTACTATCTAAATATCACAGGTCTCAGTATTGTACCATCTGACGACTTCACTAACAATTACTGAGATGGATGAGATAGAAAAGACACAAACAAAACTAAGACGATCCTGAGTCACATCCTGGATATCATCTACCTGCTGACTGGAGAGTTGAGGCATTCTGGGTAATGATATTATCACACTACTTTTATCTATTTCACTTCATTAGAGATTAGTCTACAGGAGAATATTACACAGATACAGATAATATGGAAACATGGCTGGGCAAAAGGAAAGAGCTCATAGGATGAAATGTGTTTAGGTCCAGGTGGGGACTGTGCTATCAGATGGGTTTACATTAGTACAGATAATAGTCCTTGTGTTTGGTATCATTAGGTCCAGGAGGGGACTGTGCTACCAGATGGGTTTACATTAGTAAAGTGTATAGTCCCTGTGTTTGGTATCATTAGGTCCAGGAGGGGACTGTGCTACCAGATGGGTTTACATTAGTAAAGTGTATAGTCCCTGTGTTTGGTTTCATTAAGCCCAGGTGGGAATATGCTATCAGATAGGTTTACATTAAAACATTGAATAGTCCTTGTGTTTGGCGTCATTATGCCCGGGAGAGGACTGTACTATCAGATGGGTTTATATTAGTACAAAGAATAGTCCTTGTGTTTGGCGTCATTAGGTCCAGGAGAGGACTGTACTATCAGATGGGTTTATATTAGTACAGAGAATAGTCCTTGGGTTTGGCCTCATTAGGACCAGGAGGGGACTGTACTATCAGATGGGTTTACATTAACACATTGAATAGTCCTTGGGTTTGGCGTCATTAGGCCCGGAAGAGGACTGTACTATCAGATGGGTTTATATTAGTACAGAGAATAGTCCTTGTGTTTGGCCTCATTAGGTCCAGGAGAGGACTGTACTATCAGATGGGTTTATATTAGTACAGAGAATAGTCCTTGGGTTTGGCTTTATTAGGACCAGGAGGGGACTGTGCTATGAGATGGGTTTACATTAACACATTGAATAGTCCTTGGGTTTGGCGTCATTAGGCCCGGAAGAGGACTGTACTATCAGATGGGTTTATATTAGTACAGAGAATAGTCCCTGTGTTTGGCCTCATTAAGTCCAGGCGGGGACTGTGCTATCAGATGGGTTTATATTAGTACAGAGAATAGTCCTTGTGTTTGGTATCATTAGGTCCAGGAGGGGACTGTGCTATCAGATGGGATTACATTAGTGCAGAGAATAGTCCTTGTGTTTGGCCTCATTAGGTCCAGGAGGGGACTGTGCTATCAGATGGGATTACATTAGTGCAGAGAATAGTCCTTTTGTCTGGTATCATTGGGTCCAGGACAGTGACAGTGAGATTCAGCTGAAGAGATAACTTGAGTACTGAACTGGTAAGAAGTGTCTGTTCCTTTTGCAGTAGACATATGTACCAGTTAAAATATAGAAATCATTAACTCTCTAACACTGATGTCTGATATATTCATCCAATAGGAATACACCGTTTTGAGGAAGAATTCCCCCCACATTCACCAGATGACTGGAGAGGTGAGCACTGCTGGACAATGTGACATTATACCAGGACATGGGGACTCCCCTTATCGACCAAGCTCTATCCAGACCTCTGACTGGAGATGTGAGCACCACTGGACAATGTGACATTATACCAGGACATGGTGACTCCCTTTACTGACCAAGCTTTATCTGGATCTGTGACTAGAATTTCTACCTGTGCATTCCAGGTCCCTATAAAGTGTGGTCATTTTGCAATGTATTTTTTCTATGGAGGAATGGGAGTATATAGAAGCACATAAGGAGGGTTACAGGGACACAATGATGGAGAATCACCAGACACTCCGGACTTTGGGAATCCCTGGAAACAGGAGCTCAGGTAATGTTATGGAGGAGAGGGAGTATATAGAAGGACACAAGGAGCGTTACAGGGACACAATGATGGAGAATCATCAGACACTCAGGACTTTGGGATTCCCAGGAAACAGGAGCTCAGGTAACTCTATGGAGGTACTAATTAGCAGATTTCTCAAGGGAGCGTTTGTTATGAGACCTCACCGCCATCTTATTAAATAAAAAGCTGCACACATCCTATTATGTCACGCACTACGGAAAGCATGGAAACGCGCATTGACAATCATATCTGCATCAAGGAGAACTAGCTCCCAGTTGAAGTGGGTAACTATAATTGTTTATATGCTCTAACCCTGTCATAACTGATGTATGACAATAATGTATAGTGCATAAGGGGCATTATACCATTTCTAACTATGATGTAAATTCTAATTGTGAACAATCACTAGTTTAGATGTTGAGTTAAATTGACTTTACCATGGTAGCTAGTTAGATTAGAGTAGCAAGTGCAGAACTAGGTGCAGCTTTATGGGCTTCCCTCACAGGGCTAACCCACAGGGTGATTATTTTCATTGTAAGGAAGTGTTTGCCCCAAAATTTCAGAAGGGTAATGCATTGACCATCCCCCTGTTGTAACACTCTTGTATAAAAGGTGTCAAAAGTATACTCATAAAGTCTGGCAGTTGCATTTATATTGTTTGTGAAATTCCCTAATTAAGATTTGCTAACATGTAATATTTAATAACAGTTATGTAGTAATTCTGGCATGCTAGTAATACATAAATAGAGTGATATTGACCATTAGAGAGTAAATACTTCCTGGTTTTTACACACTATATTCTTGAATTAGTATTTCCATTAACTCTATAAATTATTGGGATTGCATTCCCTTCCTGTAGTAATTTTATTACAATTCTGAGCAACTCACAAGGAGTAATTAATGGGAATTTTTTTACAGATGAATAATGATCCTAACCAGTGGTTAGAAGAGGTGGATCTAATTTGAGAATAAATGAAACAGAAACTGACAGTAAAATATATATCAATCGTTTAATGAGATAACCAAACTATATAAAAGACAAGATCGCTCATGGTGGGAAATCCAGAGTCTCAAAAACTATTTGGGTAAAAAAAATAATACTAAGAGGATTAAGAGTAAATTTGGGTCCAGCATCTTATTTGCAAAATGATACATTTACTATTGAATGGAATTGAATTTTAGACGAATGTTCGTTTTCTCTTATGACATTAGACCTCAAGGAGGAAGAAACAATCTTAGAAAAAAAACAAAGATAAATTGGCATTAAATTTGGCAAAAATAGAATAATTTGGAAGTAATTTCAAATTTGAGGAATTAGAACAAAAATTTAAAATCAACATAGAAAAATTCCAGAAAGTCCTGAAAGAGAGGAAACATAAGAAATTTACAAGATACACCAGATATTTCAAATTGAATAGAGTTTATAAATATAACAAAAAGAGACATAATCCCCAAACTGAGCAAGTAACAAGTTAAGAGTATAATACCTCAGGTACTGATGGAGTGAATCCCAATCAATTGTCAAATAGATTGAGCCGCGAAGCAAAGGGCCGCATTTGCGGAGGTTTAGGCTCTACAGCGGTTACAAACACCCACACAAGCAGCACTTTAACAAAATACATCTAACACGCAATCACTAAATACGGACTTACACAAAAAAATACGAACCGCGGGACTTAGAGCGCAAAATACGACCATTACGAACTCGCAAAAATACGACCTTAACGGCCGAACAGCGCGCACCTGAAAACATTAAAAACACATTAAATACACACAAAAACAACATAAAAAGCTTACCCACAGCAAGGAGCGGCACCCAGGACCTCTGCAAGTGAAGTTACACCTCAACTTAAGTCCAAATTCCCGAGTTTAGACACACGAAAATCCCCTAAGCGAGAGAAAAAATGGGCACCGCAAAAAAACTAAAACGAGGCTACAGGACCCTAAAGCCGCAAAACACCACCAAGCACATATGGCTTTTCCAAAAAGCTGTACGAGGTACAAGATACACTATTAACAAGGACACTAAATCATCCACACATGCGTACCACATACACATTCGCCAACACTAACTTACACAATGCGGAAATACACAGCTACCCTAACAGCTTTCCCTCTCGCACGCAGCCTATTTACACCACACACTGCACACATTGCTGACACTTACACCTAAGCTCCACAACAGTGCAAACCGACATTGTATGCTGCAGGAACTACAAAACAGATTGTCACCTCTTCAGCACAATGCTTCCTGCATATATTACTTACAAATAGGTAAAGTATATTCATTTATTGATTTATTAATTATTTAATTAGCATTCAACAGGACATATACACACAAAAAAACACTATCGCAATAAATACAAAAGCGGTTCACTGCACACCTCACAACGAGCGCCATTGCTGCTCATAGCACACAAAGCCTTGCAATAGGCGCAAAAAGCAGATCAGCGCCGACCAAACGATAACAGCAAAAGCTGCTCTCAGAAAAAAAAATACAACAACCAACAGCCTTGCAATGAGCACCAAAGGCGCTCATTGCAAGCCACGCGCCGAAGGATCTCGGACCACCAAAAAAATGAATGTCTGTGGCAAACAGCGTTACCTGTCTTACAATTTTATTGCCCCATAATTTTTGACAGGCAAGTCGCTAGTCATTTTATGACATCTGTATTGTGTGTATTATGATTGTGTTACAGAGTGAATATGGGTTTTTCAGGACAAGAGAGCTATGTGGTACCATAATAACTTACATGGACAGTAACAGGGAGGTCATACACTGTTGTTAGCTTTGTGCAGACTCTTCCAGCCCCACCTGAACAAATACAAAGATCAGGGGGACTTAACTGCCATCAACTGCTATAGTCTGGTTGGTCCTTGATAGCTATGTTAATCTTCAGAAGATCCTTGTACACATAGATCCTGTGTTGTCACAGTTTACTTTGTAATAGCCTAGACATGTCTAAGTTAGATCACATAGGCACAGAGCCAGATGGCCTCTACATCAAGGATACATTATTTTAAGTTAATTACCAGATAAGGGCCCTTGAGCAGTTATCTACTGCAGAGAGAATCTGACATCACTAGATTGACAGGGTCTCCCAGTGAACCAGGAGCAGGCTATTGCTTATTGGTCTCTTTACTGTGTACCTAAGGGGTGAGGGTTGTCATGATTGGCCAGCCTCTGGCTAGGAAACTGTATAAATGTGACAGTCTAAACAAAGGTGAGGCAGTTATTTGGACTTACATAATCAAGGTGTAAGTGTTATTCTGTGCATTAATCCTAATATTCTAAGGGATTGTATGGTGTATTCTGAGGTGGAGGATGGTCATAGTCAGTGGCTATTGTGTTCCTGATATACTGGTCTGTTGAAGCAAGCTCCTGTGGTGTGTTACTTGGTTCTGGTCCATCTTCTGCTATCAGAGGTGTAAAAGGACCGCACGATTCTACTGGATTGGTTTGACCCAGGTTCTTACGAAGTCCACCTGAAGTAGCAGATCGTGACAGTGTGCAATCTTGATATTTTATTATATCTTCAAATAGTAACATAGGATATATCTCCAGTAGGGCATCTGAATTAAAACTTTACAGGTTTAAGCCAGGCAAAGCAGTATCTGTTTTTACCCACCTTAAGTAGGGTGTTTACCAGTGTTTCAGTTTCCTTTGTTCTGGAAGCACAGACCTTGGATGGTTCGGCAGCAAACCCTTTAGGGGAAAAAGTTGCCAAACTAAAGCCAGCTGGGTCCTCCTTTGTGCAATCCTGATCATATATATCGATATAAGTCTCTTTATATATGACTAGGAAATTGGCAGTCAAAAATGACGGGAACAAAATTTTAAAGCTGGCAATGCTGTTTGCCAGACAATGCTTTGCTCTTCCCCCTGTAACTTGCGGGCCTCACGGTGGGCGCCTTCAGCGCTCATCGCGAGCCACTCCCAGCGTCTACTTTACGGGCCTCGCGATAAGCGCTTTGCCACTCATTGCTGGCCTTGGCCAACCCGCCACTTGTCACTTGTATTAGCCAAACCGCCCTGTGTCTTTTCCGCACTGCTCCCTCCCCTGTGTCTCCTTCCCCCCTCCCCTGTGTCTCCTTCCCCTCCCCCTCTCTCCCCGGTGTCTCCTGTGCTTCCTTTCCCCCTCTCCCCTCCCCCCTCTCCTCCCATGTTTCTCATTTCCCCCCTCTCTCTCCCCTATGACTCCCCCCTCTCCCTCCCCCGTGTCTCCCCTCTCTCCTTCCTGTGTCTCCTTTCTCCCCCTCTCCATCTCCTGTACCTCCTTTCCCCCTCTCCCTCCCCTGTGTCTGCTTTCCCCCTCTCCCTCCCCTGTGTCTCCTTTCCTCATCTCCCTCCCCTGTGTCTCCTTTCCACCACTCTCCCTCTCCTGTTCCTCCTTTCCCCCATGTCTCCTTTCCCCTCTCCCTTCCCCCCCTCTCCCTCCCCTTTCCCCCTATCTGTCCCCTGTGTCTCTTCCCCCCTCTCCCTCTCCTGTACCTCCTTTCGCCCTCTCCCTCCCCTGTGTCTCCTTTCCCCTATCTCCCTCCCATGTGTCTCCTTTAACCCTCTCTCCCTCTCCTGTTCCTCCTTCCCCCGTGTCACCTTTTCTCCTTTCCGTTTCCCTCCTCTCCCTCCCCTGTGTCTCCTTCCCCCTCACCCTCATTTGTACCTCATTTCCCCTCTCCCTCTCCTGTGTCTCCTTTCCCCCATCACCCTCCCCTGTGTCTCCTTTCACCCTTCTCCTGTTCCTCCGTTCCCCCGCCCTCATGTCTCCTTTCCCCCTCTACTTTCCCTGTTTCTCCTCCCCGCCTCACTTGTGTCTCCTTTCACCCCTCTCCTTCTCCTGTACCTCATTTCCCCCTCTCCCTTTCCTGCCTCTCCCTCCATTGTGTCTCCTTTAACCACTCTCCCTCCACTGTGTCTCCTTTCCCCCATCTCCCTCCCCTGTGTCTCCTTTCCCCCCCTCTCCTCTTCCTCATTTCCCCCCTCTACCTCCCCTGTTTCTCCTTCCCCCCTCTCCCTTCCCTGTGTCTCCTTTCCCCCTCTCCTTCTCCTGTACATCACTTCCCCCATCTCCCTCCCCTGTGTCTCATTTCCCCCTTCTCCTGTTCCTTCTTTCCCCCTTCATGTCTCCTTTCCCCCTCTACCTCCCCTGTTTCTCCTTCCCCTTCTCTCCCTCACTTGGGTCTCCTTTCACCTCTCTCCTTCTCCTGTACCTCATTCCCCCCTCTCCCTTTCCCCCATCACCTCTCCTGTGTCTCCTTTTCCCCTTCTCCTGTTCCTCCATTTCCCCCTCTTCCTTTCCCCCATGTCTCCTTTCCCCCCTCGTGTCTCTTTTTCCCCCTCTCCCTTTCCCCCCCTCGTGTTTCCTTTTTCCCCTCTCCCTTTCTCCCTCCTCCAGGACCCTCATGACACTAAGTCTAAATACTGTACTACACTATACTATTAGTCACCCCAACAAATTAATAAATCAAAATGAACCCCCTCTAACTAATTAACCACCCCTCTAACCAATTAACCACACCTCTAACCAACTAACCCCCCTCTAACTAATTAACCATATTTAACCCTCATCAGACCTAATTAACCCTATCACTAACCACTTAACCCTATTTAGACCCAGTTATCTCCCTCCCATGTGTCTCCTTTCCCCCTCTCTCCCTCTCCTGTTCCTCCTTCCCCTGTGTCTCCTTTCCCCCTCTCCCTTTCCCTCCTCTCCCTCACCTGTGTCTCCTTCCTCCCCTCTCCCTCCCCTGTGTCTCCTTCCCCCTCTCCCTCTTCTGTACCTCCTTTCCTCATCTCCCTCCCCTGTGTCTCCTTTCCCTCATCACCCTCCACATGTCTCCTTTCCCCCTCTACCTCCCCTGTTTCTCCTTCCCCCCTCTCCCTCACTCGTGTCTCCTTTCACCCCTCTCCTTCTCCTGTACCTCATTTCCCCCTCTCCCGTTCCCCTTCTCTCCCTCCGCTGTGTCTCCTTTCCCCATCTCCCTCCCCTGTGTCTCCTTTCCCCCCTCTCCTGGTCCTACTTTCCCCCCCTCATGTCTCCTTTCCCCCTCTACCTCCCATGTTTCTCCTTTTCCCCCCTCTCCCTCCCCTGTGTCTCCTTTCCCCCTCTCCTTCTCCTCCTGTACCTCACTTACGCCTCTCCCTTCCCCCCTCTCCCTCTGCTGTGTCTCCTTTCCCCCATCTCCCTCCCCTGCGTCTCATTTCCCCCCTCCCCTGTTCCTCCTTTCCCCCTCTCCATTTTTCCCCTCGTGTCTACTTTCCCCCTCTTCCTTTCCCCCTCTTCCTTTCCCCCATGTCTCCTTTCCCCCCTTGTGTCTCCTTTTCCCCCTTGTGTCTCCTTTCCCTCCCCTCTCTTTCTCCCTCCTCCAGGATCCTCGTGACACAAAGTCTAAATAGTATACTACACTATACTATTAGCCACCCCAACAAACTAAAAATCTAACCAATTAACCCCACCTCTAACCAATTAACCCCCTCTAACTAATTAACCATATTTAACCCTCATCAGACCTAATTAACCCTATCACTAACCACTTAACCCTATCTAGACCAAGTTATCCCTATCTAGTCCTATTTAACCCTAACTGTACCTAATAAATCCTAACTGTGCCTAATTACCTCTAACTGTACCTGATTACACCTAAATGTACCCAATAAACCCTAACTGGACATTTTTAACCCTAACTGGACCTAGTTAACCCTAACTGGACCCAGTAAACCCTAATTATTTCCCCTCTATCCTATCCTATTAACCCCCCTCTACCCTATCCTATCCTATTAACCCCTAAGCTACCTAGCTAACCCCTATTAAACTCACCAACACCCCACTAATTACAAAAAAAAACACCCACTAATAACAAAAAATAAAATAAACCTCCCACTAATTAAAAAAAATTAAAAACAACTAACCACAGAAAATAAAAAAGCACTACAGAAAATACAAAATAAAATTACACATAAAATAAAAAAGAATTACACATAAAAAACACCACTATCAAAAAAAAAAATGACAACCTGTTAAAAGGAAAGGGTTGATTAGTCTACTGACCTGGACAAAATGCCCCTCTAGCAGTGTCCAGCAATGCCCTGGTCCATAGTCCTCTGTGCCAGGAAAGTCCCGACATTCTGACACACCTAACATAAAACATTAAATTAGAGTAAACCACAAATACTGCCAACAAGTAAAAGAAAGGGTTAATAGTCTACTCACCTGGCCAAAATGTTCCTCCAGCGATGCCCTGGTCTTCAGTCATCTGGCCCAGGCACGGCCCCTACAAAAATATCCTGATTTTCTAAAAAAACAACTAATAATGAACTCCTCTCCTGAGGAGCTCCCCGCCTCAAATGGAGGTTACCATGCATGCCCCGATATCAAAAACCCAAATTGTGCCTTCTGATTGGCTTAAATCACTCTCAATCAGATTTCACCTATTCACCCTTTTATTCCATTCTCAATAGGTGAAATCTGATTGAGAGTGATTTAAGCCATACAGGGGTGTATCCCATTGTAATTGGCTGAAAGCATTTGCGCGTTCTGATTGGATTAAATATGATTGACAGTTACATCAGGCTATCAGAATGGGATTCAGGGGGGTATACCATTTTGATTGGCTGAAATATGATTGATGGGTATATCACCCAATCAGAAAGCGCAAATGCTTTCAGACAATCACAATGGGATAATTATCCCATTAGTCCACTGACCTAGAGGGAGGGTTAATAGGATAGGGTAGAGGGGGTTATTAGGATAGGGGTTTACTAGGTCCAGTTAGGATTAATTAGGTCCTGTTAGGGTTAACTAGCTCCAGTTAGAGTTAAATAGGCTCAGTTCTGATTACATAGGTCCAGTTAGGGTTTATTGGGTACAATTAGGGGTAATTAGGTACAGTTAGGGGTAATTAGGTACAATTAGGATTTTATTAGATACAGTTAGGATTGTATTAGATACAGTTAAATGTTAAATAGGACTAGAGAGGGATAACTGGGACTAGATAGGGTTAAGTGGTTAGTGATAGGGTTAATTAGGTATGGTGAGGATTAAATAGCGTTAATTAGTTAGAGGGGGTTTAATTGGTTAGAGGGGTTTTAATACTTAGAGGGGGGTACATTTAGATTTATTAGTTTATTGGGGTGGCTAATAGTGTAGTGTTTAGATTAATGCAGGGACCCTGCGGGGTTCCTGATCGGGATTCCACAGCATAGGGGAGGGGTTAATGTTAGGTGCCACTGGGGTACTTATAGTACCTTCACGGCATAAGGTTAACTATTTGTGTGTTGCGGGCCCTTTAATGACCCACGGCAGGAAGTTTGAATTTTTAAATGCTGCTGGGGTCCCAATTGGGACCGGACCCTGCAGCAAGGGTTCAACCTCCATTTTCTAAGTCCTATAGGCTTTAAAGTCCTACGGGCTTGGAGTTTGGATTTCATTGATATCATGATGACGATCTCTTTTTTCATTGGCTGTATCTATCGCAGGAGTTACGGCCTTGCAGTTCAAGTCCGGAAATGCTATGTCCAATGGCATCGCTTCCGATTTTCGATATCGGGCCAAACTTGTGGGCCCTGAAAATTTAATAGCATCGCAAACGGAGACCTAATGGAGCACGCAACTTGATCACAGCCATTTGGCTGGCTGCAATCGAGTTGCAAACCCCAAATTTAATGAGGCTCTATGTTTGTACTAGACCAGGAAGTCTTAAAGAATTCCTTTGAAAGATAGATATCTACATAATTCACTTTACACTAAGGTGACTGATGGGTCATTTATTTCTATATTATGCTGCATTTTTACCTTAATAAAAAAAATATAGAAATATAATTGTTACCATGGAATACAGAGCAGGCTAAGCAAAACTAATTTATGACTACTAAGCTCATTTGCAGTTTTTGGGTAGAAAATGATCACCCACACCTGATTTATTTAAAACATAGTAATTTAAATACATGACAGAAAATGTGGTTGTATAGTGATTTTTCAATAATTTATGTATACGTTGGGGTAAGCTGCCATCATGGATGGCAGTATGGGAATGAGACTAGGTAGTAAGGCTAACCTTTCTAACATCTTGGTTGATTAAACCACTACATGAAATGCATTACTTACTCTCTATTATTACCCGCCAGATTTGGGGGACTACGCTCACCCCAATTCTCTCTCTTTCTATGGGTCACAATTGTTTGTTCAGATCTCGACACCAGCAGAGACTTCAGATGACAGCATCATTTCTGAAGAGATAGGCACCTTCAGACCCCTTTTCTTAGGATCTAAGAATCACACATCATGTACCTTTGATTAGTACAAGCATACTCCGACACTACCTTTGTTTAGGGTGTCCAAAATCAGACTGGCACTTTTTTCATTTTCAGATGACACAAAACACCAAAGACTTTCCCCCAGTTCTAGCCCATCCTCTTCAGCCCCACCCTCACCACCTGGGAGCTATCCTAAGATATATCCCTCATCCCCATATTAGAGATAGGACTGAGCTATGCCAGAAGGGGACTAATGGGCATTGCATCCTGTTTTACAATCTGTTTTTATCAGAACAGATGTAGCTGACTCTGGTATGCACATCAAATAGGCCACATCTCTCAGTGTTTAACTAACTATCCTTCCCCCCAAACTCCCAATTCAGTTTTATGGCTTTATGACTCTGTAGCAGGGCTACACATTCCATGATTTAACCCTTTACAGTCCAGGCCATCACACAACATTTTATAATAGGAAAATTACCCTGCACTCTATAATAGGGCTGTAGGCGCTCATCGCAAGGCACAAAGGACTTAGGCTGGGAGAGATACCCAGGATAGCCAATGGAGCTCCTAGTGACGGAGCACACACCACGGGGAGATCAATGGATCGGCTTGCGCCAAAGGAGCTCAAAGCGAGGGCCTCGGTATGGGGTGAGCTGTCTCCTGGGGCCCCTCTCTGTCAGTCTGTGGGTGTATATATATATGAGGTGAGCCCACCACCCCCACTCTGGACCTGTCTCATCACAGCCGAGTCCTGCAAGGAAGGATCCGGCTCCATTCCAGCCCTGCTCAGACACTCATCGCTAATGCCTCTGGATGGGATTAGCTGTCTCCCGGGGCCGCTGAGCCCACCACCCCTCCAGTCCCACTCTGGACCTGTCTCATCCCAGCCAAGCCCTGCGCAGAAGGATCCAGCTCCATCCCAACCCTGCTCATCATTAAACGCGGCCCATGGAGGAGCATTACTGGGAGCACTGTGGTCTGAGCACCTTGGCCAGGTGAGTGTGTGACCGACACAATATGGAGTCCTGCACTGTATTGGTTGCTTATTGTATGTACTGTGTGTATTTAGGTGGGTCTGTGGGGTAATCACATACTGACGGGCACAGAGCAACCTGGGGCACAGCATAGGGCATTGTTTCAGGGGCTGCCTAACAACTTGGAGCCTAAGGGGTAGAATATCGTATTAGGCTCTCATCCAGTGGTCCATTACATTAGATCACGATGGGTCGCAAGCACTGGCTAGCACTGCCAGGGGTCACAGACACTGACTGCCACTGCCAGGGGTCACAGATGCAAATTTTGACTGTTTCTTCCAGGGGTCTCAGACACAAACACTGACTGTCACTGCCAGGGGTCTTAGGCACAAACACTGTCTGCCAGGGGTCATAATGTACATACAAACACTGGCTGGCACTGCCAGGGGTTACAGACACCGACTGGCACTGCCATGGATCACAGACACAAACACTGACTGCCACTGTCTGGGGTCACAGATACAAATACTGACTGGCACTGCCAGGGGTCATACATACAAACACTGTCTGGCACTGCCAGGGGTCACAGACACCGACTGGCACTGCCAGGGATCAAAGACACAAACACTGACTGCCACTGTCTGGGGTCACAGATACAAATACTGACTGGCACTGCCAGGGGTCTCAGGCACAAACACTGACTGGCACTGCCAGGGGACATACATAAAAACACTGGCAGTGCCAGGGGTTTCTTGCACAATGGCCTTGCGCATGCGCAATGAGTGCCTTTGGCGATCATTGCAGCTTGCGCATATGCAGTGAGAGGCAAAGCCGCTCATTGCGGGGCCTGCGTTGAGCAGATACAGGGGAGGCAGGGGGGGGGGGAGACACAGGGGAGGGTGAGGGGAAGAGGGGGATAGAGACACAGGGGATGGAGAGGGGAGGAAAGAGACACAGGGGAGAGAAGGGCAAGTCGCTAGCATATATATATATATATATATATATATATATATATATATATATATATATATATATATATATAAAAATAAAACACTATATATACTATATGTACCCAATAGTATATTATTTTCTCCCATTTAGAGGGGACAGAGAAGCAGTGAAAAGAATTGCAAATTAATTTGTTGAAATGAAAGCCAAAGAAGATGTTATTTATGCAGAGGTCAGGTACAGTCCTCACCTGTCCCAAGAAAGAGTAAGTGTATGGAAAAGTGAACATAAATATATAACATACTGTGGGGCATTTTTCTATGTTGCTCACATAGTAGAGAGATGTCTGAGTGGCTTTTACTGTTGGTCAAGACCAAATGGAAAACAAAATTAAGAGCCACTGTAAAAAACCTAAACACTGCCCTAAAAAGGGGTGATAATTATTTAATTATGCATTAATCCTTAATATAATTCCTGTTTATAATTTATAAGGGCAACATTCAATATTAATTTTTAGGGTTATTGTAGTTCATCCTATCTGTATTATACCGTATTTACGCAAATCTAGTGCGCCATTGAATCTAATGCGCACTCCTAATTTGGAATCCATGAATCAAAAAAATGTGTTTGCTGGTGAATGTAATGCACTCTCTGGGTGCCAGGCTCTGTGTGCCACTGTGCTGTCGCTCTCTGGGTGCCAGGCTCTATGTTATTATATTTACCATTCTTCCCCCGGTGTTGATTGACATTTTAAATATCACTTAAGAATATTAAATAACTACCAATAAAAGGTTAAGCTTTAAGATTATTTCCTGTAAATCAGAGTGTACCATGTAAATGTTATTCTATATTTAAATGTTATTGTATATTTATTATAAGAATAAAAGAAGCCATAGAGACTTCAATATCAAAACCAAGTCAATCCTATGTTGTTGTTTTTTAAAGTATAGACAGTTTTAAACAATGGAAACATCAAAGAAAATTGTCCAAATCTAAATTAGCTTTTTCTTGGACACTACTTGTCTAACATGATAAAACTTGGTCATCTGAATCTCTGTGAAAGACTCCCTTAGAAACCACAATGATCCCTCCATCATAACTCACTTTTCAACAATCAGAATTCATCAAAGCTCCTCTTCCACAAATCTCCTCCATAAAAACTTCCATAGACAAAGATTTTCTAATTATAGATATTCTTACATCTATCACTTTTCCCTCTATATTAATCCAGAACATACACTTTTCCTCTGAACTTAGATCTTCCCATTCACCTTCTTCCTTTACAGAACTTCCCTGTGCATCCCTTAGACAAAAGCTTATCAACAGTCATCCTGGTGCTGGTCCTTGGGACCCAATCTGTTGGGCCTCATAAAGAAAGGAGAATCAGTGGTGGGTTGAAAAACAGAAATTAATTGAGTGTAAAAGACTAATAATTAGGTATGTCTGACTTCTTAAACATCTTACGGATTCAGTTATAAATAGACTACTAAAAAACAGTCTTGGAACTACTGCGAAATTCCAGTTTGGTCAACAGCCGGTCACTGGCACCATAAGGTTGAGAACCACTGCCTTGGATATCATTAACAAATCTCCCTTGCAAATGGCAAACCTTACCTGCGAATATATGTCTTCCCCCTTTTTTTTATATATCTTTTAACTTTAAAGAATGTTTGCAAAAACAGTTGACAGTTACCTTACATACAGTTTAAATAAAGATGTACATAAATAAATCACACTGTCAGGGCTTTCTTGGTGACACCCTTCAGGGGTAAAAGTACCGAATGGCAAATCAAAGTAACAAGTCTAAAAGGGACAGGCAAAGAAAATGGTCAAACAAGTTAAAGATCAGGGGCCAGCAGAAATCCAACATAGTCAGTAACAATTGGGATCTGCTGCAAAAGATCAGTTCAATTGGAGACAGGAATGGAGCAAGAATGTTGCCAACACACAAAAGCAACCAGAACCAACCCCAGTACCAGGAACCGACAACAGGCACTGAGAGGAGGCCGGAGCAGCAATATAAGTTGTGATTGGTTGTTGTTATGCCCGGTCTTTCAACCAGCCAATCAAGAAAAACAGCCTCCAAGTTTGTAGAGGTACTTCTGATGGATCGGTCTCTAGGATACACAACTGTAGCTGCTGTGGCATTAGATTGTTGACATCAAAAGTAGCTCCACACTTGAGCCAGTTACAACCCAACACCACAATTTACGGTCCTGCAGTAATTTATATCTAAAGGATCTGTGAATTGTGAAAAGAAGTTGTGATGTTTTTAAGCAGTCAGAACTAAAACAATCACTCCATATGGGTTCACAAGCACTGCAAACCCTAATAGGGAAGTTCTGAATAAGATGGGCATTAAAGTGACATTTATTAACCTCATCAACTCCCTTTATTAAGAACCAGTTTCTTACTTAATGCTTAAGGGAGACAATAAGAATGTGATAAACATACAGAGAGGAACAAGACAGTTGTGTCCCTTATCCCCCTATTGTTTGCATTGGCAATTGAATACCTTGCCCAAACCATTCGCTCAACTTCACAAATTCAGGAAGTTCAGGTGGGATTACAACAGTTCAAGTGCTGCCTATTTGCAGACGACATTCTATGCACCCTAACTGATCCAGAAACTTCACTTCCTGTTTTAATGGAAATATTAGAATATTTCAGGCAGATCTCTGGGCTCAAAATCAAGTTAAGCAAGACTGAGGCTTTCAGGGCCCACATTTTCAAACAAACTCTTGAGCAGCTGAAAAGCAAATACTCATTTACTTGGCCCACTAATCACATCACGTATTTAGGAATTCATTTGACCCCAATCTGTCTGAGCTATACAGGGCCAATTATGCACCTATGCTAAAAAGTCTCAAGGAAGATACAAAAAAATGGAGCAAATTCCCTCTTTCCTGTACGGGACGCATAAGTTCTATAAAGATGAATATTTTTGCACGAATAATATATCTATTCTGCTCCCTTCTTATCCCCATAATACCGAAAGAATTAGAAAACTTTCAAAAGCACTTAACGAGGTTCATAGGAAAATAATAAAAAGCCATGCATGTCTAAAATGCTTCTTTTTAATAGTAAAAAAATTGGAGGACTTGCATGCCCCAATCTGAGGTCGTACTTCAGAGCAGCTCAATTGGCTTTCATACCCGAAGCGCATTCAATAACACATTAACCCCTATGGGTATTCATTGAAAATCAACAAATTTAACCCTTCAAATGGGATTCTATTATTTGGTCCCCAAATGTCCCCCCCAACATAAATAGACATAATAATCCTATCATTAGAATTTCACTCTCCAATTGGAATTGGATTAACACAAAATATCAGTTAGCAACTAAACTAACTAACTTAACTCTCACTCTTACTACTCCTTCAACTTAGGATAAAATGTGACATTCCTCTAAAGGAACATTACAATTACTGCAAGACCAAACATTTAATTTCCACAAGGATCAAAAGATGGGGTACTCCACAATCCAGTTGGTTCGCTTTTATATGCAATAAGGCTCCTCTAACTAAAGGAGTTTTAAGTTTCTTGTATATAATTTTAAATTCCCCTCCTGTCAACATTAAGCCAACTTTTATGACCAATTGTGAAAAAGACATGGGTACCCAGTGGAACACCCAGGATTGGGAGAAAAAAATATGTTTAAACCTAATTAAAGGTCCTTGGAATTATAGTCTACAGGAAATATCTATTAAAACCCTTCATAGAGCCTACTATACCCCAGTTAAACTGAACAAAATTAACCCCCAAATCTCCCCAATGTTAAGACGTAATCAATAAGTTGAATGCCATAATGATTTATGACAGACTGTCACATTCTTTAGCAAACACATATCCTTAATTTCTATAAATATGGAACCCATGGCTCTCCTCCACGCAAGCTATAATCACACATATAATTACACTTTACCTATAAAAGCCTGTCTAAAAACTCCCCTCAAAAAATAAACCTTGATCCCCCTTCATCGACCCCAGGAGCCGGATGGGCTGGGTCAGTGACTGGGGGGCGGTCATTTCCTAGTGAAACCAGGTACGATATTTGTCTTATAGATGAAGATTCTGATTTGCTCATAGGACACATATCAATTTAAGCTCAAGGTATTGTATTGTTTGATTGTTCAAAGTTAAACATTTTTTAATCATATTTTCCTTTCTTTTCATTTCCTTTCCATTTTTATAAGATGTGAAACATTGATATTTTAACTCTAAACTCAGTGTTGTTATTTGCAACATAAGATCTCATCCAGCATTGTTTATTGCATCAAGATTGTTATAGACCTTCTTACAACCCTTCAATTTAGAAAATAGAACATGTGGAAATGTGTTCTATCAGTATTAATACAAGTTTTTTTTTCTTGGAAAATGTGGTTACTAAAGAATATAAGTATATATATTTAAAATAATTACAGCCACTGCATTTTTTAGCTTGCCATTTTAAAATGTTTAACATAATGTTTTACACCCAAAAACAAACTGTATGAGTTGTTCCCACACACTGCACCCATATCTGGGCTCTCTCTATGCAGGAATGTAACTCCATTATATATATAGTTGTGGATCTTGCGATGTTGGTGACGTTTGCAATGTTGGTAACGCAGTTGCGTCCCTCGCAAAGCGAGGGCGCATCCCCAAGCCTTGCAAAGCGAGGCAACAGCGCCGTCACACATGGGAGCACAAAACAAAAAAAAACATGTACAAAAAATTATAACACACTCACACAGAGCACAGGGGGAGATACAGGAAGCCTGGGAATGACGTTGCAAGCAAATTAAACCCATATTTGGCATTTTTCGGCACTCCAAAATTGCCTAAGCGAGGAAAAAAATGGTGGACGAAAAACGCTAAATTTCAGAAACAGCTTGAAAACGAGGCTCAGCAATGTCAGGCACGCGGGACTTTGAAAATAAAACCAATGGCAGTCACTGTGCGCCATGCAAATATTCAGCACACACACAGAGGAGAAAGAAACAGGGAAGGGACAGGGGGAAATACTGTAAAGAGACACATGGCATTCCCAAGCACAAAACTTGTAGGTTAACGACAGTAGGCCCATACAGTAGGCGAATGAAAAGGCTCAAAATGAGCACCCCAAGCGAGAGAAGCTTGCAATGAGCGCCGAAGGCGCTCAGCATGGGGCTCGCGATAAGCGCTGAAGTACACGGGGGGAGAGGTTCGCAATGAGCCCCTTAAGGCGCTTAGCGCATCGCTTGCATTCACCACCGAAGGTGCTCAGAGGACCAAAAGCCTCACATTGTTTGGAAAACAGCATTGCCAGCCTTATCATTTTAATCCCGTCATTTTTGAGGGGGTTAAGTTAGATAACACATTAAAATAATATTCTATGTATATTATGAACAAATGTCAGCATATGTTTGCTGGGTTATCTGCATTACTATTCTTATCAAGAAATATGTCTCTGAAAAAAAAAAGAAAAGATGAAAAAATCTGTGACGCTTTGATCTGTCTTTAAAATATGGGTTGCCCTGTTTTGGTAGGATCTGGTTCGTAATACAATTAAAGAAATTCCATTCTTTCTCGCCCTAAGTGTGGTATCACGGGGTGACAAAGTAAAAAAGAAAAATATACAGTGTAGTATTACCTGCATACAGATGTTACTAGGGAAATGGGCTAATGATGAGAAGCACATTACACCCAACTCCCATACCCAACAATAAGCCAAATCACCCCTTAGGCCCCAGCTAGCGAAACATTTATATTTTTGGGAAGACACATTGTCTTTATGTTTTTCATTTTGCTAACGGACAGTACGCAATGATGAATGTAGCTATAAAACTAAGTCACAAATAAGTACAGTATATTTTTATCAATTCAACAACTCTCATTTGTACACAAAGATGGGAGCTCCTTCGCTTAGATATTGAAGATAAGCTACCCTCATTTTATTATTATCACAATTATTTGCAATGCACCATCATATTACGCAGCACTATACAGCACTATATAACAAATTACATACAAAGCATACAAAGTGATTTTCCTAAAACACCTAACATGACTGAAAGCTTAGAAACTTACAGTCTAGAGGGTATGGGTGAGAATAGAAAGGTGAGGCACAAAGTATTGTGCATATTTCGGGGGCAGGTTATAAGCTTCTTCAAACAGATGTGTTTTTAGTGCGTTTTTTTTTAAAGATTTTGAGGCAGGGGTATATATAGTCTAGTGGAGCGAGGCAAAGAGATCCAAAGAATTTGGGCAGCATGAGAAAAGTACTGAAGGTGGACGTGAGAGGAGGTGATAAGAGAGGAGGAAAGAAGAAGGTCAATAGCTGAGAGAAGATGGCATTTGGGAGAGTATTTAGAGACAAGAGTAGAGATATTAATGTATTAATTCATTAATAATTAATCATTTAAAAAAAAAGTTAAAATGACCTTATTTATGAATACATATATGCTTAGCGATTTACTTTTTAATGTATGCCAATTAAACATCATAACTTCATTGATTCATTTATTAATTGAATCAAAACATTACAAATCCTTTTCAGGACAGTCTATAGTTTGCTCATAGCTCTTTGTGTTTGGATATGAAATTTACATTTCAATGATGCCCTTCTTTAGGAAAACATGATTAGCTATTTATGTTTTGCATTCATGACAGTTATTGATTAATTAATTAACGTATATTAATTTATCAATTACTTATAAAAAATGTTTACACTTACCTTAGGTTAGACATTGACTGATTGATTTATTAATTAAAAGAAAAATGTACAAATGAATTTCAGATAACTTTACTTTTTCATTACTGCTCTTCAGGTTTTGCATTATTGTCAGTTAAAAACAATATGTACAATAAAAAAACATATTAAATCTTACAGATTTGAAGAAATAAAAGGCCACAACTACAAGACTATCACAAAGTGGACAAGAACTTCATCCATTAATACTTCAGGTAAGTAAAAATATTAGTAATGGTATGATTGCCATTGTTTGCTATATAAGAAAACATTACAATTGAAACTAAAACGCCTGTATTTACAATTACAGATAACAATGGCGGACAACGCAGAAGAAAAGAAAGAACGGAAAAGAAAAATGGCAAGGGAATGGAAGCAAAGATTAAGAGAAGAAGACCGACAGAGACTTGCCCCCAAAAAAAAAATGACTCAAAAAGGACAAACTGAGTGTGACGGAGCTACAAAGAAGAAAAAAAGTAAAAAAAACATAATTTATTATTATCATTATTATCTTTTATTTGTATTGCGCCAAAATATTCCGTAGCGCTGTACAGGGGATAAGAACAGGGGAAATACACGTTTAACAAATTCAAAAGTTGAAGGGCCCTGTTTTGAGCTTAGAATCTTATCAGAAAGTGCTTTATCCCAAAGCACCCTACAAGACTGGAAACTCGCTACTTACAATCTAATAATGTCTGTGACACATTGCCTAATGACCCTATGTTGCCTCATGACACCAATGTTGATATACATACAGTAGTAGTGATATCTGTGTTCAGGATGCTCAGCATAATCCCTTATTTACAACACTACCAGTAGACAATAAATATTGTGGATTACTCAATGTGGTTTGTTAGTTTTGTGGGGCCTATGATTTTCTTAAAGTAAAACCAACTGATGGAGAGTTTATTAGAAACTGTCAGAAAGGAAAGGTAAGACTTCCAGAAAGACACACATTTCCAGAATATTTACAAAGTATAATGAGTGATCCAACATTTCCAAATTATAGCAATTAAAAAAAAAAAACATCATGTCTTATAACAGTGCAATTTCATGGGTGCTACATTAGCTGAAAATGTGCCAGGACATGGCCCGTACTGTTTTAGAGTACAAGGACAAATTTACCACTGGACTTCACATTTACAAACACAAGCAGGAGAGCAAAGGAAATTTGCACAGTTATATGTCCGAGATACAATGAAAGCACAATGGATGAGGCTTCCTGAAAATAAACAATGTTTACGCATAGTCTTTGAACAGCTGGATAAAATTATGGCCAACAACTCATATAGTCAAGCATACAAAAAATTAGCAGAGATTGAAAAAGAACAACAGGCACATGCGCAAATACATCAATTGCCAATGCCAAGAGTAAATATGGTTCTCAAAAGAGATCCAATACTGATCAAAGACGTTATAATTTACCAATAATAAATGAGGTTGCCATTGTCTTTAAAAATGATGATGGTAAACCACCATTTCCGCTGGATAATAGAATACATCCACGCTATGAAGAGCAACCTTTTATAAACATAAATATATTAAGTTGTAATTTGGATCCAATGACATACCCCATTTTTTTTCTCCAAATGGTGAGCCAGGATGGGAACCAAAATTACAATTGCAAAGTTATCCCAATAGTAAAGTTTGTGTTGGAATATAAAGTGGCACAAACTGCTATTCGGGATCATTTTAATCCTATTTTATGTGCGGGGAAACTCACACAACAATGGATTATTGATTCATATCTACAACTCTAATAATCTAAATGTTATCAAATATCAACAAAACAAGCTTCTCATAGAACAATATTGTGGATTGATGGATTATGTCGCTGAATTGGCTACCAACAGAGACATGCCAGCTGGAAGAGCAATCATTTTGCCATCCTCTTCCCAAGGATCTTCTCGCAATATGCGACAAATATACAATGATGTCATGGCTATTGTGACTAAATTAGGAATACCAGATTTATTAATTACATTCACATGTAATCCACAATGGCCAGAGATCAAGGAAAATTTTAAACTTGGGCAAAATACTTCTTATCAACCATATTTAGTGGCTAGAGTATTCAAAATAAAACTAAATACATTAATATATGATATAACTAAAGAACACCTATTTGGGAAATGTGTGGCTTTTGTCTATACCATTGAATTTCAAAAAAAGAGGCCTGCCACATGCACATATACTTTTAATCCTACAAGAAAAAGATACATCGAATACTGCAGAGAGAGTGGATTCAGTGATTAGTGCCGAACTGCCACATCCACAAAAATATTCCAAACGTTATGACATTGTTACACACCTAATGATTCATGGTCCATGTGGAGATATAAATCCAAATTCACCATGTATGAAAAATAAAACATGCTGAAAAGAGTTTCCAAAACAATTTCATAATGCAAACTTATGCTTATTGTGATGGATACCATTTGCATAAGAGAAGAGAAGGACAAACTGCTTTCATTAGTGGCCAAAAGGTTGATATGTAGATATGTAGTTCCATACAATCCACATTTGCTTATGAAGTAAAGAGCACAGATAAATGTGGAAGCTTGCACTTCTATCATATCCATCAAATATGTGTATAAATATATATACAAAGGATATGATGTAGCAACTGTTGTTGTGCAAGGTGCACAAAATTAACAAGACAATCCAATTTTACATTATGAACTTTCTTATTATTTAGATGCTCGCTATGTCAGTGCTCCAGAAGCAATGTGGCGTCTTCTGAAATTTGAGATGCATGATCAGTCACATGCTGTGTATCGATTAGCTGTACATTTACCACAATGTAAATTTGTTTGCTTTACTGTAGGGAATGAAAGAAATGATCTAGCCCAAAATGAACATAGAGCAACAACACTTACTGCTTGGTTTCAATTAAATTGTGAGGACACTGAGGCCAGACAATTTTTATACATTGAGATTCCATATCACGATGTATTTCTAAATGGCCAATGGCGACAGTGAAAAAAAGATACAAATACAATTATCCCAAGAATTTATACCATTAGTCCAAGAGACATTAAATGTTTAAATTTAAGATTACTTCTTTTACATGTTCCTGGTGCACAAAGTTATGAACATTTACACCCAGTCAATGACATAGTTTATGATACTTTCCAATAAGCTGCAACACATCAAAACTTCCTAGCAGATGATACGGAATGGGAGTCTGGAAGACGAAGCACTATGTCAAATGCCAAATCAAATGAGAGAACAATTTGTGGGAAACATTTAAATTAAATATGTGTGAAGTCTTTTTGAAATGTTCCCAATTTAGAAACATCAGTGTCTGATATTCAAATGAATTCTTTGCAAGCCAAAAAAATAAAAAAGTAAATGAATTATCATAGATGAGGCAACAATGATGTCCTGGCATGCCCTGCAATGTATTGATATATTATTAAAAGAAGTGATGGATAATGATTTGCCATTTGGTGGAAAGGTGATGTTTTAATGAGGAGATTTTAGGCAAACATTAGCTGTTGTGCCACATAGAAATAGGACTGAGATCGTCTAAAAAAGTATAAAGACAAGTAAACTGTGGAAAATATTTACACACCTGAAATTAGAACTAAATATGAGATCTGAAGGCCAAAATGAATTCAATCACTGGCTAATTCAAATTGGAGAAGGGAAAAATCCAAAAATAAATACTGTATGTACTCGAGTATAAGACAAGTTTTTCAGCCCTTTTTTTAAGGCTGAAAAGGGCCCCCTCGGCTTATACCCGTGTCTCTCTTTGCCCTGTGGCTCTCTTTACCCCCCGTGGCTCTTTCCCTCCCCCTCACTTATCATCCGCAACCACCATCCTCATCCTCAACCCCCCCATCCTCAACCCCCCCATCCTCATCCTCAACCCCCCCTCTTCATCCTCAACCCCCCTCCTCATCCTCAACCCCCCATCCTCATCCTAAACCCCCCTCCTCATCCTAAACCTCCCTCCTCATCCTAAATCCCCCTAATTACCTCCCCCTCTCCTTTTCCCCTCACTTACCTTCCATCTGCAGCAGCTGCTCCTCAGCGCTCCTTCCTGCATTGTCTTGACCCTGCCAATGATGCGACGAGCATGTGACGTCACGTCATTAGAATATGCCAAGACCCGGCAGCTGCTGCAGATGGAAGGTAAGTGAGGGGAAAGGGAGAGGGGGAGGTAATTGGAGGGGTAAAGTGAGGAGGGAGGTTTAGGGTGAGGATGGGGGGGTTAGGATAAGCATGGGGGTGAGGATGAGGATTGGGGGGTGAGAATGAGGATGGGGGTGTGAGGATGAGGATGGGGGTGAGGATGCTGAGGATGGGGGGGTTGAGAGATGTTGAGGAGGGGGGTTGAGAATGAGGAGGGGGGTTGTGGAAGGAGGTTGAGGATGAGGAGTGGGTTGTGGAGGCAGGTTGAGGATGAGGGAGGTTGAGGATGAGGGGGGTTGAGGATGGGGGGGTTGAGGATGGTGGGGTTGAGGATGGGGGGTTGAGGATGGGGGGTTGAGGAGAGAGGTTGAGGATGAGGAGGGGGGGTTGAGGAGGGAGGTTGAGAATGAGGATGGGGTTGAGGATGAGGATGGGGGCTGAGGAGAGAGGTTGAAGAGGAGGGTTGAGTAGGGGGTTGAGCAGGGAGGTTGAGGATGAGGAGGGAGGTTGAGGATGAGGAGGGGGGTTGAGGAGAGAGGATGAGGATGGGTGCTGAGGAGGGAGGTTGAGCAGGGGGGTTGAGGAGGGGGGTTGAGGGGGGGGGTTGAGGATGAGGAGGGGGGTTGAGGAGGGAGCAGCTGCTGCAGATGGAAGGTAAGTGAGGGGAAAGGGAGAGGGGGAGGTAATTGGAGGGGTAAAGTGAGGAGGGAGGTTTAGGGTGAGGATGGGGGGGTTAGGATGAGCATGGGGGTGAGGATGAGGATTGGGGGTGAGAATGAGGATGGGGGTGTGAGGATGAGGATGGGGGTGAGGATGCTGAGGATGGGGGGGTTGAGAGATGTTGAGGAGGGAGGTTGAGGAGGGGGGTTGAGAATCAGGAGGGGGGTTGAGGAGGGAGGTTGAGGATGAGGAGTGGGTTGTGGAGGCAGGTTGAGGATGAGGGAGGTTGAGGATGAGGGGGGTTGAGGATGGGGGGGTTGAGGATGGTGGGGTTGAGGATGGGGGGTTGAGGATGGGGGGTTGAGGAGAGAGGTTGAGGATGAGGAGGGGGGGTTGAGGAGGGAGGTTGAGAATGAGGATGGGGGTTGAGGATGAGGATGGGGGCTGAGGAGAGAGGTTGAAGAGGAGGGTTGAGTAGGGGGTTGAGCAGGGAGGTTGAGGATGAGGAGGGGGGTTGAGGAGAGAGGATGAGGAGGGGGGCTGAGGAGGGAGGTTGAGCAGGGGGGTTGAGGAGGGGGGTTGAGGAGGGGGGTTGAGGATGAGGAGGGGGGTTGAGGAGGGAGCATGAGGATGAGGAGGGGGGTTGAGGAGAGAGGTTGAGGATGAGGAGGGAGGATGAGGAGGGGGGTTGAGAAGGGTGATAAAGGAGGGGGAGGGAAAGAGACACATGGAAGGGAGGGGGAGGGAGGGAAAGAGACACAGGGAAGGGAGATGGGGGAAGAGACACAGGGGAGAGAGAGGGGGAAGAGACACAGGGGAGGGAGAGGGGAGGAAGAGACACAGGGGGCAGCACATTTCCTACCCTCGGCTTATACTCGAGTCACTAAGTTTTCTCAGTATTTTGGGGTAAAATAGGTGCCTCGGCTTATACTCGGGTCGGCTTATACTCGAGTATATACGGTAATCTACCTGATGATACCGTTGAAATTCCATCACAAATGATTTGCAACGAATCACTAATATCAGCAATCTTTCTAAATACTCTCAATAACGAGGATTACTCAGACATTGCAAACAAAGTGATTTAACTTTAAAAAATATAGATGCCTTGAATCCAAATAAAGAAATTTTAAAATTCATCAAAGCATCCAAAAAAAAATTATTACAGTGCAGATTCCGTTCTTGCTGATGACAAAGACAGTGAATCTAACTTTAGTATAGAATTTATCAATTCGTTAACACTTTCTGCAATGCCAACACATGTTTTACAATTGAAAAATTGGGCAATTGTCATGCTACTGAGAAATATGAATCCCAAAAAAGGACTAATTGTGCAGGATTTAAGAGAACATTTCATACATGCAGAAATGATGAATGGTACCCATAAAGGCGAATGAGTTTTTATAACAAGAATTGATTTGGCTCCAAGTGAGAGTGGTTTGCCTTTTGTCCTTCAAAGGAGATAATTTCCCATTATCATGGCATTTGCCATGATCATAATTAAATCCCAAAGACAAACTATTAAGTCTGTGGGTATTTTTTTACAGGAACCTGTATTTGCACATAGCCAACTCTATGTTGCTTTTTAAAGATGCAAAAATCCAGATGAAATTAAGTCAGGGGGATTTATTACATGATGGCGAATTTTTACAAAAAACATTGTCTACTATGAGGTGGTGTAACTTACATTACAAAAAATAAATGTGCTTTTATCTCAACAGTGGTTTATACTCCATGGATGAACTTAGATGTATTGCAGCCTCTTTTTAGATGACCACTGTTTCACATAGGAAACTATATGTGCCATTTTCAATAACTACAAGAATACCAAATAAAAGTGAAAAAAATAAAAAATAAACAGCAAAATCAAAGTAACATATGGGAATGTCTTGGAAGTGGCCTTTTGGCATGATTGGCCGCACAAAACAGTTAGGTTGCAATTTCTTACAATTCCAGTTTAAATGTTAGTACATTAAGTTACTGTTTGTAATGTTAAAAAAATATTTTGAAAGGTGTGGAAAGTTGTTTCATTGTATGTAATTAAGGGTTCATGTTAGTAGGAGGATGATCATTTGTTGATGATTTAAATGTATGATTAAATAGAGAATATTAATCCAGGGAATAATCCTATCGCCAGTTACTGGGATAAGGAAGGAATTTTTTTTCCCCCTTTGACACAATTGGCTAAGTTGCAATGGGGGTTTTTACTGTTTGCCTTCCTCTGGATTCAATACCTATGTGCTTTACCAGTAGTTGAACTGCAAGTTGCATGTTAAGAAACATTCTGTAATGGTTTACAATACACATTCATACAAAGTTGACCTATTGGTTTATTACTCATGCATCGCTCACAACTGTAAACTGTTACTATTGTTAATACAAAATTGGTTCACCAGTACTCTAAGTTACATGTTAAAAAGCATTAGGTAATGGTTTACAATACGGATTCATACAAAGTTGATGCATTGTTATTGTAACGAATCTACTGGCACCCCGACCGGGTACCTCCGTTGATGGACGCGTCCTAGTTTGCGTCGAGGCCTACAAGCACCGCACCGGACACCACACTACCACAGACTCCACAACCGCCGTAGCTTAAAGCTCCCAGGGAGTATGCAGCAAATAGCAATCCCCAGTGTGATATAGCAATCCCCTCAAGAACGAGACATAAGCTCTCTGTTGAGGGTCAAGCAGTGAACTAATCTTTAATGACAGGGGAATCTCCTTTTATGTAATGGTGCCCTCTGAAGGGCTACACCCACATAATTATCACAGCCAATTATATACATGGTTCAACCCCCACGTCTCCTCCCCTCAGATAACAGGTAACACAATTAAAACAGACACAAATTTAACCACATTATGGATGTACCCCAAAAACAGGGGGTACACCTTTAAGTCCAGCACCGTTCAATAGCTCTCATCCAGGGGAACATATTAAAAAATGGCATGAATCAGACCAGGGGTTCAAAAGTTAGTAAAAGTATCTTTTACCCATAACACACAGACATTTCACAGGCAATACACATCCCTCATAGTTGGCCACACAATACACATAGAGGGACAATAGGTGGGTCACCCCTCCCTGAGGCTCCCTGGCAACTTTGATATAATCAGACATTGATTAAATCAGCCTTCTTTGTTCTTATCTGAGAATGAAAACACTTTATACAATCAACTCCCTTATCTGTAACAGGATTATCTCCCATGTCAAGTAGCTGCAATAGTCTGGGCCAATATTCTGCAGAGCATAAACCAACATACATGCAGTATAATAGTAGGATCATATTTTAACCATAATAATCATAAAATAGGGTAAAACAGTGATGGGTTCCGTTACAGTTATATTATTCCTGCATAGATGACAATTAAAAAGGTTAATATTGTTAAAAAATTATGCTTTACCAGTTGTTGAACTACAAGTTGCATGTTAAAAAAATAAACACATTTATTCTAATTGTAGATAACAAAAAGCTTAAGAGTGTCAGAGACTCACATTGTGTGGCAAACAGCATTCCCAGCCTTAATTTTCTTGCCGTTATTTTTGACGGGCAAGTCGCTAGTATATATATATATATACAGTGGATATAAAAAGTCTACACACCCCTGTTAAAATGTAATGTTTCTGTGCTGTAAAAAAATGATACAAAGATAAATAATTTCAGAACTTTTTCCACATTTAATGTGACCTATAAACTGTACAACTCAATTGAAAAATAAACTGAAATCTTTTAGGTAGAGGGGAAAAAATATATAAAAATAAAATAATATGGTTGCATAAGTATGCACACCCTTAAACTAAAACTTTGTTGAAGCACCATTTGATTTTATTACAGCACTCAGTCTTTTTGGGTATGAGTCTATCAGCATGGCACATTTTGACTTGGCAAGATTTGCCGACTCTTCTTTGCAAAAACACTCCAAATCTGTCAGATTGCGAGGGCATCTCCTGTGCACAGCCCTCTTCAGACCACCCCAAAGATTTTCAATCGTATTCAGGTCTGGGCTATGGCTGGGCCATTCCAAAACTTTAATCATCTTCTAGTGAAGCCATTCCTTTGTTGATTTGGATGTATGCTTTGGGTTGTTGTCATGCTGGAAGATGAAGTTCCTTTTCATGTTCAGCTTTCTAGCAGAAGCCTGAAGGTTTTGTGGCAATATTGACTGGTATTTGGAACTGTTCATAATTCCCTCTATCTTAACTAAGGCCCCAGTTCCAGCTGAAGAAAACCGCCCCAAAGCATGATGCTGCCACCACCATGCTTCACTGTGGGTATGGTGTTCTTTTGGTGATGTGCAGTGTTGTTTTTGCGCCAAACATATCTTTTGGAATTATGGCCAAAAAGTTCAACCTTGATTTCATTCGACCATAACACCTTTTCCCACCTGCTTTTGGGAGACTTCAGATGTGTTTTTGCAAACTGTAGCCTGGCTTGGATGTTTTTCTTCGTAAGAAAAGGCTTTCATCTTGCCACTCTACCCCATAGCCCAGACATATGAAGAATACGGGAGGTTGTTGTCACATGTACCACACAGCCAGTACTTGCCTGATATTCCTGCAGCTCCTTTAATGTTGCGGTAGGCCTCTTGGTAGCCTCCCAGACCAGTTTTCTTCTCGTCTTTTCGTCAATTTTGGAGGGAACTCCAGTTCTTGGTAATGTCACTGTTGTGCTATATTTTCTGCACTTGATGATGACTGTCTTCACTGTGTTCCATAGTATATCTAATGCCTTGGAAATTATTTTGTACCCTTCTCCTGACTGATACCTTTTAACAATGAGATCCCTCTGATGCTTTGGAAGCTCTCTGTGGACCATGGCTTTTGCTGTGGGATGTGACTAAGAACATTTCAGGAAAGACCAACTAGAGCAGCTGAACTTTATTTGGGGTTAATCAGAGGCACTTTAAATGATGGCAGGTGTATGCTGACTCCTATTTAACATGATTTGGAATGTGATTGCTTAATTCTGAACACAGCTACATCCCCAGTTATAAGAGGGTGTGCAGACTTATGCAACCACATTATTTTTCTTTTTTACTTTTCTTGTCTCATTTTTTTACAGCACAGAAACCTGACATTTTAACAGGGGTGTGTAGACTTTTTATATCCACTGTATATATATATACACACACACAATATACAAAACATTTTTTATTTTTTATATAGACACATACCGTATATACTCGAGTATAAGCCGACCCGAGTATAAGCCGAGGCACCTATTTTACCACAAAATACTGGGTAAAATGAGTGACTCGAGTATAAGCCTAGGGTGGGAAATGTGCTGCCCCCTGTGTCCCTCTTATGCCCTCTGTGTCCCCCCTCTCTCTCCCGTGTCTCTTCTCCCCTCTCCCTTCCCTGTGTCTCTTCCCCCCTCCCTTATCACCCTCCTCAACCCCCCTCCTCATTCTCAACCTCCCTCCTCAACCCCACTCCTCAACCTCCCTCCTCATCCTCAACCCTCTCATCGTCAACCCCCTCCTCAACCCTCTCATCCTCAACCCCCTCCTCAACCCCCCATCCTCAACCCCCTCCTCAACCACAACCCCCTCCAAAACCTCAACCTCCCTCCTCAACCTCCCTCCTCATCCTCAAAATCCCTCCTTATACTCAACCCCCTCCTCAACCTCCCTCCTCATCCTCAACCTCCCTCCTCATCCTCAACCCCCTCCTCATCCTCCCTCCTCAACCCCCCATCCTCAACCCACTCCTCAACCGCCCCCTCAACCTCACTCCTCAACCCACCCATCCTCATCCTCCCCCCTCAACCCCCCATCCTCAACCCCCTCCTCACCCCCCCTCAACCTCAACCCTCCTCCTCAACCTCAACCCCCCTCCTCAACCTCCCTTCTCCTCATCAACCTCCCTCCTCAACCCCCCTATCCTCAACCCCCCATCCTCAACCCCGCCTCCTCAACCCCCTCCTCAACCCCCCCTCAACCTCACTCCTCAACCCCCCCATCCTCATCCTCCCCCCTCAACCCCCCATCCTCATCCTCAACCTCCCCATCCTCATCCTCAACCCCCCATCCTCAACCCCCTCCTCACCCCCCCTCAACCTTAACCCCCCTCCTCAACAACCCCCTCCTCAACCCCCCCATCCTCAACCCCCTCCTCATTCTAAACCCCCCTAAATATATCCCCATCTACCTTTCCCCTCACTTACCTGCTTCTACTCTGGCCTCTGCTCCTTCCGTCTTGACCCGGCGCGCATGTGACGTCACATGTGCGCCGCGTCATTAGCATATACCGGGAGTGACTCGAGTATAAGCCGAGGGGGCCCTTTTAAGCCTTAAAAAAAGGGCTGAAAAACTCGGCTTATACTCTAATATATACGGTACTTAAGATGTGGATCATAGTAGAGGATTACTTGAAAAGTACAATAAATTAAAGTGTCTTTTTAGAGAAGTCAAATTTATAATTTATTTAAAAAGCATTAAGGAAAAGTTTAGCATATTCACTAAATACATATATGTATAGATGGACCCAATACAGCTGAAAAACTCTTGACTGAATATTAAACTGTCCTTTTAAAATAGTTTAACAACTGTAATATATTCCAATCTCTTAAACAAAAGAGCAAATTTTAGCTCTCCAATAAGAAACATGTCCAGTGTTAAAATTAAAATAGTCACTACAGACATGTCCTATTAAATTGAATACAGGAAATTATTATTACACTAGCGAATTGCCCGTCAAAAAATGACGGCAATCAAATCGTAAGGTAGCTAATGCTGTTTGGTGTGTAATACTAAAATATATAATAGATTAATAAATTAATATACTTTACCTATTTTGAAGCATTGTGTTGAAGAGCTGACATGTTTTCATGTTGCTGCAGCATTAGTGGTGTGGAGCTGCTGTGTAAGCGTGATGAATGCGTGCAGTGTAATAGTGTGTGTGGGCGAGACGAAACCGTTAGCGTAGTGGTGTACTTCCGCATTGGCGTAAAATGGCGGGTTATCTGTGTTATGCCTCTTTGCGGATTATCCGTCGGTGCTTTGTGGTGTTTTTCGAGTTTCGTGTGTTGTTTTGCGAGTGTGTTGTGGTGTTTTACGTGTTGAGAGTGCTGTAGCCTCGTTTTCGTTTTTTTGGTCGGCCATTTTTTCTCTCGCTTAGCGATTTCATTAGTGTGTAAAGTGTTTTATTTTTATTTAAATGAAGGTGTAACTTGTTTTTTTCAGGTGCTGGATGGTTCCTCTTGCTGTAGGTAAGTTTTTTATGTGTGTGGTGTGTGTATTTATTGTGTTTGAAATGTTTGTATGTCGGCGTGTTGCGTCCGATGTTTGCGAGGTCGTAATGTCTGGTAACGTGTCTTGTATGGTGTTTGCGTGTGTAGCCTCGTTTTCGTTTTGTTCGGCGGCCATTTTTTCTCTCGCATATCAAATTTTTATTGTCCAAACTCTTTTATTTTGATTGAAACGAAGGTGTAAGTTGCATTTTTGAAGTCCTGGATGCTTCCTGTTGCTGTAGGTAAGTTTTTTTTATGTATGTGCTGTGTGTATGTATTGTGTTTTTAATTTTGTAATGTTCGCGAGTTGCGTCCGAGTGTTGCGAGGCCGTAATGTGTGTGAACGTGTGTGGTATGTTGTTTGCGAGTGTCATAATGTGTGTGTCGTGTTATTTGCGTTGCGACGTGAAGTTTGCGAGGGTCGCAGTTGCTGGCATATAGCGCCTTCGGCGCTCCATGCCAGCAACTGAGGCCCTCGCCCAGTGCCCTCGTTTCGCAAGGTCCGCGGCTCGCTACGCGAGCCCGCAAGCGTTAGCAACAACTCGCATGCTCACAACTATATATGTGAATTTCCTCTGATTACCTCTCGGGTGTTGCAATTTTGGTCTTCTCACTCCCACCATCCCTCTGAGCAAATCACTGGGACACTCCATACTGCAGGCTAGAGTGTACATACCTGCAGAAGTTGAAATATAGAGATTCACAGCTTCTTCCAGTGACACAGAGGGGTAGATGGAGGGATTCCAACATGGCAACCCTTTAGAGGTATACAGAAGGAAATATTAAAAAAATAGTAATCGTTCATAATTGTAAAATGGGCTAAATCCTTTCATTATACTTCATGCAACATATACTTTTAAAGAGCCACATCCTAGTTTACAACTTTTGTATCTATACAATTATGTGTGAATATTACTCATTGAAAAGTCCTTGGTTGCCATTTTATTTGCAATTTGAGTTAAGATGTAAACATTTTATTAAAAAGATCCCACAATTAGACAAAATTTATAAATTTATATATGTGTAAGTGAATTACTGGATTTTAAGCAGAAATGTGGAAATCTGTATATCTTATAATACCTTATATGTCAATTACAGATGTGCCCATGGTCTAGTTATATCACTAGAGCATGTGACCCCGATTTCACACGTCACCCTTTATTACAGTAAGTTGCATTGTTTGGTCCTGGTGGGTCACACACAGGACACCCCGGAACTATAGAATCAACAAAAAATGTACAAAACTAAGTACGGTAAAAAGTGTGTGAGTGTCTGAGTGTGTCTGTGATTGAGAGTGTGAGTATCTCTGTGAGTGTGTTTCTGTGAGTATGTCCCTGTGAGTGTCTGAGTGTGTGTGTGTGTCTGAGTGAGTGCATGTGAGTGTGTGTGCATGTCTGTGTGTGTCTGTGTGTAAGTGGCTGAGTGTGAGTGTCTGAGTGTGTCTGTGAGTGTGTGTCTGTGTGAGTGTGAGTGTCTCTGTGAGTGTGAGTATGTCTGAGTGTGTGCGTGTCTGAGTGTGTGAGTGTCTGTGAGAGTGTCTGTGTGAGTGAGAGTGTGTCTCTGTGAATGTCTGAGTGTGAGTGTCTGAGTGTGAGTGAGTGTGTATGTCTGTTAATGAGTGTGTATGTCTGTGTGAGTGTGAGTAGACACACTCACACTGTGTGAGTGAGTATGTCTGTGAGTGAGTGCATGTCTGAGTGTGAGTGTCTGAGTGTGAGTGTTTCTGTGAGTGTGTGTCTGTGTGAGTGAGTGTTTGAGTGTGAGTGTGTGTGTCTGTGTGAGTGTGTATGTCTGTGTGAGTGTCTGTATGAGTGAGTGTGTATGTCTGTGTGAATGTATTCAGTGAGTGTGTGTTTGTGTGAGTTTGTCTGTGAGTGTGTGTGTCTGAGGGTAAGTGTCTGAGAGTGAGTCTTTGAGTGAGAGTGTGTCACGGGGCAATTCACTGGGGCTGAAGCAGGTGATGGGGCAATTCACTGAAACCAATTAAAACATTTACTTTTCTTTCTGGAGAGGTGAGAACTTGTGGCTTTCCGGGTCTCCCCACACTCAACATCCCTATATTGACAGTTTTATCCACTTCAATAGCCAGTAGCTATATTGAGATGCTATGGGCAGAAGCGAGCCAAGGGGTCCATATTGTGAGGAACTGAGGGTATGTGTTTTGTAAGATATTTTTCATTGATCATAATATAGTTTATTTTTCGAATATCATCAGTGGGAGTCAGTGTAGGGGTTTTCCAATTTTTCGCAATACTGTGTTTAACAGCCAAAGCAAAGTATCGCCAAAGTTTGTTTTGGTGTACAGATAGATTATCTACACGTACGCCTAAGAGGCACATCTCAATAGTGGGAAATAAAGGAATATTGATTATTTGTGAAAAAAATCAAATCAGTTCTTCCCATAACCCTTGCACCAGCGGACACATCCACCAAATATGAAGAAAGCCCCCCCCCATGTTGGCATCCTCTAAAGCAGTGTGGATTAAATGTATGCATTAATGATGGGGTGTGGTAAGTTCTGTGTAAAACCTTAACTGAGGTTTCCAGTAAGCTATATGTAAAGGATCCTCTCGTTAAGTTAGAGCAATTCTTCCTCCAAATTGTAGAATCTAATTATCTGCCTAGATCACGTTCCCATTTAGACAAGGAACCGAGAAAACCTTTCATAGAAGGCAGATTCTTGCATATAGTCGTTACCCATGTTTGCTTTAGCGGCCCGGTGTCCTGAATCAAAGTTAGAAGCCAATGATTGAACTTCCTATATTTCCAAATTTCATTATCTGGTATGTGATAATAGGTTATGAGTTGCTTGTGGGATATAATTTTATCATTAGAAAACCAGGAACCAATTCTTCCCAATAAGCTGGAAAGCCACCATTGTTTAGAGTCAAATCCCAAAGAGGTTTCAAAGGTAGGGAATGACTTTAAAGAACGGCAAAGTGGTGGGGCTAAGTGTATTATAGATTTAGCCCAGACCAAAGTATCCAGAGTGGAGTTAATCAAGGGATTGGAGTGGCGTTGCTTGATGCATTGAGAGTGTGGGTCCCATATCAGAGTATCCCAAGTACAGTAAATTAACCCTTATTACATCAAGACCCCAAGTGTGTAGATATTGCCATATTGGGAGTAAGATTTGTGTATAGGGAATGATTCATACTAACCTGGCAACATAGTTGGGTCAATGTTCCATCAACAGGACATGTGTTAGCAACTTATCATCTCAAATTATATATAGTATAGTACTAGCAATATGATAATAACTTATACAGCGAGACACTAAAAGGAGTTGGTTCACATATCCTCCCTCATCTTTGATGCAGCTTTTAATATTGCACATGGTGTTTATGTTTTGTAGTATATATTTTTTTTCTTATTCATTACTATTGTGTGAGTATTAATATTAAAGATTTCATTTGTGTAAATATTTAAAAGAAATATACAAAAAAAAAACAAATAGAGTTCTTGGGTTTCGGAATCAGTAGAGCCTCTCTTGTGCTCTCTAATTTTGTAACAAAGTTTACTATTATTATTAACTCTTTATTTGTATAAGGGTTTCTATTCCCTAGTAGACAATTATAGAGATCATGTAACCTCCCCATGATTTTAACTCCAAGATATTTAATAACGTTTTTGGGCCATAAAAATCTATATGTGTTTTTCAAATCTTCCAATTCTAGTTGCGGTATACCTACCCCTAGTGCCTCTGTCTACATCGATTTGTAGGCCCGACAGTAACCCAAAGTCTGTAAGGGGAGATAATAATGCTGGTATAGAGGTCATAAGGTCAGTTAATGTGCAGAGAAGGTCGTCTGCAAATAAAGAACATTTTAGATGGTGCATACCCACCTTAAGACCCAAAATTTCTGCATTGCCTCGAATAGCCTGGGCTAAAGGCTCAATGGCCAGAGCAAATAGCAGCAGGGACAGGGAGCATACCTGCTGGGTTCCTCTCTGTAAATCAATATTAATATTGTTTGTCCCGGGGAGTTTTAAATTGGCCTACGGTAAGTAATAAAAGGATCTGATTAGGTTAGTGAACCTCCCTGTAAAACCACTCAAGAGTATTGAAGGCTTTCTCCATATCCAACGCCAGAACACATAGGGGAACCTTATCTTGCTTTGCTAAATGTAGGATATTTAACGTCCTTTTGATGTTATCCGCCGTTTGCCTATAAGGGACAAAGCCAGTTTGATCCTTTTGGATTAGATCCAGTAAAAAGTCTGAGATTCTGTCCTCCATGATCTTGGCCAGTATTTTTATATCACCATTCATAAGGATATCGGTCGATAATTTTTAGGTTCCTGTTAGACATAATATTATCTAGTTCAATTCTACATTTATCAATTAACTGAATAGTGCTAGGAGTGTTGTGAAGCTGATTTTGGCATTCTAATTCCTGCAATTTAGTAGACAGTTCTAATTCTTTCAATTTACATTGTTTTTTGTAGGCCGAAGCCAGTTTTATACAAGTGCCACGGATAAAGGCTTTGTGGGCCACCCATATCCAGCCAATACCCAATTCTTCCAAAACATTAGTCTCAAAATATAGGTGCAAGTCAGTCTAGAAGCACAGGGTTAGTGAGTAATAATTCATTCTACTTCCATGCATAAGGGGTTCTGAGAGCTAAGCCCGGATCTAGGTCTACTCTTACAGCCGTATCATCAGACCACGGGCAAGCACAGACTTCAGCCCTTCCAGATTTATCAAAGAGGGCTGAGCTAATTAGAATAGTATCAATGCATGAGTAAGACCCATGAGTATGGGAACAGTATGGATACTCTTTTCTACTGGGATAATGTCTTCTCCATGCATCAATCAAACCAAGATTACCCAGCGCCTTCCTTATTTGTCTCAATGTATTTGAGAACCGGTCAGAGATGTTGGAGCGATATAGCCGTGAATCAAGTGTCAAATTGAAATCCCCCACCTGGGCTATGCTCCAGAAGTCTCAAAATTCTTAATAGCATTTAGTGTGGTGAAGTGGTTGGAGCGTAAATAGAAACAAGGGTAATTTTAGTTTTCAGGATCGTGCCATGGATAATAACATAACGGCCTTCCTTAGAGTTAATAATCTTGGAATCAAGTTGGAACGGAACATTATGTATAAGGATAGGTGCCCACCTTTTTGGAATGTTAAGTAGAAGAATAGTAAGTAGGATAATCTTTGCTTAAATACTTAGGGATTTGATTACAGGCAAAATTAGTGTCTTGTAAAAAAAAATAGGGGGCCTAGTATCTTTATAATATGGGAAGGCTTTCCATCTTTTAAATTGGGAATTTGTCGTGCCGTCTTACCTTATTCTGGTGAGTGCCAGGCGATATTGAGAGGCCGAGGGGATGCCGGAGCCACATTGGCAGGTTGGGAGAACCCCTGGAGTGGTTAAAGCCGAGAGAGTGTGCCAGAGGGTGGGAAAAAAGGAAGGAAAAACAGAACAGTAACTAAACTATAACATTCAAAAAAACATTACATTTCTATTAAAGAAAACCTTTTACGCCAGTCGTGTGCCCTGGCACCAATTGGAAGGAGGAACGATCAGCCATTCACCCGTGGGACCCCGATCAGGAGAGGTTATTAGAACCATCAGGCGGGGTGGAGCAACACGTGTTAGAAAACTGGCTCAATCTTGCTGTTAACTACAATTTATAGTATCATTCTTCTTTTATTATTATTATTATTATTAACTATAATTTGTAATGCGCCAACATATTCCTTAGTACTGTACAGGGGAAGAGAACATGGAAAAATACAATATTACCAACTGAAGAAAATGGAGGGCCCTGTTTTGAGCTTAGAATATTTGTAGAAAGTGCTTTTTTACAAAGCACCCTACAAGATAGGAAGAATGTAAGGAATAGCAAGGGTCAGGAAGAAGGTGAAAGTTTATTTAGGTGGGCAGGTGTGTAAATTTGCAAAGGGTTATCTTTACTGGTAGAGGGAAGGGGTCTCATAGAGAGTCATTTGAGGTGACTGGCCCAAGTATGTTATATGTTATATGCGCCTAGTGGTCAGATAATATAGCCTGCATGTGGGAAGATTGGGGTTAGCTTTACAGAGTGGTGAAGGGTACATTTTAGACATAGAGGGGCGAAATACAAAAACACATGGAGACAGAACAGATTTAGCTGTCCTGGGGGTGAGCATGGCAGATGAGAGGAGGGAATGAGTGAGGGGTCAGGGTTGGAAGATATTTGTCCAGGAGCCAGCAAAAAAGCAGGGAGAGGGGATGTTTATGAGCTTTAGAACATGAATGAAATAATGATTGGAGAAAGAAAAGGAACATGTGGGAGAAGAGCAGAGGGGAGAAAAGCAGGGACGGTGAGATGTTAATGGTGTTGGAGACATAATGTGGAGAGAATGAGGAGGGTCATCTGAGACACAAGCAGGAGCTTAAGATGAAGAAGAAAGTAAAGGGGAACATAGTTGCCAAGCGAGTAATCTAAAAGGAATAAGTAGGAATAACCATGTGCAGTTGATTGATCAGGTGCAAGTAATTTGAGTGATTCAATAAATTAAAGCTAACCTGGGGTGGGTGGGTGGGATAAGGGAAGGGAGGGAGGGGATTGCTGTCTGTGTTCACAGGCCCAGAGAGTGTATTCAGAGAGTGTTTGGAAGTTTGAGAGGAGGCTCAGACCCAGATACCTGGCTTGCTGTCTGTGTTCAGAGGCCCAGAGAGTGTATTCAGAGAGTGTTCTAGTATTCATTGCAGGATGTTACCCTCAAGGCCTTTTTTAGGCCGGATAGTACATACTTGCGAATGCTGCTTCAAGTGTGAACATGTGCCTTGAAGCCATGGTTGTTCTTAGTAGTGAAACTGAAGGTATGCTGTAACTATGCAGTATTTCTCAGTTCCAAGTGGCAAACAACTATTTAGATATTTAGCAATAGAATCAAGTAGCGAAATGTAATATCACAATCGGCCAGCAGATGGCGCTGAGAGCCACCACTGTCCTCTTGTGGATATAGCATAAATTATAATATTGATACATAGGCTCGTCCTGCAGATAATAGGGCTTGGTTGTTGTTTGAAGGAGGACTAGTGCATAAAGATGAAAATCAAGCTTCTAGTCACGCACTTAAAAGCCTCAGAAGTCAATATTAACAGAGCTAGAGGGCACTGGGTAGTAGAGGCCTAAGTGGGCACGCAGGTTCTGGTGTGTTTCAGAGGCACTGAGAAAATACTATTGCTCTCCAGCGATAGATTACACATAATGAAAAGAGGTTTCCTATCAAGCAGCTCAGATGGCCCCAAGGTGGCAGTGTTGGACTACTTTCCGTGTTCAATGTGGAAGCAATGAAGTTATTATATTATTTAGCTAGCTGGTCGTGGAGGCCTGGAAAATATCTATTGTGCAGATGCTCACATAGTAGTATAATGGATCAAAGAAACATCAAGATTTCTAAAAAAGTATGTTACAGTAGCAGCTCTTGGTCTTACATGATCAGAGGGCCGTGCATGATAACAGTCCTTTGGAAGTTTCAAGATGGCGTCAGGGCATCTGACCCCGCCCTAGGGGAACCAATGGCGCCAAACAAATCAAAAAGGCCCCTTCAAGTAGATAACACGCAGTCCACCCAGACAATGCTCAGATTCTCCCAGCATAATATGTCTCAGTCCAGTGACGCTAGAGAGTATCTGTTTGTCTCTCCTTGGGAGTTGGTTGTCACAGTCAGAGATAATTATAATGCACATTGTGTTGTTACCTTGTCTGTAGCATAAAATAGGGGTGTAACAAATCCTCACTCCCCTATGTCTAGTCAACCTTTTTAAAATTCAGCAGTGCTGCCAAGGCTGCTATGCAGGCCGGTTGGTTAAAGTCCAAATAAATGTCCTGGTCCCCAGAGTAGTAAGCAGATATAGTGATCTAAGGTAGCGTGCTATTACGATAGTAATCTCTGGTAGATCCCAATGTGCCCTGTGTGGGAGCCTGATCTTAAAGCTTCCCTCCAATGTCAGTGCCAGGTAGATGGTGCAGTAGGTGGCTTACCAGTTAACTCGTTGAACCTCCCCGGGTTCTGCCCTTGGTAGGCCACAGTCCGTTCAGGCTTCACCACTCTGTTTCCGGGGGACATTCAGATTGTTGAGGGGAAAATCCAGCCATTCTCCTTCCCCAATCTGTCTGGTGCAGCGCCAGCACAGCAACGAATGCCTCCTCTGTGCCCTCCGTCCACAGGGTCTGTGGGCCCATGGCCCTGTATCCCAGCACCTCCTGCCCCCGGGCCTTCTTCTCTCAATAGCTCCCCACTGGTGTTGCTCAGGCCTCCGAGGTTGGGTGTCCGAATTGGTGAGGCTACCAATTGCATGCTCCTTATAAGCTGTGTTGCAGTGCCTGGCTGGGGGAAGGTCAGGTGAGGAGAGGCAGCATGCAGGCCAGGTCCCGGCCTTAGATGCGCATTCGCGATTTCCCAAGCAATCTGCTAGCGAGTGGTATTAAGCAGATCCTCAGGTATAGATATACCCTAACCCAGGCCAAAAAGTTCAGTTTAGTGAAGTGTATAAGCCTATCTTTGTAGGTTTCACTTATTGAGGCCTGGAGCTCTTTCAAAAGACGTCCACTCTACTCCACAGCAAGCCAAGCCCCCCGTGTCTCCTAGATTTTGTATCAGTTCTATTAACAAGGTTTTACTGGCAAAGTATAACATCCACTTCATTATTATCTTCTATATTAATGTTGACATATACATATATCATCTAGATAGGTTCCCTTCCCTTTGATTAGGAGCCTACACACACTCTGGTTTCCTCCCTTTTGATTAGAAGCATATACACACTTCAATAATTGTCCAGGATCAGGGCAGCCATTTTTTCTGACACATATATAGCTTCAAGATATATTTTTCCATATATGTATTTATCCTATCTTCTCTATGGATTCTGATACATATATATCTTCCAGGTATATATATTACGTTTCTCAGAGTCACTTAAAGCTGTTACCTTCCTTTTCTCCTGTCAGATGCATCACAGATTGCCTTCAGCACAGACTTTACCTCGGAGACACCATTATATGACTAAGTGATTTTATCCCTCGCTCAACTGTCAGTTACTGGCTTCCTCAACATTCTAACTGCCTATTAACTCCTTAAACACTGGACACAATTAAATATATAAAAATCAACATAACATAACACAGCATAACATAACATACAGTTATTAACATACATATGGTAATCAACTTAATTTAACATTAAATAACTATAAACAGACTTAGCTCAGTCTCACACCACCTATTCCCAGGAAGCAGTCCTGATAGGAGTCTTTAAGCAGCCAGGGTAATGGCCATCCTCAAAATCCTAACCATTGTGGGGCGGATCACATGAGTTCCAAGGACTAGTGGTCAGGAAGATCATGAGAAATATCACACACACTACACATGTACATGATAACGAACAAGGACACTGACATGTCAGCTCCATGGAATTAACAAGGGATAGATGGATGCGTCGTTAAATCCATGAAGCTGACAAATCAATGTCATTCCTGGTAACAACAACAGTAATCAAGCAATAGAGAGTCCATTTATTGGAGTGCCCACTGCAGCCGATGCAGTTACAGAACGCAGCCGGAATCAAGATAGCGTTTGAAGCCAAGAACGATCAAGATCATAAACCAAACAATAGATCATATCTAGCATATGATAGCTAATCTGAGTTGCAATAAGGAGAATTACCCAGGTTCAAGGCTAGATGTCAGATGGTTAGGAATGCACACAAAAAATTAGTATATTATTCATCATACTAATGACATATACTTTTCTTTTCTATCTTTCAGCATCCAGGAGGAGGTCTGGGTCCAGTGGCAAGCCAGAGGCGGGGGCAGGAACCAGTGCAGGGTTAGGAGGAAGGAGGAGGATCTGAGGGCCCTGGCTCGGAGAAAGGTCATTTGGGTGGTGGTGTCACCGTCATGACCTCCTGCATCCCCGCCGTCATTTGACCCCACGATCGCCCTCCTCCAAAGACTAAGAATTTGGCCAGAGCCCTACAGTTGGACATATGGAGCCCAGGACAGCAGCCAGTCACCACCTCCTTCCCCCCACAGCAGTGCGCTGGCCTGGCTGCCACTACCACCGGGCACACCCACGCCATCACAAGGTTCGCCCCAGGCTCCAGCCAGGCCCCAGACCCTGTGCACTCCATCACCGCCACCTCCTCACCCAGCACTGTCCCACGGACCTTCATCCCCACCACCACCAAGCCAGTCTGCACAGGTAGAGATGCTGGCCATCATGCGCCAGCAACTGGACTGCCTTCAGGGGATCCAGGCCAGCATCTCGTCAATCATGCGGAGCTCGTGCGCTGCCTGGCAAGGGGCAATAGAAAGGAGAGAAAGCGCCACCTGATAACGGAGTCATACCTGGCCAGGCTGCTCAAAATGACATGTTAATGACAGCCAGCATTAATATATGCACTAGTGAAGAATGTGATCCTGACTTCAATATCAGTCTGAGAACAGATCCTTGGGTACACCCCTCACATTTTTGTAAATATTTTATTATATCTTTTCATGTGAAGAAATTACACTTTGCTACAATGTGAACTTGTCATTGCCTGTATCCTAACTTATGTATAGCGCTACGGAATATGTTGGCACGTTACAAATAAACGATAATAATAATAATAATAATGTAAAGTAGTAAGTGCACAACCTGTATAACAGTGTAAATTTGCTGTCCCCTCAAAATAACTCAACTCACAGCCATTAATGTCTAAACAGTTGGCAACAAAAGTGAGTACACCCCTAAATGGAAATGTCCAAATTGGGCCCAAAGTGTCAATATTTTGTGTGGCCACCATTATTTTCCAGCACTGCCTTAACCCTCATGGGCATGGAGTTTACCAGAGCTTTACAGGTTGCCACTGGAGTCCTCTTCCACTACTCCATGATGACATCACGGAGCTGGTGAATATTAGAGAACTTGGTCTGAGCCCTGACAAGCTGAGCCCCCCCTTCAACATCTGCATCATTGCTGGCTGCACCCATACGTCTATTTCCCAAAGAAGCAGAGTATGGTCACCTATTTTCAGAGATTGGGCCACAGGGCAGTATTCCAACATTTTAACGACCCCAAACACACCTCCAAGACGACCACTGCCTGGCTAAAGAATGTGAAAGTAAAGGTGATGGACTGGCCAAGCATGTCTCCAGACCTAAACCCTATTTAGCACCAGTGGGGCATCCTCAAACGGAAGGTGGGGGAGTGCAAGGTTTCTAACATCCTTAGTCTTTGTGATGTCATCATGGAGGAGTGGAAGAGGACTCCAGTGGCAACTTGTGAAGCTCTGGTGAACTCCATGCCCAAGAGGGTTAAGGCAGTGCTGGAAAGTTATGGTGGCCACACAAAATATTGACACTTTGGGCCCAATTTGGGGGTGTACTCACTTTTGTTGCCAATGGTTTAGATATTAGTAGCTGTTTGTTGGGTCATCCATGTGTAGCTATGGCGTTTCTCAAAAACATCTTGAGGGTGCCCAATCAGGTACGCTTAATCAGCCCCAATGTGTCATATGTGAAGGTAGGATTTTTCACCTCAACAGTCTTTGGGCAGCTAATTCCTGGCGCTCACACTCGTCTGCCCTGCTCATTTCCGGTCCCGCCCTTCAACCTACACTTACTACTTTACATTGTAGAAGAGCGTCAAAATAATAAAATATTTACAAAAATTTGAGGGGTGTACTCACTTTTGTGAGATACTGTAAGTAACAGTGAACCTGGCTGTTGACCTTTGTGTCCTCTCCGTATTAATGGGTATTTTCCCATATTGCTATTTATCCAGAGACCTAGCTAATAGTTAGTAATGCTTACAGATGGGAATCAGGTGAGTTGATATAATGTTACAGTATTTAGCACTGTACTGACCATGCATGTTGATTATTTTTTTACTAGCGACTTGCCCGTCAAAAATGACGGAGCAATACAATTTGAAGCCATGGTAATGCTGTTTGCCACACTCATTGCGAGCCTCTCCTCTGGTGTACTTTTGCTCCTCTGAGCAGCTTCGGACCTCATCACAAAGACAGATACATATGCCTATATTTTTTAAAATAATAATCAGTTAATTAGTTACTTAATAGATTAATATACTTTACCTTTTTCTAATTAATATATCCAGCAATTAATAGCCTGAAGTGCTAACAATCTCTTTTTATTTTCCTGAAGCATAGAATGTCCAGTTTTATTGTTGCTGCCCTGAGGAAAAGTGTCATCAATGTCCCAACTGTGCATTAGAAATAGGCTGTGTGCGCGAGGGCAAACAGTTTGTTTAGTTGTGTAAAGCACCCTTTTAGATTCGTAATGTTATTAGTTACTAGTTAGTGTTGTAAAATAGCGTCATTTGTGTATGTGTTACGCGGCTCGCTAGCATTTCCCGTCCTTTGTAATAGTGTATTTTGTACCTCGTACGTTCCTGGGTCAAAGTTGTATGCAGCTGGTAGTGTTTTGTGCGGTTCGGGTTCATGTAGCCTCGTTTTCATTTTTTTCAGCCGTCATTTTTTTTCACTTAGCCTATTTTTCGTCCCGAAAGTCGTCAAATTCGGATTAAATTTGCGTGCAACCTCACTTCCAGACGTCCTGGCTGTCCCCCTGTGCTGTGTGTGATTTTTTTTGTATTTTATTCTCTATTTTTTGTGTTTTCTGTGTTTTTTGATTTGCTCGGTTTGGCCGTTAACGTTGCATTTTTCCGACCTCTTATTTTTTTTAAGTCCCACGTTCGTCAACTGCTTGCAGCCTAAGGCTATCCCGCGTTGCCTAAGTGCTGCGAGGTTTAATGGCTCGCAGGCGATGAGCGCCTTTGGCGCTCATCTCTTAAGACGTAATCGCAACTCAAAGCGTGACAAGGACTCGCAGTTTGACAATTATAATATGTGATCCTCCTCCGCCTTTTTTTAGTTGAGCACTTTTTTTTTTTTTTGTCACAACACTGTATGTGTGAAGCTGGATTGGATTACACAATCCAGAAGTTAAATCATCTTTTTCATTGAGCAGATCCAGACAAGTTGTAAGTGCTATGCACATTAATGGTTTCTACAATTACATGGGCGTGATTTCTGATGATCCTTTTTTTCATCAGATTCCGGTTGCAGGGGTGTAGTGACCACATGTGACCTTGGTAGGTGCTATGCATCATGCTTATTCTAGACTATGAAATTACCCCCTTTAGATATCCCCTTTTTCCCACAAGACTCTTGCACTCCCAGGATCCGCCCACACCACATCCATTTCTGATTGTGCTCTGTGTATGAGATAAAGCTTTGTTATACCGTTCTAACAGTGTCAGTGTGTTTTCAATGGTAAGGGTTATGGGACATCCTCATGCATCATTTAGTGTCCCATTCCTATAGATGTAAACTAATGAGCCCTAGTTAACATGCAATAGATCAATAAATATCAAAAGAATAATAGTCATAATAGCATAAGATATCATATAATACTAAATAGCAAATATAATAATAATAATAAAGGGTTAATACACAGGCCAAGTCCAATTAGTGATACTATGGAGTATGAACATTCCCCCGAGGGCCTAAAATGAATATGACAGGTGACACTGGAGTGGGTTGCCAGTTCCTTCTCTAGTGGACTGTGATTTGTCTGACCTCTCTGCTATGATTCATTGCAGTACACAAGCCCCTTCACCACCACCACTTAGCATATGTTTGAATGGTCATGTATATGCCAATATGAAAAGCCATGCTGCAACATGCATAAAGCAATTAAAGACATACTACCTGATTAAATAGCAACTTAATTTTTACAAACATTATCTAACTTCAGTAGTTTTCTACAAAATAATTTTTATACAAATTTTTTTTTATATTGCTTAAAACATGATCTTTTAAATGCATAACACAAAATGTAAGAGAAAAATATGTAAACTAAAGGACTGCTGAAGATTAAGAAAGATCATGGGTGTAGGGACTGGGGGAGGACCCAGGGGATAAATCCCCCCCCCCAGATTTTTCAGTGTGTTCGTTGACGTGTAGAGAAGCAGTTGTATGGTATTTTTTTACTATATAGGGTACCCCCCAGATTGTCTTTGTCTCCTACACCCATAAGAAAGATGCACGTGTTTATACATTATGCAACAAACTAACCCATTGGCATAAAAGCATTTGCAAAGAACATCTTAAGTCTAGCAGATCCTGCTAGTGCATTGAAGCTGCCATGACAGTCACACTTCCTTTTCAATTCAGGAGGGGGCAGTTATAGAGCAGGCCAAGCAAGATTACTTACAACTGCTTGTTTCTGACCATGTGTAAGAAAAGGGAAATGCTAAAAGATTATCTGAATCAAGCAATGAGTCAACAGATCTCCCTTTCCCCATCTTCCACTCCTACATAGATAATAACAAATTGCAGAATACAAACCTAAGGTTCTAAATCAGCAGGGTGTATTGAAAGCACAAATATGAAAAATTGCTCAGATAAAATATCTATACAATGCTTTTATGTTCAGATCTCAGATAAGTTTAGTTAGTTTGTTACATTCTTCAGAAATATCTGAATCTTTCCCAAACTAGAGTGGTTCTTTAAAAGTTAAGCTAAATAATATCTGGTAACATTTTCTTTAGAATATGCTCTATATACACAAAGTAATTTTTTTTATATCAGTGGAGTTTATTAAATGATTTGTCCACAAAACCAAAACCAAGTTTTTAAGTCAACTAATATTGTATTATTTTTCAAACTGAAGAAATAATGATTTACTTAAAAAACACACCATTCTTTTTTTCTCCCCCCTGTTAGTATTAAATATCCATTCTATGTAGAATTACATGTTAGTTCTACATACAAGATTGTACTTAAAAATCTGAATGCTAAAAAACAAAACCATGTTGTTGGCAGTTACTGAAGCCATTTTGTTTGGCTTGAGTATAGAAAGTACTTGGTCCATTCATATCCCATAAGGCAGTGCTTTGATGAAGTGGTTACTCTTCATTGGAATATTCCATTGTTCTTTTTCCATATGTGTCCTCAATAGAAATATTTACAGGACACAGAAAGCACATTCTGAAAATGCTGAATAAATAATAGATTACAGTTACAAAATAGAAGGGGGCAAAAAAAAGTACCTTTAGCAAAATATTAATGTAATTGCATATTATTATTTTTTTCTAAAAAGGAAAAAAAAATGCTAAGGCAAAGTTTAGATCAGATTGGTTTTGTAAAGATGCATTGAATGTGTGAACCACAAGATGGCGCTATGAGTCCGGCATTGTACTTCATTCTGTAGGCATCGGTGAACTGGATGTGCAAATCCAACATACTGTTCTTCCAAGGAGTGGTGGAACATCTTGCTCATTCTTTGCATACAGTTGTATCTTTCTGTAAAAAGTCAATTCTGGTGGATGTTGGCAAGATGTACATATTTCACGAGGGGGAACTACCGTCCTGTGTTTCTGGTCTGGGTTCTTGTCCATTGTCTGAAGATGTAGCACCTTCTTGGCCTTCTAGAAAAAAAAGGAAGACTTTAGTACTAAGTTTCAAAACAGAGGTACATCATGAGGAGATCTGCACCATTTCTAATAGACAGTCCTAAATGGTCAGGCATGGACGAAGGCAATGGTGGGCAACTTGGCCCAACAAGGGATGCCAACATTCCAGGATTTCAGGTTATCTCTGCCTTACCACACCTGAGTTACTCACTTTCATTCTGATGGGCTCAGAGAGGTTGAAATCCTGGACTGCCGCCATGATAGAACCCAGTTGCCCACCACTGCACTAAGATGAACCAATGTAACCCACTCCTGTAGACACATACGCTTGCATCTGACCATTTAGTACTGCTTGAACAATTGGACGTCTAGAATTTGAAGTTTGTAAGTAAGTTTAATACTAAATCATTGAACGGTTATTTTATTATAGATTAACGAATAATTAAACCAAACAAGATCTTGTGGTCATTACATTAGAGTGTTCAGTTAATTGGTATCTATCTATATGTATCTCAACTACAATCGGACCGGGAATATTTAGTTAAAGGTAGTTTGATATCACCTGGATAACAGGTGAATTTAAAAAAAAATAAACCTATATATATTAAGTATTAAATATTAAGAGACCTTAATTAAATTACATTTTTAGATTTAAAAAACTGTTTTATATACATGTTTTAACTAGATTAAATCAGTGGTTCTCACTTTTTTATATGGGGACTGACTGTATACAATGTAACATACTATTTATTTATGTATTTTTGCACAGTTTTGATAATAATACATTTTAATTGAAGACAAAATAATAACCTATTTAGGATTTATGGTTGATGGCTGTATTATGTTGGATGTATTAGGCTCACCTCATCCATCTTGTGTGTGAGTACCAACAGATAAAATCTCGGAGACTGGCGTCAGTGCTACGACTAACTGTTGAGAACCAGTAGATTACATTTTGGGGATTGGAAGGTTGGGTTTCGGCCCCTAGGCCCAGTACACAAGTATGGTGTGTTCTTATTTATTTTGGCCTTGGACCGCCAGTGCACTTCCCTGTAATAATTATCTTATGAATGGCGTACTGTTGTGTAATCATCAATGCCACTTTGTGCAGGTTCATATTGTTGACTAACCTGCTCCTTGTATGGCCAGCTCTCCCATGTTCTCAGACAGGTCTCTCATACCGGTTTTGGTACATTCACCTTTGATGTCAGGAACTGCGTTCCTTCTGCCGGTTCTATCACAAGATATGAATTCAGTGTACCCAGACTCAATATCCATAGTTTCAATTTCATATCAAATTCCTTAAATCTAAGATGAAAGGAAACATACACAATGATTAGTTTTCGGCATGTAGTACAATGCTTGCTTTATGGCTGTGCTTATTCTTCTGCCACCATCGCTACCAAGAACAATGAGGCATTTAGTGATATAATGGTATATCCTGGCATAATTACAGCAATTGTTTGGGGGTTTATATTTATATAGTACTATGTATTTTTTCACAATAATAAATACAACAATATTTAAAAAAATAAAGCATGTTATAAATGTTACACCTCTAAGGAGGTGAAGGCTCCAACGTCCCCTGCAATGAGCCGAAGGATCATTGCAGGCCGCAAATGCGGATCCTCGTAAAGCGAGGGGCCGCATTTGAGGAGGGGACATAACATTTTTAAATTATATTGGGGGGTGGGGCCAAGGAGCATTGAGAATTTAAATGAAAAAAAAAAGTTTTGAGGGGTACTGCAGCACTGGGGCCCCCCAAAGCAGGGCCCCAGTGTACTGCACTGGGTGCACCGGTGGTAAATCCACCCCTGCTGCCTTTTCGGGAAGTAAAGTTGAATTGCACCACTCAGGTCCACATTTTTTTTTGTCTCTTCAAACTATATACCCCCCAGATTTTTGTGGGCTCCTACGCCCATGGCTACTAAGATTGATATTGCAGTGTCTACTTGGTAATGCCATTGTCATCATCATCAAATTGCTGAAAAGAGAGCTGCAGCTACCAAGTAGATAGATTAAGGGATTACTTAAGGACTGCAGTAAAAAAAGTATAACATAATAATATATTATTCTACATTTTTAATATTAACGGACTGTAAAGACTCCAATTAGCTTGTATCTTGCTTCTACTTAGCTTTGTTTTACTGATTTGATTGTATTTTCAACGTCATCATAAAATGGCATTAATAGGTAATAAAATATAAAAATGGTTTATTTTTGTTATCTTGCCGAAATAGGTTTGCCAATTATCAATATCACTTCTTTAATATAGCATGATATAAATATTGGACTACATTGTCCCTTTATGTTATTGCTTCTCCACTTTTACTGCAACTACATTCCTTGAGCTCTTGCAAACTTGAAATGTGAAATCTTGTAATTTGCAAGAAACAGCCGTGGGGACGTTCTGAGATGGGTTTCCATGGAAGCAAACAGGATTATAAAATAGACTACAAATTAAGATGGAGTTCCCTAAAGGTATCCAACCCCAGTCTTAAACTTCTACACGCTAGAGAACACATCTCCAGTAATGTGAGATCCTTAGAACAACAGAATATATTATGTTTCTATCATTACACTGCATGTTAATAAAGTATTTATAAACAGATATAAAATTATATTATTATGAATGATTAAAATATAACATAGAGCGTCCAAAATATCAGTTATAGGTTCCAGGCTTTAGATTTGATGGAATTCCAAGAGAATAAGACGGTATGGTCATGCACTCAGCTGTTTATATATTCGAAGACATAAGTTTATCATTTGTTTAAGAGTTTAAAGCGCTGAGGATATAGACTACCATCCTTTCCTTGACATCTCTTTCGCTCGAATGCCTTGAAATAATACAGTCCGAGATGACTATTAGCCATAAATCCTAATGTGACTCAATATGCTGACCAGCTTTACAATTCTAACATTCCTTAGTGGCCAGGAATGTGTAATCTCTTATCTACCCAGAGGTAACAATGTTTTAACCTCAACTATTTGTGACAGTATGAGGAGGACCACTATATGATGCAATACAGCTTTATAACATGCATACTTGAAAAATATGAGTTTAATGGCATAATTAGTTTTCATTTTCTGCTTTGGTAATTAATAATTATAATGGACAAATTCCCCTTCTGAATCGCTACCTTGTTGTGGTGAAGGGGCTTGTGTACCTCAATGAATCTGTGAGCTATACCGTGTAGAGTCACTCAAGATGGGCAGGTCATAGAAGAGAGGTCAGACAAATCACAGTCCACTGGAGAAGGAACTGGCAACCAACCCCAGTATCTTTGCCAAGAAAACATTTTAAATAAGCACAAGAGACATAACTATAGATGTGCCTTGCAGGCTGTGGACCATAGGATCACAGAGAGTCGAACACGACTGAACGACAAAACAACCACAATGGACAGATAATATGCAGAACTCCTCTGAAGGAATAGAGTGCCCAGTAGTATATATGAGAGCTGAATTTATATTTGCAATATAATCCAATTTACCTAGTGATGTGAAGAGATTTGGGGCATAACTAACCAATGGAAACCGCAACAACCAACTTACCTTTCAGTTGCACAAGACCAATAAAAAAGGGTATTTGGAATTCACTCATTTGTGATTATAGAATCTGTCCAATTTAAATAAAAAATCCTAATGAAAAATCATAGTCATAAGGCTAATTTTTAATTAGATAACAAATAAAATAAATGTTGATACCTCTTTTGGTCCCTCAAGGCATCCATAATGCCTTGGTAAAGGTTGTGTGTGTGTGTGTGAGAGGGTGCTTACATTTCTGCAAGACATGGCTTGCAATTATTGTTACAAGCTCTCTGCTCTCTTTAGGTCCAATACCTCCAATCATTTAACAAGTCCCCATCACGTTCTATCCTCCCTAACCCCTAACTCCATTGTCCAGCAGTTTAATGCATGCCCTTAGAATTCAAACTATCAGGAAGTACTCAAGTCAGGCAATATGGAAACCTGCCATATACAAATCTTCAAGCGTTAACATTGTCTCTAAAAATGAGTTTTATGCTCATGGCATTAATGGCTACTAATGTTAGTTTCCTCTTTTGGATCTCCACCATGTTATGGTGAAGGAGCTTCTGCACGTCAATAACGTTGTGAGCTAAACAATGTACAGTCACCCAAGATGAGGAGGTCACAGCAGAGGGGTCAGACAAATCACATCCACTGGAGAAGGAACTGGCACCCACTCCGTTATCTTTGGCAAGAAACCTTATGGATATTCCCAACCAGAGACAAGATGTGCCTGGCATGCTGCGGTCCATAGGACCATGGATAGTTGAACACGACTGATTGACCAAACAAAAACAACAATGTTATTTTGGTAGCAAATTAAAGTTATATTTTAGAAAGAAAAACTCACATTTGTGAAGCATGTAAGCTTCAAAAATACTTATTTCAACAGTGTGTACAAACACTTATCTTACAATAAGAAGGGAAACCTGTTCTTTATGAGGTTTAGCAGACGCTGTATAGTTTTCCGCACAATAAGCCAATGCACAGGAGAAGACGTCTATTTAAGGATAGCTTTATGACTTCTAGGAAGGATTTTTTTTACGCAAAGAATAAAAAAAGAAACTAATAGTGTTGCAAGAAAATCCAAATAATTTACTAGCACCATTTATGGCAGCTTCCTACTAAAGACATACACATAAAAAGAGGGTTTTTGCTCAAAACTGAAACGCAGCCAAGAGCCACGAAAGGAAATGGATGATTTGTGAGAGTAACATTTCATCCCGAGCGTGCCAACAAATTGTATTACCTAAAGCTATTACCTACACTTTTATTATTAGTTCTCTAAATTATTGATTTATTTAATTCAGAATGTTTGTTCATTTTTCCCAGCAGGACAATGCAACATGTCATACGTCCTGAATTGTTCGGGAGTGGTTGGAGGAGCAAGACAAAGACTTCCAAGTTCTCCCCTGACCTCCAAGTTCCTTGGACTTGAACCCCATTGAGCACCAGTGGGACCACCTCGATCGCCATGTTTTCCATATGGTTCCTCCACCACGCACTCTTCAGCAGCTGTTGGGTGCTCTGCAGTGCACACCCATATACTATATCACAGCGAGGTAAGTCAGCGGCACCGTCACAAATGCGAGCCTTGCGAAGCAGCACTGTTCAAGCGCGTAACCCTAAAAACTCACCAAAACAACAACAACAAAAAAACATGTACAAAAAATTATAACACACTCACACACAGCACAGGGGGAGAAACGGGAAACCTGGGAGTGAGGTTGCAAGCGAATTACACCAATATTTGCCGTTTTTCGTCACTAGAAAATTGTCTAAGCAAGGAAAAATATGGCGGACAAAAAAACGCAAATTTTCAGAAACAGCATGAAAACGAGGCACAGCAATGCCAGGCTCGCAAAACGTAAAAAATACACAACGCTTAAGACTAACACATACACGAACAAAGCCAGGCACACAAATAGGAGAAAGACACAGGGAAGGGACAGGGGGAAGATGCTGGAAATAGACACATGGCATTCCCAAGCACTAATCTTGCAGGTTAATGAACCCTGCAATGAGCGGCCTGTACAGTAGGCGAGAGGAAAGGCTTGCAATGAGCGCCAAAGGCGCTCATTGTGGGGCTCACGATGAGCACCAGGAGCAGGAGAGGCTTGCAATGAGCATGAAGACGCTCAGCGTGGGGCTCCCGATGAGCACCGAAGGTGATCAGTGCAAAGCAGGAAGCTTGAAGTACACGGGGGAGAGGCTCGCCAGCCTTGCAATTTTAATCCCATCATTTTGACGGGGAAGTTCCTAGTATATATATTAACTTATTTTAGATGTTTAAATGTGAACACAAATGTACTATTTATTTACTGTACTACTGTACGGTGGTGGCTTCTATCGCACTTTTGCCCACCATAAATTAAATTATTGTTGTGGTGAACTACCTCAGATGAAGAACAGAAAATAGGGTATATTATAGGATAATAAACTTTAGTAAGTTATAGGACAGTGACGAATAAAAACTATTGAAAGAAAGGGGAGTTAAAAACAAATAGATTCCTTTGTTAGCTGAGAAATTAGTCTAGATTCAGTGGATATGTCCAGTGGGGAAGATTGTGGGGAGCGGGCATGTAATATTCTGTCTGCAGAGATAGTTCTGACCCTATAGACTCCTCTATACGTAACTGGGCTATTATGACCGCATAGACAGGCCGCCCACATACTGATACAACATAAAAGAGCGCTTTGACGGTACAGTTTTTAGAAGAAAACCCCTGAATCTGCAAAAATCATTTAGACCTATATTGTGGCAAGACATTGATAGTACCCTATATACCCACCCAACCTTACTAAGACGGTCAATTCACACTTCATTGTTACTTATAAGTGGAAATAAGAATTGCAACAACAAAGGAATCTATGTGTTTGTTTTTAACTCCCCTTTCTTTTAATAATGTGTATTCATTGCGGTCTTATACCTTATTAAAGTGTATTATCCTATAATATACCCTATTTGGTAAACTACCTCCCCACAAAATCTACTACACAAGCTAGGAACCGGCCCCACATTGAAGAGAGGCAATAATCACAAAACAGTGCTGTCTGTAGGTAGTTTTTTTGGCTTGTACACAAGTCATCCTGGGCTTTGCTTGAAAGGAGCCATCTTTGAAATGGTATTTGGATTAAAGCCGAGGCTTTTGTGGGCACATTTGCATGTCCCTGCCCAGGGTCCCAGAATGCAGTGCAATAACGGTATTTCTTGCAATTCTGAGCAGGAATCAAGTTAATTATAGGAAACCATAGGATTGAGAGCCTATCTACCCTAAGTAAACAAATATTACTGTACAGATAGGTAAGTGAAATATTCATTCTTTGAACAGCCTTTGAACGCTCCATACTTTCTTACGCCTACTGTATCAAACTCTTATCTGGTGGGATATTAATTGTGAAATGTTTGCATTCATTTTGAAAATATGACTGATCATGCAAAAAATATATATTGAAGGATAGTGAATATATGAAGCCATTTATTATCACATAGTTGTTTGGCTCCTTTTTTAATCATAAAGATAACAGAAATCACCCAAACACTTGGATGTTTGGCCGTGTTACAGACAAACAAGGTGACACACACAGGTTAAAATAGCAATTAAAGTTTAATTTCCCACACCTGTGGCTTTTTAACTTGCAATTAGTGTCTGTGCATAATTAGTCAATGAGTTTGTTAGTTCTCACGAGGATGCACTGAGCAAGCTAGATACTGAGCCATGGGGAGCAGAAAAAAACAATCAGAGACAAGATGACCTGTGTAACAAGGTAATGGAACTTCATAAAGATGGAAAAGGATATAAAAAGATATCCAAAGCCGTGAAAATGCCAGTCAGTACTGTTCAATTATTTATTATTTCCAGCATGACAATGACACTAAGCACAAAGCTAAGTTGACCCTCCAGTGGTTACAGCAGAAAAAGATGAAGGTTGTGGAGTGGCCATCACAGTCTCCTGACCTAAATATCATCGAGCCACTCTAGGGAGATCTTAAACATGTGGTTCATGCAAGACAACCAAATGACTTTGCATGACCTGGAGCCATTTTGCCAAGACGAATGGACAGCTATACCACCTGCAAGAATTAGGGGCCTCATAGACCACAATTACAAAAGACTGCACACTGTCACTGATGCTAAAGGGGGCAATACACAGTATTAAGAACTAAGGGTGTGTAAACTTTTGATCAGGGTCATTTGGGTGGTCTCTTTAAATTATAATGATAACAAAGGAGCCAAACAACTATGTGATAATAAATGGCTTCATATGATCACTATCCTTCAATAAAAGACATTATTTTGCATGATCAGTCATATTTTCAAAATAAATGCCAAAATGTCACAATTTCTGCCACGGTATGCAAACTTTTGACAACTGTAAAAAGCTGCTGCCCTTTGTGTACTCCAGGACATCACATACATAGGAAATGTCAGTCCGTGTATGACCTACGTGTCTTTACATGAAATATGCATTCATTTTGTGTTCGCCTGACTGAGCCCTTTTTGTATCATAACCACCCTCCCAATCTATACAAATCAGTATTGTGCGGGCTTTTCTTTCATACTTGCATGTTCATTTAGTTAGGATTATTTTTCTACTTCCCACTACAGAGAAAACGAAATACCCAGAAACATCCAATATCACAGTGAATATAACCGGTCTGATATAAAGGATTACTGCAGTGGGGGGTCACATTTCTGATGTTTTTAATGAATGATTTAGATGCTTTAAGGCATTGTGGGTAATGCATATGATTAGCTGATATTTACATAAGTTATGTTTATTCAGCATCAATGTAGACAGCCAGTGAAAATACATCCAACAACGAGTCATTATCTAAAATAAATGTTACCTGCCTGAGGTGCTGGCGCTGTCTCCATCTACCTCCTGTGAAGTGACTCACAATGTTTGCCTGGGAGCCATTGCAGTCAACTGATAGCTGTTATTAATCCGTAATAAATATTTATTATGTTCATCTGGTTAATATTAATGGTTTTGAAATTCAAGCAGGGGTAGGGGGGAGATAAGTGACAACTTTTGAATTATTAAAAAGCACCCCAGTGACTTCAATGGCTTCCAGACAAACTGTGTGATTCATGTATCATGAACGATGTGGAAACACATACCAAGCAGGTAACATTTATTTTGAATACATATTATTAACAGATTGTTTTATTGTATACTTTATAAAAACACATTTCTTGAACTAACAAGTCACTGCCATTTAATTGGCATAATCTTCAATTCCAGGGGTAGTCATACAAGAATGTAAACTCATTCTTATCAATTACAAACTAAATCTACTTTTAAAAACACATATTACACGTTTTAGAGCAGTGGTGTCCAGTCTTTATTTGTAGTCATCCCAACAAGATCTATAATAACAATGTGACTGTGAGCACAGTCTCACAGTCACATTGTTATTATCCTTTATTTGTAACCAACATGGGGCCCTATTCTCTTGCCCAATATGTAATTTTTACACACTTAAAATCGTTTTTAATATTGCCACATATTCTATTAGTCACTTGCAATCCGATTACGAGTTACCCACCCACAATTACTACAGGCCATCCAAAGATGCAACTTAGGACTTGGAACTCCATTGGTTTTAGCACAGCTGGAATATTACGAGCCTTAATTTTAGATTTAGTTTTATATTTAATTCACTACTGGAGCCAGTGGTTTCTCTCTCTTTCTTATTTTGTTCCTTTAGTGAAGTAGAATAGCTGGAGGATTAACAGGATTATATACTCTCAAGACATAATGCAACTTTTTTTTTCACTTGGGTTTTCAGTGTTCTATTTGATATCCACTTTTGGGGATATTTTGGGTTTACAGAGAACCAGATCTTGTATCTTTATTTGTTCTGGCTCGGTCGGATGGAATAAAGCTCTTCTAGCCAGAACTAGTTTATTGTATGCATGTCTTAATACTTAACTGCTTTGTTGCTGACTCTTGAGATCTGTACTTCTTCACCATTCAGGGATAATTAAGGACCAGTGTTGGAGACTTGAATTTTAAAGGGGAAATTCTGCCTGAACACAAGTTGGGGGGGGGGGGGGGTATTTGATCCCCTGCTGATTTTAAATGTTTATTCACTGACAAAGAAATTACTAATCTAAAATTGTAATGGTCGGTGTATTTTAACAGTGTGAGACAGAATAACAAAAAGAAAAACAAGAAAAAAATGCATGTTAAAAAAGTTATAAATTGATTTGCAATTTATAGGGAAATACGTATTTGATCCCCTAACAATCAGCAAGATTTCTGTCTCCCAGGTGTCTTTTATACAGGTAACGAACTGAGATTAGGAGCATTCTCTTAAAGGGAGTGCTCCTAATCTCAGCTTGTTGCCTGTATAAAAGACACCTGTCCACAAAAGCAATCAATCAATCAGATTCCAAACTCTCCACCATGGCCAAGACCAAAGAGCTGTCCAAGGATGTCAGGGACAAGATTGTAGACCTGCACAAGGCTGGAATGGGCAACAAGACCATCGCCAAGCAGCTTTGGAGAAGGTGACAACAGTTGGTGCAATTATTAGCAAATGGAAAAAAACACAAAATAACTGTCAGTCTCCCTCGGTCTGGTGCTCCATGCAAGATCTCACCTCGTGGAGTTTTAATGATCATGAGAACGGTGAGGAATCAACCCAGAACTACACGGGAGGATCTTGTTAATGATCTCAAGGCAGCTGGGAAACAATTGGTAACATACTACACCACTTGAATGTTTGGCCTCGTTACAGACAAACAAGGTGACATAGGTTAAAATAGCAATTAAAAGTTTGGTAACACACTACGCCATGAAGGACTGAAATCCTGCAGTGCCCACAAGGTCCCCCTGCTCAAGCAAGCACATGTACAGGCCCGACTGAAGTTTGCCAATGAACATCTGTATGATTCAGAGGAGAACTGGGTGAAAGTGTTGTGGTTAGATGAGACCAAAATCACTTTAGCATCAACTCAACTCGCCGTGTTTGGAAAAGGAGGAATGCTGCCTATGACCCCAAGAACACCATCCCCACCGTCAAACATGGAGGTGGAAACATTATGTTTTGGGGATGTTTTTCTGCTAAGGGGACAGGACAACTGCACCGCATCAAAGGGACGATGGACGGGGCCATGTACCATCAAATCTTGGGCGAGAACCTCCTTCCCTCAACCACGGCATTGAAAATGGGTCGTGGATGGGTATGCCAGCATGACAATGACCCAAAACACACAGCCAATGCAACAAAGGAGTGGATCAAGAAGAAGCACATTAAGGTCCTGGAGTGGCCTAGCCAGTCTGCAGAACTTAATGCCATAGAAAATCTGTAGAGGGAGCTGAAGGTTCGAGTTGCTAACCATCAGCCTCAAAACCTTAATGACTTGGAGAGGATCTACAAAGAGGAGTGGGACAAAATCCCTCCTGAGATGTGTGCAAACCTGGTGGCCAACTACAAGAAACGTCTGACCTCTGTGAGTGCCAACAAGGGTTTTGCCATCAAGTGCTAAGTCGAAGGGGTCAAATACTGATTTCCCTCATTAACCTGCAAATAAATGTATAACTTTTTTTAAACGCGTTTTTCTTGTATTTCTCTGTTGTTATTCTTTCTCTCACTGTTAAAATACACCTACCATTAAAATTATAGACTGATAATTTCTTTGTCAGTGGACATACATTCAAAATCAGAAGGGGATCAAATACTTTTTTCCTCCACTATAGAAGTTCATACATATGTGTACAAGTTGTAGCTGTGGCCTTGTATTGCTACAAGACCTATGTATATTAGCTAATGTGAGCAGCTGAAGAACTTAGAACATGAATGGAGCTTAGAACTCTGCTGCGATCTGACTGGCTCTTTGAGATGGCCCTTGACATTTTGACCTAATAATGTTGACATTCTAAATGTCATGGACAAAAATGACAGCTTCTGCTCTTCATAGCTAGAAATCCTTCATTTATCAAACAAAATGGCATACTGAGCATACATAGCATACATTAGCATAATAAAGTGGCACAAACCAAACTGAATACCATAAGAATGATTTGCTATGTAGAAAATTGGCTAATATAATGTTCTAACGACTTAAATAAAATTTGCAAGGCTATGGCCCCTGTGAGCACCATCGGAGCTCATTGCGAGCCTCTCCCTCCTTGTACTAATGCTGTTTGCCACACAATGCGAGGCTCTATCCCCTCTGGGCACCTTTGGTGTTCATCCCTTTAAGTGCTATATTCACAAGAATTAACCATTCTCCAAATAAAAGTGTATTACCTGAAAAGGGCAGTGATGGTGAGTACACATGAGCACATTCCCTTATCAAACACATGCTTTCCTGCAGCCAAAAATAAACAAGAGATAATGCAGAGCTTATGGACCTGTCATGGGAAAACAACAGCTATATGTACCTCGCATACACACATATGATATTAGTTTGCAACTGTAGTATTATACATCAGTAAGGTAGATAATGGATGATTTTTACACTTTTCACTCTAAAATGTAATTTGTAGGTTGGAAAATAAAATAAAAGAGATTGATAGACAAGCAGCTGTTCAATGAAAACGACCACAGTACAATGAAAAAGATAAATAAATATATATGTTGTGACAAATTGCTAAAAGCATAAAATAAACAGGCCTAGCTCTTTCTGAGCATCTAAACTTTAGGATACTTCCTTAACTGAGGGGACTCTGTCTCTCTCTGTGTGTATATATATATATATATAAATATATAATAATCCGTTCCCCAAATCCGATGTATAAATAAATGCATAAATAAATAAAAATGTAAAAAACAACTTAATGAATGAGGTCACATTGTTTTATATATGTAAAAAAATGAGACAAAGATAAATAATTTCCAAACTTTTTCCACCTTTAATGTGACCTATAAACTGTACAACTCAATTGAAAAACAAACTGAAATCTTTTAGGAAGAGGTAAGAAAAAATATAAAAATAAAATTATATGGTTGCATAAGTATGCACACCCTTAAACTAATACTTTGTTGAAGCACCTTTTGATTTTATTACAGCACTCAGTCTTTTTGGGTATGAGTCTATCAGCATGGTACATTTTGACTTGGCAAGATTTGGACACTCTTCTTTGCAAAAACACTCCAAATCTGTCAGATTGCAAGGGCATCTCCTGTGCACAGCCCTCTCCAGATCACCCCACAGATTTTCAATCGGATTCAGGTCTGGTCCCTGGCTGGGCCATTCCAAAACTTTAATCTTCTTCTGGGGAAGCCGTTCCTTTGTTGATTTGGATGTATGCTTTGGGTCGTTGTCATGCTGAAAGATGAAGTTCCTCTTCATGTTCAGCTTTCTAGCAGAAGCCTGAAGGTTTTGTGCCAATAATGACTGGTATTTGGAACTGTTCATAATTCCCCCTATCTTAACTAAGGCCCCAGTTCCAGCTGAAGAAAAACAGCCCCAAAGCATGATGTTACCACCACCATGCTTCACTGTGGTTATGGTGTTCTTTTGGTGATGTGCAGTGTTGTTTTTTGCACCAAACATATCTTTTGGAATTATGGCCAAAAAGATCAACCTTGGTTTCATCAGACCATATCAGCTTTTCCCACGTGCTTTTGGGAGACTTCAGATGTGTTTTTGCAAAATGTAGCTTGGCTGGGATGTTTTTCTTCGTAAGAAAAGGCTTTCGTCTTGCCACTCTACCCCATTGCCCAGACATATGAAGAATACAGGAGATTGTTGTCACATGTACCACACAGCCAGTACTTGCCAGATATTCCTGCAGCTCCTTTAATGTTGCTGTAGGCCTCTTGGTAGCCTCCCAGACCAGTTTTCTTCTCGTCTTTTCATCAATTTTGGCGGGAGCTCCAGTTCTTGGTAATGTCACTGTTGTGCCATATTTTCTCCACTTGATGATGACTGTCTTCACTGTGTTCCATGGTATATCTAATGCCTTGGAAATTCTTTTGTACCCTTCTCCTGACTGATACCTTTTAACAATGATATCCCTCTGATGCTTTGGAAGCTCTCTGTGGACCATGGCTTTTGCTGTGGGATGCGACTAAGAACATTTCAGGAAAGACCAACTAGAGCAGCTGAACTTTATTTGGGATTAATCAGAGGCACTTTTAAATGATGGCAGGTGTATGCTGACTCCTATTTAACATGATTTGGAATGTGATTGCTTAATTCTGAACACAGCTACATCACCAGTTATAAGAGGGTGTGCAGACTTATGCAACCACATTATTTTTATTTATTTTTTCTTCCCTCCACCTAAAAGATTTCAGTTTGTTTTTCAATTGAGTTGTATAGTTTATAGGTCACATTAAAGGTGGAAAAAGATCTGAAATTATTTATCTTTGTCTCATTTTTTTGCAGCACAGAAACCTGACATTTTAACAGGGGTGTGTAGACTTTTTATATCCACTATATATATATATATATATATATATATATATATATATATATATATAAATATATATATATATAACACTTAACTGTTTTTTTGGGGGGAATTCTGAGCTGGAAGCAGTTTTTTTAACTTGCTTTAGACATTCAAATGAACACAGATGCAATACTTATTTACTGTACTACTGTACGGTGGGGGCTTTTATATTATATCCATATCATAAAGGATTGTTGTGGTGAACTACCTACTCATAAAGTCCACAACACAAGCTGAGATCCCGCTCCTTGCTGATGATAGCCAGCAAGCTTGAAACAGTTCTCTCTCTCTCTCTCTCCATGATAGTTTGTTGAAGGTAGTGCGTGTGAGAGGGGCATTTACATTCTACAGGAATAAAGCTTGCAGTTATCCATGCAACTATATCCGGGCATGTGTGGGGGAAATGGTAGATATCAAAATACAAAATTATCCATTATTTAAACAAATCCACCTCCCCTCTACCTTATCCCTCTTCCCCCACCCCTCCCTCCACTGATAGGGATAAAAACACTTTCCAGGTTTCAAGCTATCAGGAAATTTTAAAATCAGATACAATGAAACCTCCTACATATAAAGATGTGATTTTCTGTAAAAATCTTATGATAATAGTGTGCACTGTTGCTAATGTTAGCACTTTTGTTTTCTTGAACTACTGGGGTCTTTTAAGAAACTAATCAGTACAAATAATTAAAATACTTTCCTTCGGCCAAAAATAAATCAGAGATAACCAGGCAGCCTAAACTAAGTGGTCACTGACAAACAGCAGCTTTATTTACTCTCTAACACAGAGATAAGATATTAGTTTGCTAGTGCGGAATTATACATCTGTAAGAAATAATATCACAAATATGTAGCGAATATTAAATGATGTAGGAATATATCATGTCATGTCTTAATATGGCTCAAAAATACCTGATATTAAAAAAGTATATTAAAGTATATTTTTTTCAAAAATTATTTTAAAGTAATTAAATACAGATTTTAATTTGTAACTTTTTGGATTTCATTTTGATTTAATGGCAGCAGATATTTTGTCTTGTTGCTCAATGGGACTAACATGATTAGATTGTTTAATGACTGCCAACTTACATAGCCAATTTGCAACAGAACTCAAATGGAAGACTTAGTCCACCCCCTCAAGGAACTTTCCATGGCTCCAAATTACAAGAGGTACCATTAAAAGCTACAACTTTGCATAGGTCATAACATCAGTTAAAACTAAATTTCCTTTCATGTAGCAACTATGCACACGCTGTAATAAGCTCTATTTTTTTTTTTTATTATTTTGGATTTAGAATATAAGTTTTCAATCTTGCAAGGTGCTTTGGGAAAGCGCTATGGACACTGGATTCTAGGCTCAAAGACGGGGCCCTCCATCCTTTGCAATGAGTCAATACTGCTATTGTTTTTGCCTTGTTTGTAACCCCTGTATAGCGCTACAGAATATGTTGACGTTCTACAATAAATTATAATAATAATTTTTAATTTTGGGTATCAGCTTGACTTTTATTTTGGTTTTCATTGCATTGTTGTTGTTTAGTCGTTCAGTCAGCCGACTCTCTACGACCCTATGGACCTCAACATGCCAGCCACATCTTATGTCTGGTTGTGCTTATACATAAGGTTCTCTTAGCAAAGATACTAGAATGGGTCGCCAGTTCCTTCTTCCGAGGACCGCCATTTGTCTGCAATGACCTGCCCATCTTGGGTGACCCTATATTATATAGTACAAAGCTTCATTGAAGTACACAAGCCCCTTCACCACGACAAGGTAGTGATCCAGAAGGGGTTCATTATGTTACTGCTATTTATTAGTTCTAGAAATAAATACGTGACATTTCCAAGAAAGCACAAAACAATATGTTTCAGCATATTAAAATACCCCCTGTTCCACCATTACATTATCTTATGTTATGGATATATAGAATTGCAGAGTACTGCTTGACCTTGACTATACACCACATTGGAACTGTAATTTGTACACCCCACCAAAGCATGTGTTCAACACCTTCTACTTGTTACTTATATAGGATGAGTTGGCCAAATTGGCATTAAGTCGATATGGTTGTGAATCCCAAAGAACTTAGGTCCCTATTCTATTTATTTTTCTTATTATCAGTTTGTAATTGCCACATATTCTATGAGCTACTGACAAACCAATTGGGAGTTCCCCGCCCACAAACACTACTGACAAGCCAAATCATAGCGAAAAACTCCATTGGTTTTAGCACAGCTCAAGATTTACGAGTGCTAACCAATTAAGGTTACACAAAATTGATATCCTATTAGATTCGCAAAATATTTTCAAACTCACAAATTAAAAAAGTATCACGTTTCTCTCAAAAATAGTATTCAAGAGGATTTGCAAGGCCTTTTCAATCAATTATTAGGGCCTTAACAGCTACTAAGCATGCAATACTGTGCTTTAAAAATTACAATTAATTTCAGAACAATCTCAAACCCACAAATAAGCAATAAAAATTTAAAAAAAATGTATGTTTTTTTGTGTGAAATGGATCCTGGGACTTAAGGGGTTAATAGATATCATGGAACCCACATGGACTAGAACAGTTGCTTTAATTGATTTAATTGAGTTCTACATTGCTGGATTGCGAGTCCGATTGCTAAATTTATTTCTCGACACTAATTAATTTGTCATCATGATGATGGTCTCATTTACTATTGGCTGTGTCTAAGAAGTAAATGACGGGCTTGCTTAAACATTGTCAGATCACATGATCACGCCCCCTGAAATCAGACTTAAAAAGGCGGGTTTAAGAGTTCAGCCTTGCGGTCGGAATTTACGAGCTGGAGTCAATATAATACATCTAAAAATGTATTTAGAAGAAACACCTGCAGCCAAAATTTGTGAGATTGAATCATTTGCAAGCAGTTAATAGAATAATGCCTTTATTTAGCATTTTAAAATGTTTTTTATATCCATATAAATATAAAAAGGGAAAAATAGCACTGTCTAGTGTATATGTCATCTGCTGAGAAGCATGTAAAGCCTTTCAGATATCAGACATGAAATGTAAGACGGACTGAAGCATCCTTTGTGTGTAATATTTAATTAAACATATGGCTATCAAAGCCTCTTTACATATTTCTATAGACTGATTTTGGGAAAATCCTTGAAAATCCTCGTACTTATTATGTTGGGTCTTGCCACTTCTGGGAATACACTCAATGTACAGCGCAGTAGAACAATGTATGGTCTGTACACACAGCCTATTGAGAGCAATGATGTGGGAATAATTATGAAAACGCTTTTGAAGACTATATTAAGTGTCCATCCTGTCTGACTTAAAAAACACACAGAAGTCACCATATGTACTCTGCTCCATCAGTTAGAGGGTGAAAAATCATGTGGAAAATGTGTTTATATTTTTAAAAGCGATCAAAAAATAGACTTCTATATCGTCATTATAGTTTAGCCCCACAAGAACCTGCATAAATAATGAGGCTGGAGTCTGTAACTGTGTATACATTGTATTATAGATTTAAACTGTCTTTAAAAGAAGGATGTGGTGGTGCAATGGTAAGTAATCTGTTTATATATATTTTTTTTTTATTATTATTTTTTATTATATATATATATATATATATATATATATATATATATATATATATATATATATATATATATATACACACATACATACACACAGACACATACATACCAGCCTCATGTGTCTTAATAAATTAATTAGTTAATTAAAAAAAAAAGTGGAAGGCTTTGGTTTAGAACCAAGGGCTTACTAATGAAAACATTTTATGATTCACACTTTCCACAAGATCACACACTCTGCTTTAAAAAGTATGTTTAAAAGTTAAAATAATTTAATTATTTAAAATTATATATATATATATATATATATATATATATATATATATATTATATGTGTATTTTTTAAATAAGTACTTCATATACCCAAATATATTTTGTTTATAACAAACAAAAAACAATACAGTTACCTCATACTGACATATACATTGTTATGTAAGCTAAAGAACATATTTGTGATTTTTTAAAACACTAAAGAAGATATCGTTGTCTATAGGAATTGAACCCAGGACCTTTTCCACCAGAGGCAGCAACATTATCTGCCATGTTGCTACTTAATCTGCTGCAGTAGTTACAAATTAATTAGCCACTGCATCATTCAACGCTTCTATAACTGATTCTAATTATTATTCATTATGTTCTGCGGAGTATAGCGCTCAATACTCATTCAGCCAGTAGGAACACAGTAAAATAGCCTGACTTCAATTGATCATAACTCCCTGAATTCAGCATCAATTTTCAAAATGAAAACACCCTTTCCACATACTTATTCACCCTCTCATCTCCTTCCGAAGCCTGTCACTCATACTTGCCCTGCATTCTCAGACTCTCTCATTTTCTCAATATCTCTCCCATTTTGCCCTATTTTCTCCCTTACGCTCCCAGTAGGTCTTTCTCCCTCTCATTCTTTCAGACTGTGTCTTCCTCACATTCCCTAACAGTATTTATTTCCCAGGCCTTCTTCTCTCGCTCTTGGCCTACTGCCCACACACAAATACAATATATTTCTTTGTAATTTGGGAAAAACAAGAACTCTGGGTATAATGCAGTCAATGAATAAACACAGAAGTCTATATTTTAACTCTGATAACAGCTAACAGATACATCTTTTCTACCATTATAGTTAATTAAAAACCTTGTCTTAAAGGACAAATGTAGTTTAGTAAACTGTCAGATGATTTGTGAAGCCTGTAACAAAATAACAACAATAGCTGCTGTGTAAACCGTGGGGAAAATCATAATTTTAACAGACTACTTCTGCCTGAAGGATGCAATGATTGGGGTCTTTCCCATTAGCTGACCTCAAACAGTGGCAGCCATCGGCCACTCCGTGACACTGCCGAGATTTTAGTGAATTTCTTGTTAGTGTAAAGCTTATCATCTGCAAGTACCCTAACCCCTAATCCTAAACATGACCCTAATTCCGAACCCCAAACCCTATAACCTGACCCCAACCCCTAACCAAAGCTAGGAAATTGACTAAAGGTTTGGCCTTGCCACCTAGTGACAATGGCTACTACTGCTGGAGGCCAACTCACAGGAAAGGTCCCATGTTTGTATCTTACCAACTTCCCTGCTGACTTGGAGTCTAACGGTAAAGTGTCCATCTTGTCTGACTTAAGCACTTCCTGATAGTTTGGAGCGTTAGTGAATGTTCTTATCTACAGAACAGTGAAGGGATATGTGTGGATTTGATAACCCATTGGGGATTTTGGTATTTGACACCTACTCCCGTTTCTTGCACCTATTCCAAAGCTGGGACATTGCAAGTATAACTGCAATCCCTGATCCTGCTAATATGTAAGTGTTCCTCTCATACATGCAAACATCACCATATTATCATGCATGCCTTCAGGTTCCAGCAGTGGCATAATAATGTTTAATTAGAACAAATTCCCTAATTATGCTCTTAGACTACGTTTTTCAAAAGTATATAATTTTTCATCACACCGTGCTCCTTTAGCCACACTAATTTGAAAAGTGACTTCAGCAGAAATAAAATAGTTATCAACACATATTTTCTAATTTGCCTCATTCTAAAAGAACTTCACGGAGTAATTAGTCCATTTAATTGAGACTGTAGAGAATATACTGTATGTACCATGTTATATGAAATTATATCTTGTACTTAAAAGTCACAGCATCTTTATACTTATAAATAGAGTTAGTTATCTAATGAAATAAATAATTCTTCTGAAAGGTCATATTAGAATTAATTGCAAGCTTTCAACTACTTAAAAACGCATTATGGAAATTCATACATAATTTTCTGAGCGGATTTAAGTTTTAGAGATGCTTCAAATAGTGAGAGTACAAATGGAAATGTCATTTATTTCAGCTTTTAAAATTATATGCTTAATTTTTACCTATAGCTCTACAAATTTGATTAGACTAGGAATGAGATTTGTGAGTCTTTTTAATTTAAATTAGCTTTTTTTTTCAATCAATTCTCCATCCTCAATAAATGAATGGACTGGAACTGCAAGGAATATATTAAGCACATTTATTATTTATTAATTGTAATTAACATTAGCTGCCCTTGGAAGGCTGTGTAATGAATTTAAACAATGTTTGTCTAGAGTGGTTAATGAATTCATCGGCTGCAATGTCATAGATAGATATTCAGTAAATGTGTACAAATCACTGATCTGCCCCAAAAATGCACAGTTTTACATAGCAAAAAGAAAAATAGTACAGATTGCTGTATAACAGGGAAAAGCGAGTTGGTTGTAGAAGCGGACCAAGTGGAAAAAGCTTCTAGATGGGTTGTATAGCTTTGGAAACCCAAAGGTTTCTTCGTCAAGAGATTACATGGGTTCTTCTAGAGGAGGGGTAAGGAATCTTTTTTCTGCCAAGGGCCATTTTGTTATTTATAACATCATTTGCAGGCCATACAAACTTATCAACAAAAATTAGCCTGCTATATGTGGTCAAACATTTAATTAACTCAATTCTCTCTCTCCCTGCTGTCTCGCGCTCTCTCTCTCTCATGTGTGTGTCTCTCTCGTGTGTGTGTGTCTCTCTCTCTCGTGTGTGTGTCTGGCTCGTGTGTGTATTTCTCTCTCTCTTGTGTGGGGGTCTCTCTCTCTCTCTCATGTGTGTGTTTGTGTGTGTCTCTCTCTCTCGCGTGCGTGTGTCTTTCTCTCTGTCTCCTGTGTGTGTGTGTGTATCTATCTCTCTCGCTCTCTCTCTCTCCTGTGTGTGTACATATATATCTCCTGTGCGTGTGTCTCTCTCTCTCTCTCCTGTGCGTGTGTCTCTCTCTCTCTCCTGTGCGTGTGTCTCTCTCTCTCTCCTGTGCGTGTGTCTCTCTCTCTCTCTCCTGTTCGTGTGTGTGTCTCTCTCTCTCTCTCCTGTGCGTGTGTCTCTCTCTCTCTCTCCTGTGCGTGTGTCTCTCTCTCTCCTGTGCGTGTGTCTCTCTCTCTCTCTCCTGTGCGTGTGTCTCTCTCTCTCTCTCCTGTGCGTGTGTGTGTCTCTCTCTCTCCTGTGCGTGTATATATATGTATATCTCCTGTGTGGGTCTCTCTCTCTCTCTCCATGTGTGTGTCTCTCTCTCTCGCGTGCGTGTGTCTCTCTCTCTCTCTCTCCTGTGCGTGTGTCTCTCTCTCTCTCTCCTGTGCGTGTGTCTCTCTCTCTCTCTCCTGTGCGTGTGTGTGTCTCTCTCTCTCCTGTGTGTGTGTGTCTCTCTCTCTCCTGTGCGTGTATATATATGTATATCTCCTGTGTGGGTCTCTCTCTCTCTCTCCATGTGTGTGTCTCTCTCTACTGTGCGTGTGTCTCTCTCTACTGTGCCTGTGTCTCTCTCTACTGTGCGTGTGTCTCTCTCTACTGTGTGTGTGTCTCTCTCTACTGTGTGTGTGTCTCTCTCTACTGTGTGTGTGTCTCTCTCTACTGTGTGTGTGTCTCTCTCTCTCTCTCTCCTGTGCGTGTATATACCGTATATGTATATCTCCTGTGTGTGTCTCTCTCTACTGTGCGTGTGTCTCTCTCTACTATGCGTGTGTCTCTACCTCCTGCGTGTCTCTCTTTCCTGTGTGTGTATCGCTCTCTCTCCTGTGTGTGTATATATATATGTATATCTCCTGTGTGTGTCTCTCTCTCTCTCCCTGGGTGTGTCTCTCTCGCCTGTGTGTGTGTGTCTCTCTCGTCTGTGTGTGTGTGTCTCTCTCGCCTGTGTGTGTGTGTCTCTCTCGCCTGTGTGTGTGTGTGTCTCTCTCGCCTGTGTGTGTGTGTCTCTCTCGCCTGTGTGTGTGTGTGTGTCTCTCTCGCCTGTGTGTGTGTGTCTCTCCCTCCTGTGTGTGTGTGTGTCTCTCCCTCCTGTGTGTGTGTGTCTCTCCCTCCTGTGTGTGTCTCTCCCTCCTGTGTGTGTGTGTGTGTCTCTCTCGCCTGTGTGTGGGTCTCTCTCTCTCTCGTGTGTGTGTGTGTGTGTGTCGCGTGCGTGTATCTCTCTCTCTCTCTCTCCTGTGTGTGTGTGTGTGTGTGTGTGTGTATATATATCTCCTGTGTCTCTCTCTCTCTCTCTCTCTCTCTCTTCTGTGTGTGTGTGTGTGTGTGTGTGTGTATATATCTCCTGTGTGTCTCTCTCTCTCTCTCTCCTCTGTGTGTGTCTCTATCTCCTGTGTGTGTGTGTGTGTGTCTCTATCTCCTGTGTGTGTGTGTGTGTCATGCTCTCTCCTGTGTGTGTGTGTGTTGCAATCTCTCCTGTGTGTGTCGCAATCTCTCCTGTGTGTGTCTCTCTCTCCTGCGTGTGTCTCTCTCTCCTGCGTGTGTGTCTCTCCCTCCTGCGTGTGTGTCTCTCCCTCCTGCGTGTGTGTCTCTCCCTCCTGCGTGTGTGTCTCTCCCTCCTGCGTGTGTGTCTCTCCCTCCTGCGTGTGTGTCTCTCCCTCCTGTGTGTGTGTCTCTCCCTCCTGTGTGTGTGTGTGTGTCTCTCTCTCTCCTGTGTGTGTGTGTCTCTCTCTCTCCTGTGTGTGTGTGTCTCATGCTCTCTCCTGTGTGTGTGCTGCGATCTCTCCTGTGTGTGTCGCTCTCTCTCCTGTGTGTGTGTGTCTCATGCTCTCTCCTGTGTGTGTGTTGCGATCTCTCCTGTGTGTGTCGCTCTCCTGTGTGTGTCTCTCTCTCTCCTGCGTGTGTGTCTCTCTCTCCTGCGTGTGTGTCTCTCTCTCCTGCGTGTGTGTCTCTCTCTCCTGCGTGTGTGTCTCTCCCTCCTGTGTGTGTGTCTCCCTCCTGTGTGTGTGTGTCTCTCCCTCCTGTGTGTGTCTCTCCCTCCTGTGTGTGTGTGTGTGTCTCTCTCGCCTGTGTGTGGGTCTCTCTCTCTCTCGTGTGTGTGTGTGTGTGTGTGTGTGTGTGTGTGTGTGTCGCGTGCGTGTATCTCTCTCTCTCTCTCTCTCTCTCTCCTGTGTGTGTGTGTGTGTGTGTGTGTATATATATCTCCTGTGTCTCTCTCTCTCTCTCTCCTCTGTGTGTGTCTCTATCTCCTGTGTGTGTGTGTGTGTCTCTATCTCCTGTGTGTGTGTGTCATGCTCTCTCCTGTGTGTGTGTGTTGCAATCTCTCCTGTGTGTGTCGCAATCTCTCCTGTGTGTGTCTCTCTCTCCTGTGTGTGTCTCTCTCTCCTGCGTGTGTCTCTCTCTCCTGCGTGTGTCTCTCTCTCCTGCGTGTGTCTCTCTCTCCTGCGTGTGTGTCTCTCCCTCCTGCGTGTGTGTCTCTCCCTCCTGCGTGTGTGTCTCTCCCTCCTGCGTGTGTGTCTCTCCCTCCTGCGTGTGTGTCTCTCCCTCCTGCGTGTGTGTCTCTCCCTCCTGCGTGTGTGTCTCTCCCTCCTGTGTGTGTGTCTCTCCCTCCTGTTTGTTTGTGTGTGTCTCTCTCTCTCCTGTTTGTTTGTGTGTGTCTCTCTCTCTCCTGTGTGTGTGTGTGTCTCTCCCTCCTGTGTGTGTCTCTCTCTCCTGTGTGTGTGTCTCTCCTGCCGCACTCTCTCCGGCCGCTCTCTCTCTGGCCGCTCTCTCTCTCTCTCCGTCCGCTCTCTCTCTCTTTCTCCGGCCGCTCTCTCTCTCTTTCTCCGGCCGCTCTCTCTCTCTCTCTCTCCGGCCGCTCTCTCTCTCTCCGGCCGCTCTCTCTCTCTCTCTCCGGCCGCTCTCTCTCTCTCTCTCTCCGGCCGCTCTCTCTCTCTCTCCGGCCGCTCTCTCTCTCTCTCTCCGGCCGCTCTCTCTCTCTCTCTCCGGCCGCTCTCTCTCTCTCTCTCCGGCCGCTCTCTCTCTCTCTCTCCGGCCGCTCTCTCTCTCTCTCCTGCCGCTCTTTCTCTCTCTCCTGCCGCTCTTTCTCTCTCTCCTGCCGCTCTCTCTCTCTCCTGCCGCTCTCTCTCTCTCCTGCCGCTCTCTCTCTCTCTCCTGCCGCGCTCTCTCTCTCTCTCCGGCCGCTCTCTCTCTCTCTCCGGCCGCTCTCTCTCTCCGGCCGCTCTCTCTCTCTCTCTCTCTCTCCGGCCGCTCTCTCTCTCTCTCCGGCCGCTCTCTCTCTCTCTCCTGCCGCTCTCTCTCTCTCCTGACGCGCTCTCTCTCTCCTGACGCGCTCTCTCTCTCCTGCCGCGCTCTCTCTCTCTCTCTCCTGCCGCGCGCTCTCTCTCTCCTGCCGCTCTCTCTCTCTCCTGACGCTCTCTCTCTCTCTCTCCTGGCGCTCTCTCTCTCCTGACGCTCTCTCTCTCTCTCCTGACGCTCTCTCTCTCCTGACGCTCTCTCTCTCCTGACGCTCTCTCTCTCTCTCCTGACGCTCTCTCTCTCTCCTGACGCGCTCTCTCTCCTGTCGCTCTCTCTTCTGTCTCTCTCTGTCCCATCGTTGCGCATGTGCTCCTCCTGCGCAACACGCGCATCACTTAACAACGTCTGCCGCCTGCGCAGGGGTTGAAGAATCAGACCAAATGATTTTGCAGGCCTTACACAGCCTGTGAGCCGGATGTTGCCCACTCCAGTTCTAGAGAATATATTAATACAATATACCTAAGATACAACTTAAAAATCAATTTATTAGGCTTTAGGTCACAGCTGTGCAAGATGGCAACTGTCATGAGGGAGAACAGGAAAAATGTGAAAGCTCCATTAATAGAATCTGTTACTCTGCAGGCTTCTTATATGTAAGTAAGTATATCACATATTATAATTGTCTAACTGCGATTCGTCGTCACGCTTCAGACGAATCGCAGTTAGACAATTATTAAGTGCTGCGCATTGCGCAGAGCGCGGCGCGAGCCGCGCATGCGCAGAGCGCGGCGCAAGCCGCGCTCTGCGCCCGAGCCGCGCTTGAACAGAGCGCGGCGCGAACCGCGCATGCGCAGAGCGCGGCACAAGCCGCGCATGCGCCGAGCGCGGCACAAGCCGCGCGGCCCGAGAGCAGGTAAAAGTGGAGAAGAGGGAGGGGGGTAGAGGCACAGAAGGAGAGTGGGGAAGAGGGGAGGGAGAGTGGGGAAGAGGGGAGGGAGAGTCACAGAGGGAGAGTGGGGGAGAGTCACAGAGGGAGAGTGGGGAAGAGGGGGGGGAGAGTCACAGAGGGAGAGTTGGGAAGAGGGAGAGTGGGGAAGAGGGGGGGGAGAGGCACGGCACAGAGGGAGAGTTGGGAAGAGACACAGAGGGAGGGGGGAGAGACACAGAGGGATAGGTGGGAAAGAGACACAGGGGAGGTAGAGGAGGGGGAAAAGACACACGGGAGGGAGAACATGGGGAAGATACACATGGGAGGGAAATGGGGGGGGGGGAACAGACACAGGGGGAAGGGGGAAAGAGACACAGGCCAGGGGGGAACAGGCACAGAGGGAGAGGGGGGAAGAGGCACAGAGGGAGAGGGGGAAGAGACACAGGGGGGAGAGATACGGAGGGTGAGGGGGGAAGAGACACAGAGGGAAAGGGGGGAAGAGGTACAGAGAGAGGGGGGGAAGAGGCACAGAGGAAGGGGTGAAGAGACACAGTGGCGAGAGACACAGAGAGAGGCGGGGGAAGAGGCACAGAGGGAGAGGGGGAAGAGACACAGGGGGGAGAGATACAGAGAGTGAGGGGGGAAGAGACACAGAGGGAAAGGGGGTAAGATGGTACAGAGAGAGGGGGGAAAGAGGCACAGAGGGAGAGGGGGAAGAGACACAGGGGGGAGAGATACAGAGGGTGAGGGAGGAAGAGACACAGAGGGAAGGGGGGGAAGAGGTACAGAGAGAGGGGGAAAGAGGCACAGAGGGGGGGGACAGAGGAAGGGGTGAAGAGACACAGTGGCGAGACACACAGAGAGAGGCGGGGGAAGAGGCACAGAGGGAGAGGGGGGAAGAGACACAGGGGGGAGAGATACAGAGGGTGAGGGAGGAAGAGACACAGAGGGAAGGGGGGGAAGATGTACAGAGAGAGGGGGAAAGAGGCACAGAGGGGGGGGAACAGAGGAAGGGGTGAAGAGACACAGAGAGAGGCGGGGGAAGAGGCACAGAGGGAGAGGGGGGAAGAGACACAGGGGGGAGAGATACAGAGGGTGAGGGAGGAAGAGACACAGAGGGAAGGGGGGGAAGAGGTACAGAGAAAGGGGGAAAGAAGCACAGAGGGGGGGGGACAGAGGAAGGGGTGAAGAGACACAGTGGCGAGACACACAGAGAGAGGCGGGGGAAGAGGCACAGAGGGAGAGGGTGGAAGACACAGAGTGGGGAGAGACACAGAGGGTGAGGGGGAAGAGACAGGAGGAAGAGGCACAGAAAGAGGAGGGGGAAGAGACACAGGGGAGTGAGAGGAGGGGGAAGAGACACAGGGGAGAGAGTGCAGGGGGGAAGATACACAAGGGAGGGAAATGGAGACACGAGGAAGGCCGTAACAGACACAGGGCTGAGGGGGAAAGAGACACAGGCCAGGGGGGAACAGACACAGGGGAGGGTTGGGGGAGACACAGGGGAGGGTTGGGGGAGATGCATAGGAGGGAGAAGGGGCAAAGACACAGGGGAGGGGTTTAGAGACACGGGAGGGAGAGGGAGGTAAAAAACACAGGGGGGCAGGAGATACAAAGGAGGTAGACGAGGTGGAAGGAGACACAAGGGAGGGAGAGGAGGGGGGAAATAAGACACGAGGGAGGAAGTAGACAGAGGGAGAGACTCGCAATGAGCTCCAAAGGGGCTCATTGCAAGGCCTGTGATGAGCGCCAAAGGCGCTCATCACAAGGCCAGTAAAGTAGAGGGGGAGAGGCTTACATTGTGTGGCAAACAGCATTGCCAGGCTTCAGTTTTTATTGCCGTCATTTTTGACGGGCAAGTCGCTAGTATATATATATATTTATTTATTTTTATTTTTATTTTTTTTAAAGGCCACACACAATGAACATATGACCATCATGTGGACCTCTGGGTATACTAATGATCTATTTTTTGGCACATAAGGATGCAAATACTAAAATGTTTACCTAGGTGTTTACTCCGATTAAGGGACCCAAATATGAGGTTGGAAATAATAAAAAAAACACTGCAAGAACTAGACAAAATGTCCACTTAGCACATCAGTAATTTACCGGACAGTCCTAGGAACAGTGCCAGTCCCTGAGACCTTATCTGCAGGTCCCCAGGGATAGAGAGGGATGAGGTGAGCCTAGGACTTTATATATACCACAACCATTAATAACAATTATAGGTGGATTATGGCTGATCCTATCTGCAGTTAAACTGTACTATATTAATATTAGTGCAAAACCGAATAGAAATGTAGAGTTCCCTGGTGGTCCAGTGGTTAGGATTTGGTACGTTCACAGCTGCAACCTGGGTTTGATTCCAATCAGGGAACCAAGATGTTATACCACCCTGAAGCCATGCATGATTGGGTGGGAGACCACCTAGGAAGACCAGGGGCTGTATGCTGCCATGAATACTAAGTTGATCAGCATGGTATGTTGCAGTCCATGAGGTCATGGAGAGTTGGACAAGAATGAACGACACACATGCAGTATCAATCAATTAAAATGTTCTGGAGCTAATAGCTGTTCACCATGAGAATTGGACAGTAAACAGCCGGCCCCCATGAGCACTGGATGGTAACCAATCAGTCCCCATGAGAAGTGGATGGTAACCAGCCGGTCCCCATGAACATGGATGGTAACAAGCCCATCCCCATGAGCACTGGATGGTAACCAATCAGTCCGCATGAGCACTGGGTGGTAACCAGCCGGTCCCCATGAGAATTGGTCGGTAACCAGCTGGTCCCCATGAGAATTGGACGGTAACCAGCTGGTCCCCATGAGAATTGGACGGCCACCAACCGGTTCCCATGAGCATTGCACAGTAACCAGCCAGTCCCCATGAACATGGATGGTAACAAGCCCCTCCGATGAGCCCTGGGTGGTAACCAGCCGGTCCCCATGAGAATTGGACAATAACCAGCAGGTCTCCATGAGAATTGGATGATAACCAGCCGGTCTCCATGAACATGGATGGTAACAAGCCCATCCCCATGAGCACTGGATGGTAACCAATCGATCCCCATGAGCACTGGATGGTAACCAGCCGGTCCCCATGAGAATTGGACGGTAACCAGCCAGTCCCCATGAGAATTGGACGGTAACCAGCCGGTCCCCATGAAAATGGATGGTAACAAGCCCATCCCCATGAGCACTGGATGGTAACCAATCGATCCCCATGAGCATTGGATGGTAACCAGCCGGTCCCCATGAGAATTGGACGGTAACCAGACAGTCCCCATGAGAATTGAACGGTAACCAGCCGGTCCCCATGAACATGGATGGTAACAAGCCCATCCCCATGAGCACTGGATGGTAACCAATCAGTCCCCATGAGAGTCAGAAGGTGACCAGTCAGTCCCCAGATCACAGAAGTTAATATCACTGGTACTTCTATAGAGGAATAGGAACAATAAGAGGGTCAGTAGCCATGCAATGTGTCATAATGGAAGCAAAGTATTTAGGATCAAACATGAGAACTAAGCACCAGTCATGATTATTATTATTGAAGCACCCCTGGTTGACCTCTATATACACTATGGAGTATAAGTGACTACCAACCCTTGTATTGACTAAATATACTATCGACTGAGATTTTATCAGAATCATTGGACGCTGGGAAAGAATATGGAACCCTGCAGTAATAACTACATGCCTAAATAAAATAACAATATTAAAGACACGGAAGACTTGGAATTATATACAGTTCCCAGATGTGTTCCAATACATGTATATCATTACCCCTCGTCTTTCACAAAGCCCCATGAATGTTATAGCCCAGGGAAGTTATTTAGAGGCCCGGATTTGAAATCTTATATGTAATCATAAAATCAATAGAATGATTTAAACATCTATAAAAAGTTGATGTGCTCCCTAAAGTACTTAAAATTAGAAAATATGTTATTTATCCCCTCACCAGAATTAACCGGAGAGATTACGGAGAAGCAATCCGAATTATGCAGGCTTACCAAAAATAGGCGCAAGAACCAAAAATTCAGGATGAGCAACACCTCGACAAGTCCAAGTGTGGATAAAGGGCTTGTTTTAAAATGAATGTTACCCATCTGATGTGCAAAAGGTTTTCTCCAACTCCTTCCTGTCGCAACTCGTATGGTTTACAGTTATGGTTGACAGCTACCCTTATGTGCCTGAATGTCCCTTGGGACCCCCTAAACACCTGCACCCCTATTAACTCTGGTAGCCCCACACTACACCCTTATGTTTTTGTGTTGGTGGCCATTGACTCCATGAGTTACTTTTGAGGCCTCAAACCATAAACACCTAACAAATAACCAATGGAAAACAGTGATTATTCAGTATATCGGCACCCTGTCCTTTACGCATAGGACAAATGCTTGCTGACAACAGCGCAGCAAAAATTGCGCCACGTCAATTGCGTGCTATTAAAAAGTGGGCGTCAAATGCGCCCCATTAAAATGCGAGCATGGTTACATTGTAGGAATACCCTAATGCCCTGAACCCCCCTAACCCTAAGACCCCTAAGCCTAACACTAAAACCCCTAACCCTAAAACCCCTAAGCCTAACCCTAACCATAAACCCCTAACCCAAAGCCTTACCCCAACCCTAAAAACGCCTATGCCTAACCCTAAGACCCCTAACCCAAAAAACCCTAACCCTAAGACTCCTAAGCCTATCCCTAACCATAAAACCCCTAACCCTAAAACCCCTAAGCCTAACCCTAAGACCCCTAAGCCTAACCCTCTTAAGCCCAACTTACCGTATTCTAGCGCACAGTTGTTACAATGTGGGAATACCCTAATGCCCTGAACCCCCCTAACCATAAACCCCTAACCCTAAGCCTAACCCCAACCCAAAAACCCATATGCCTAACCCTAAGACCCCTAACCCAAAAAACCCTAAGCCTAACCCTAAGACCCCTAAGCCTAACCATAAAACCCCTAACCCTAAAACCCCTAGACCTAACCTTAAGACCCCTAAACCTAACCCTAAGACCCCTAAGCCTAACCCTAAGACCCCTAAGCCTAACCCTTTTAAGCCCACCTTACCGGATTCTAGTGCTTGTTGTTGGGGTTGTTGTGGCACGCATTTGTCTTTTATGATGGCGCGTTTTCTCCTGCGCACAAAGGACAGGTCGCGCTATATATATATATTTAAGTCGCTCAGTTGTGTATGACTTTCTGTGACCTCATGGACCGCAACACACCATGCTGATCCACTTGTATTCATAGCAGATATACTAGAGTGGGTTGCCAGTTCCTTCTCCAGTGGGCCACAGCATACAGTTACAGAATATCAGATGCCTTTAAAACTTATATCCCTTCAATTTGTTATGATTCAATCAACTGGGCACGCTCTGTCTGCTTATTTGCAAATACACTTATTTAATAGATAATTACTACTATAACAGGGGTATTTGCTGTGTTCTTATTTAATCAACACAACTAGTATTTAGTCACTGCCTAGTCAAAACCTGGTTGTTCACTAACTTTTTCTTGCGTCGTTCAGTCGTTTCCGACTCTGTGACCTCATGGACCGTAACACACCAGGACATCTTTATGTCCATGGTCATGCTGATCCACTTGATATTCATGGCAGATATTCTGGAGTGGGTTTTCAGATCCTTCTCCAGTGGGCCACAGCATACAGCTCGTGGTATTCCAAGGTGGTCTTTCATCCAAGTACTGAGCAGGCGCAACCTTGCATGGTGGTGTGACCTCTTGGTTCCATGACTGGAATAGAACCCCTAACCACTGGACCACCAGGGAACCCAACACAATATGTAGCCAGTTTTTAATGCTCTTTAACTGAGCTAGCCAATACAATATCGCATATTGCCATTATAATTTCTTAAATAGGAATTTTATTAATTATCAGTTTGTCATTACAATATCGATCTCTTCTTGCTTGGGCATTACAGTCGCCCTTTAAGATGGCAGAGCATCTCCAGTCTCCGTAACCACTTGACAAAGGATCGGTGCAGAACAGAAGATCAAAGCTCTGCCAAACAATGTCATTGTCACCGAATCAAACCAAACATAAGGAGAACACGACTTTGAAGAGTAAAATCAAAATAAACACGCCACATCACGAAAGAAAGAAAAGTATCGGCCAGATGTGAGCGCAATGAAGGTCCCCGATCCAGACGGCACGCTTGGGTGCTCAGCTTTTGTTCCTATTATTACTACTCTGCAATACTTTGCCGCGAGCTTGCTCCAGGCCGGCTTTTCATTCCCATTCGGCAGCTGTTTGCACAGCTCAATGCTTTAAGTCCTCCCATGAAAGCAATCAATACGACAGAATTAACATCGCTGACCAAACATACAAATGTGCAGCCTTGTGGCTTTTACTGAATTTTTCCTTTTATCAGTTAAGATTTAAAATCATTTTTTTCTGCTAAAAGAAAACACACAGTGCTATTATATATATATATATATATATATATTATATATATATATATATATATATATATATATATATATATATATAGCCTATTTTCGATGCAACAAAGAAAAAAATGCTTTCAAGGTCCCTTTAAAATAAAAGGATTTGAGGTTATTATTGGGAAAAAGATTGCAAAATGCTTAATAACTTGTTTAGTCGTTCAGTTGTGACCGACTCTCTGTGATCCTATGGAATGTAGCACACCAGGAAGCTCTCTGGTCATGCTTATGCATCAGTTTATCATGGGAAAAATACTGGGGTGGTTTGCCTTCTCCTGTGTATCGTGATTTGTCTGACCACTCTGCCTACATGGTATAGCTCGCAGCTTCATTGAGGTACACAAGGCCACTTCACCATGACAAGGCAGCAATCCAGAAAGGTTGTGTTATTTTGTCATGTTTCCCCTGCTGCCTCCTCGCCCTCCCGGCATTTTCTTATCTGCACCCCTAATCACATGGTCAACTAGCCAACCAATCAAGAAATTCAGAAAATAAATCCCAGGATGTCATTTCCGATGATACCAGATATCTTTCCGACCTTTGATTGGCTAAACAAATCATGTGATTAAGGATTTCGGTGCTTTCACTGCTGCGACCTGGATTCGATGCCAGTCAGGGAACAAAGAGGTCACCTAGGAATACCAGGAGCTGTATGCTGTGGCCCACTAGAGAAGGAACTGGCAACCCACTCCAGATTATCTGCCATGAATACCAAGTGGGTCAGGGCGGTGTGTTGCGGTCCATGAGGTCACAGAGAGTCGGACACAACTGAGCAATGCAAACGTACACACAACACAAATAAAAGATAATAATAATAATACTAATAAACCCTAAGTCGAGCGCTCACTATAATAACAAATTGAAGGAAGACCTGGCGCGCCTGAAACAGGAAAGACCCTAATTTTGTAGTCCTGTAAAAATATACACCAAATAAAGAAAGCTCCTTACCTTATAATGTTCCAGGTCTATATGATGATATTCCTGGGGCACAGACATAGTCGCCTCCAGTGTTAATATAACAAAATTGCCTCCCGAATTATTTCAGATGGGGGAGCACATTCCAGGAGTTGTTTCCATGATTATTCGGCGCTGTACGTATAATATTCTCAGAGACGCGTCCCCTCCGCCTTACTGCTTCAGTTCACAGCACAGATCCTATTATTAGAATCTCCCTAATGGAGCAATATCCATAACAACACTATGCACATTAACCCAGAGGTGACCCGCGCGTCACAAGTATTCAAATTATGTGCCGCTGGAAGCTCGAGTTTACTTTACAAGAGGCCTCTGTCATATGATGGAGAGGAAGCAGGGCTTGCATCTACACAAGCAAAGAAATATGCTTCTAATGTGATTTCTTAGGTGCTGAAGGAATCCTTTCATGTTATTCATGAAATTCAAATTTATATTTAAGATTTTCAGAAATTAAAATGATTTTCCATATTTTGGGTGTGAGGGGTATTGAAAAAATGTACACTTATTTTACTGGGAATATTTTATTACACATCAACGGTTCTATTTATGGTAGAATAAACGGATTATATATATATACTAGTCGTTTGTCTCTTCCTCCCCTCCCTCCCCTGAGTTTCTCCCCCCTCTCTCTCCCCTGTGTCTCTTCCCCTCCCTCCCCTGTCTCTTCGCCCCTCCCTCTCCCTTCCCTATGTCTCTTCCCCCTCTCCCTCCGCTGTGCCTCTTCCCCCCTTCGCTGTGTCTCTTACACGATCCCCCTCCCTTGTGTATTTCCCCCCCACTCCCTCCCCTGTGCCCCCCCCACTATCCCTCCCCTGTGTCTCTTCCCCCCTCCCTCTCCCTTCCCTATGTCTCTTTCCCCTCTCCCTCCCCTGTGTCTCTTACCCGATCCCCCTCCCTTGTGTATTTTCCCCCCACTCCCTCCCCTGTGCCCCCCCACTATCCCTTCCCTGTGTCTCTTCCCCCCCTGTGTCTCTTCTCCCCACTCTTTCCCCCATGTCTCTCCCCCCTCCCTCTCCCTTCCTTATGTCTCTTCCCCCTCTCCCTCCCCTGTGTCTCTTCCCCCCTTCGCTGTGTCTCTTACCCGATCCCCCTCCCTTGTGTATTTCCCCCCCACTCCCTTCCCTGTGCCCCCCCCACTATCCTTTCCATGTGTCTCTTCCCCCCCTGTGTCTCTTCTCCCCCTCCCCTGTGTCTCTCCCCCCCCCACTCTTTCCCCCATCCACTGTGTCTTTCCCTCATGTCTCCCCCCCTCTCTCTCCCTTCCCTATGTCTCTTCCCCCCTTCGCTGTGTCTCTTACCCGATCCCCCTCCCTTGTGTATTTTCCCCCCACTCCCTCCCCTGTGCCCCCCCCCACTATCCCTTCCCTGTGTCTCTTCCCCCCTCCGTGTCTCTCCCCCCACTCTCTCCCCCCTTGTTTCTCCCCCCTCTCCTGTGTCTCTCCCAGCCATATCTCTTACACCTCCCCTGTTTCTCTCCCCCCTGCCCTGTGTCCCTTCCCCATCTCCTCTCTCCCCTGTGTCTCTTTCCCCCTCTCTGTCCCTTTCCCCTTCCCCCTCTGTTCCTGGCGATGTGCTGCGCATGCGCAGTGCGCCATGTACGGAATTTGTACAATAGTTTCCGTAGTGCGCATGCGCTCCCACCGGAGCTTTACGCCCTCACAGAAACTATATTAGTGATGATATTGGTGCATTACAAATAAAAGTTAATAATAATAATAATATTAATTATTTATATATATATATATATATATATATATATATATATATATATATATATATATTTACAACAAATCTAAAGTAATGCTAAATAACTGACCTTAAATGCTACTAGGCAGAAATTACTTCTCAAGATCCCCCTGTTGGCTCTCTGCTTTATTTCAGGTGTTTATACCACTTGAACAAAGGGGTGGAGGGAAGCATCCAGTTGGCTGAATTCTAAGAATATCTGATTCCTTTAAAACTTCTATCCCTTGAATTTGTTATGATGATGGGCAAGGTCTGTCTGTTACCCTTATTTCATAGATAATTACTACTATAATGGGGGTATTTGTTGTGTTCTTATTTTATCAACACAACTAGTATTTAGTCACTGCATAGTCAAAACCTTGTCCACAAACGTTGCTGTTGTTTAGTCGTTCAGTTGCGTCCGACTCTCTGCGACCATGTGGACCGCAGCACACCAAGTATATCTCTCAGTCATTGCCCCTCTGAGAGCTCCATCAAGTTTATGTTAATTGCTTCAGTGACTTCATTTATCCATCTCCGCCTCTATCGTCCCAGTCAATATCTCCCAGCATCAGAGTCTTTTCTAGGGAATTCTGTTCTCCCATGATATGGCAAAAATACATGAGTTCCAGCCTCATGATCAAACCTTCCAATGTACAGTTTGTCTTGATTTCCTGTAGTACTGATTTATTGGATCTTCTTTCAGTCAAAGGGACCCCAAGTAGTTTTCGCCAACACCAACAAGGCATCAATTCTACCACGCTCAGGCTTCTTAATGGTCCAGCTCTCACATCCGTTTGTTAGAACAATGGTATTTCCAGTAGTAACTATGCAAACCTTTGTTGATAAAATAATATCGCCCCACTAACTACCTACCTTATATATCCCTCTTTGTTTCTCAACATAGCTTAACTTTTTGTATTATATAAAGAACAAGAGATTGATTGTTTTCCTAACTGGAATTAGCCCTAAAATGTGGGACTTTCAATCAATAGAGATGTAGGGATCCAGAACGGGATTTATGATCTAGCAAATTTTGCAGGGTATATATGAGGTCTGCAACCTTTATATTAGTCAAGTCTGCCTATAATATTATAAATGAAGATTGTTAGCAAGGGGCGAGGGAAGTTGGGGGCATTGGGGTGGGACAAATCCCCCCGCCCCCCACCGATTAAATGAATAGGGGACACAATAAATAGCAAAATTAAACTTAACCATGCATTACCAAAAATTTCATTTTTTCTATACCCAGACCTATTATATACTAGGGTTTTTGCTATATATTGTGGGTGTAAGTAAGCTTTACATACACTACCACTAGATAATAAAAATGCAACACTTTACAGTTTTAAAAATGCAACTAATAGATACTAAAATAGCCAACAAAGAACAATTTAATTACGATGGGAAATCATAATTACAGTATACATGACAGAGTTACATCCCCGCTGCAAATTCTGCAAAGACTTTTAAAGATACAGAGACATGCTTACTAAAGGGCCCGTCCAAGTGAGCTGAAAACATAATTGTATATCTTGTGTTTCCGCATCAGTATGAATTGCAAGAAAATTACTTATATTGTGAGTGCATCGTTGGATGGGTATTGGAAGTATTATATATCTTTTTATTCGCAATATTGTATAGCCATGGGTGGATGATCAGTTAAAGCATTGATGATACATATATATATATATATATATATATATATATATATATATATATTGTTTAGTATTTCAGTCATGTCAGACACTATGGCCCTCATTCAATTGAGATTTGGCCAATTGAATAGGGCTCTAAATAAGCACATAGCATATTTTTTTAAATACGTTTTTACTTAGTAAAAACCTTGCTTTTGGATAGATGGTTACTAACTAAAAACTTCTTTAAAAAAAAATATGTTATGTGCTTATTTAGACCCCTATTCAATTGGCCAAATTGCAATTGAATAAGGCCCTTTAGATTTATTATGAAGCTCATGCATTCAACTAGTATACAGCATATACTGACAAATATACATTGGGTCCACGTGGCTATTACACAGGTAAACTTCAAATATCATATACAAGAGGTCCACATGGCTAATACATGGAAGTTATATAGATCATATACATATGCCTTATTGGTAGTCATGTCTACTCTCCAAGCTCCATTTTTCCACGAAGCCCAGTACCTTTCCTCTTCATCTTATCCCCACACTCCAAATTTTCTTCCCTACCATCCTATCCCGAAATTGTTAATGTTGACCAACATTAGTTATGCAGAATTTAGTGGTTTGATACCAATATACGGCAATCAAATGCTTAAAGAAGCAAATGTGACCCTCGTAAACTTTACGTCGTAACGCAAACAACATACAAGACACGTTAACACCCATTACAACCTCGCAAAAATCGTCTGCAACCCGCGGACATGAAAAAATTAAAAACACAATAAATACACACAACACATACATAAAAAGCTTACCTACAGCAAGAGGGAGCATCCAGGACCTCAAAAAATGAAGTTACACCTTAATTTAACTGAAAATAAAAGAGTTTAGACACTAAAAAATTCTCTAAGCGAGAGAAAAAATGGCCGCCGAACAAAACGAAAACGAGGCTACAGCACTCTAAACACGCAAAACACCACAAGAAACACGCAAAACACCACAACACACCTATGGATATTCCACTAAGACGCATACCACACATTACCCGCCATTTTAGAACAATGCGGAAGTACACAACTACGCTAATGGTTTGGTCTCGCGCACGCACACTATTACACTGCACACATTCATCACGTCTACACAGCAGCTCCACACCACTAATGCTGCAGCAACATCAAAACAGATTGTCAGCTCTTCAACACAATGCTTCCTGCATATATTACTTGAAAATAGGTAAATTATATTAATTTATTAATGTATTATTTATTTGATTATTATACACCAAATAGCATTAGCTCACTTACAATTTCATTGCCGTCATTATATATATATATATATATATATATATAACATTTCAGAAATATATATATACAGTGGAACCTCTATATTCATCAGCCCCTGCCTATATATTTGGCAAATCCAATATTAGTCACATTTTAGTCAAAAAATCCAATATTATCCAAAAATCAAATATTAGTCACATAATTATAAAAAAAACAGACAAAAACAGACAACTTTGGATGAGTACTTTGCTAATTCGCGTGATAGTGAATCACTGGGAAAGGGACAAAAAAATAAAAAATACATACACATTCACCAGAATTTGAGTTACTTGATGTTTAATGCATTGTGACTCTCCTTATAACCAATAATTCAGAAATGTTAATTTATTTAAATATATATGTTCTTTTAATCAGACTGTATCAGATTGCAATTCCACACCCTTCATATCTGCCTCATTTACAGTATATTTCTATTAATACCCAATCTCTGATCAGAAAAAACATTTTTTTATTAAAAGTTAACTTTTATTGTTGTACTCGATAATAATGATATTGCCTTAAAACCAAAGAGATGCTGCTAGTTGTCTTCAGGATATATAGACCAGGGACCATAACACACCATGCTGATCCACGTGGTATTCATGGCAGATATACTGGAGTGGGTTGCCAGTTCCTTTTCCAGTGGGCCACAGCATACAGCTCCTGGTATTCCTAGGTGGTTTCCCATCCATGTACTGACCAGGCCTTCAGGGTGGTGTGACCTCTTGGTTAACTGACTAGAACTGAACCCAGGTTGCAGTGGTGACAGCAACGAATCCTAACCACTAGACCACCCGCCATTTATCTCTAGTAACACCCTCTTAAAAAGACTAAGTTAGTACCTGGAGCCACCATTACTATCTATTGGTTATGTCATTTGTGTGTGTGTTTGCGTCATTCAATTGTGTCCGACTCTCTAGGACCTCATGGACAGCAACACACCATGCGGATCCACTTGGTATTCATGGCAGAGATACTAGAGTGGGTTGCCAGTCCCTTCTGCATTGGGCCACAGCCTACAGCTCAAACTCAATGGTGGCAAAACCATTGAGTTTGAGCTTATCCACAATGTAGTGTCCAGCCAGTATCCGCAGTACTCACAACGGTCCCAAAGTACCTTGACTACAAATTGGTGGCTTTAAGCAGGTGGATAATGTCACCATGACGTGAATGCCATTTGGTAAGGACGTCAGATGCTTTGATTTGACTACAGGCCATTTTGAGGTTATGTCTAAGAGCAAAAACATTCTCTGTATATTATTCTTATTATTATTTTTGCTTCCTGGAGAGAAGAGGAAATTCAGTAAAACTTCTAGTACTAATTTGAGTCTCAATCAATTACGTCAAAGAATTCAGCATTGTTTGCTTTCTCTGTACTCTGCTAAACCCTGTAAATCTCGAAGAGCGACTGACTCATCTGGGCAATGTGCTAAGGATGAAATAATGTCTAGCTAGTGCTATTGCCTTGACGTTGAGCCACAAATTCCCCTTAAACGTTTAACAGATTTTGTTATTATAAAATTATATTGAAAAATAATACGTTTTACAAGAGGAACAGACCAATTCAAAGATATATCATGAACGCTGACCAGCCAAAAGTATTCAAGGAAAAAATAAGAAATATGTACATGAATATCTATCATATTAAAAGGTCACAAAAATGTTTAAAAAGTGAAGAGACTATTTAAGACTTAATGTTCTTATGGTTGGGGCTCGTAGGGGTAGGCAAATATTAGATGAAAACAGGAGATAGTAATGGCTAGTTTATTATGACAATTATTACCTATTATTATATTTCCACACATCCCTCTTCACCATAACGTGTTAGATTGGAGGATTGTAAAAAAAAATCTCTCCATTTATGAAAGAGCCCATTGACCAGGAGTTTGGGGGGGGGGGTCATTAACCATCACTGGTGGTTCTCAACCTTCATGGGGCAAGTGTACTGGCTTTCGACCTACTGAAATTACCAAGGATAATGTTTGAGATCTAAACGATAATCAACAAATCAGTTATTCTATGTAAAATTGTATCATGTTTAAGAGGTCAGTCTCTTCTCATTTTTATCTTTTCACATCAGGAAACCAGCCAAAAATCGCATCCAAGGATGAATCTACACAAATATTTTAACAAAAAGCACAATGAAGTTTGTTATTGTACCCCAGTTTGACGCCATGTTACCCAGAATGATATTTCCATCCAAAACCTGACAATCAAAATACTCAGAGGGTATTTCAAAAACATCCAAGAGAGAAAAACATTTGAAATTAAGTTGATAGTACAATTCAACACTAAAAATACAGGACTTAACATGGACTTCTGGCACATTTTCAACTATTCTTGTCATACTGCCACATTCTCTTTCTCAGAAGTTATTGTTTCTTTTCAACTCAGCCCTAACAGATTTAGAAGGAAATTAACATGGAAAGATAACACTGTTTGTCCTCTTATCTTTTGTCTTGGACCCTGTGTATAGATCCACACAACTCACACGCTTGATTATCCAAGTACTTTATTTATGATGCCGGTCTTCTGTCCCACATGTTTTTTTTCTTACTTTGAATCCCTACTCTACATATTGCAAATTCTCATGTTTAACCTTATTCAGTATTATTTCTAACTTGATAAAGAGCGGTGCTACTCTTGAAAGCTTGTCATTGTAACTAAAATTTTTGTCCAGTAAAAAAGGTATCTCCATATTTGCTCTGTGTAATCTCAGTATCAAACCTACCACTTTGCCAAAGCCCCGCCATGATTATTACACTACTGGTGACAAGTCATAGGAAGGATGCGTGGCACAGAGTGTGCTTCTCTGATCTAGATTGAGGTCTTATTTCTTCTCACCATTCAGGCCGTGGACAACTAGTTTTGGGTGGTTTCTCAACTGTCTATATATGTGTGTAGATATATATATATATATATATATATATATATATATATATATATACGGTATATATAATAATCGCATCCAAGGATGAATCTAAGCAAATATTTTAACAAAAAGCACAATGAAGATTGTTATTGTACCCCAGTTTGACACCATGTTACCCAGAATGATCTTTCCATCCAAAACCTGACAACCAAAATACTCAGAGGGTATTTCAAAAACATCCAAGAGAGAAAAACATTTTAAATTAAGTTGAAAACATAATTCAACCCTAAAAATACAGGACATAACATGGACTTCTGGCACATAAAGCTGTGTAATACAGCATGCATAAGCTTAAAGGAAGCCATGTTTGATGATGGCTATGGAATGAAGAGCGAGGCATTTGTGGCCACATTTGTGTGTCCCAGCTCAACTTCCCAGAATGCAGTGTAATAACAGTTTTTCTCGGAACTCTGAGCTGGAAGCAGGTTTTTTAACTTGCTTTAGACATTGAAATGTGAACACAGATGTACTTTTTATTTACTATATATATATATATATATATATATATATATATATATATATACACACACACACTCCGTTGCTATGCCTAAAACTGTGAAATACAGAAAGCATAAGCTTAAGAGAAGCCATGTCTATAGTGGTTATGGGTTGACAGAGTGTGTGTGCATTGTGGCCTCATTTGAATGTCCCTGCCCAGTTTTCCCAGAGTGCAGTGCATCAACTTTATTTCTGAGAAATTTGAGCAGGAAAAAAGTTTATTAACTTATTTTTTAGATATTCAAATAGAATCATAAATGTACTATTCATTATTTGTACTACTGTACTCTGTACGGTGGAGGCTTCTATCACTCTTTAGCCCACCATATGTGCATTATTTGCAGGTAATCCAGATTAATTTCTTTTCATGGCTTGCACAAGTATATAACCCAAGATGTTTACAGGGAAGAAATGTCAAGTTTCTTTTACATGGAAAATTTAAATTAAAACCTGCAAAATCAGTTAAAAAAATTATTGTTTGTGAAACAATGTACACTGGACTGCTCAGACTTGTGTTTGCATCATTCAGTCGTGTCCAACTCTCTGTGATCCACCATGCTGATCCACTTGGTATTCGTGGTAAAGATACTGGAGTGGGTTGCCAGTTCCTTCTATAGTGGGCCACAACATACAGCTCCTGGTATTCCTAGGTGGTCTCCCATCCAAGTACTGACCAGGCCCAACCCTGTGGCTTAACCACAGATGATTACGGTCGCATTTCAGTAAATATAATTCAGTGACTAATCTGTACATGAAAGAAACTAAGCCATGTCCCTCCCTGTATAATATTCATTATTGTAAGGAGTAAGACGTCTTAAACTTACTCAGACGTGCAATTTTACTGCATTAAAATGCAATGATCTCGCTGCCTCAGAGCTTTTATGAAACGCGTGGTTGAAGCATTTAACCTACTGATGGTTTTGATTCTTTTATGGGCTGATGTCGAATAATGGCATCAATGGTGTAGCGAGAGAATGAAGGGTCCCGGTGCAAAATCAAATTTTGCACCTCCCCCCATACAAATTCAGTCAGTACCCCTTCCCAAAACTCCCCGTCCTAAATCCCCATTATATCTACTTTTAACTCATACACTTCTGTTTGCAAATTTGTGTTAAATTCTGAAAAATGTCAAAGCAATGGTAAAACCAGCTTCTTGATCGCTACCTTGTCGTGGTGAAGGGGCTTGTGAACCTTAGTGAAGCTGTGAGCTATACCATGTAGGGTCATCCAAGATTGGCAGGTAATACAGACAAATCACAGACCACTGGAGAAGGAACTGGCAACCCTCTCCGGTATCTTTGCCAAGCAAACCATATGGATAAGCACAACCAGAAACACAGACAGTGTGCTGCGTCCATATGGTCACCGAGAGTCAGACGCGACTGAACTAAAAATATGTTTGCCCCATCTGGATCGCTACCTGGTCGTGGTGAAGGGGCTTGTGTACTTCAACGAAGCTGTGAGCTATACCATGTAGGGTCACCCAAGATGGGCGGGTGATAGCAGAGAGGTCAGACAAATCGTGATCTACTGGAGAAGAATCTGGCAACCCACATACATACCAACAATAACCACGTCATCTAGATGATGATCTAACTTGTTTCACTATTTATGTTGAAAGCGGAGTCATTTTGTCTCATTGCCGAGTGCTCAAAATGCTCAAAATGTGAAAAATACCTTTCAGATTGTTGTCAAAAAACAATACTTTAGTATTCCCCGGAGACGCATTTCTACTAATCTGTCTGTAATCGGTTTTAAAATTGACAGCTGCTGAATTACATTCATTCTTCACGCACAAAACTATTAAAAAACAACGTGATTGACGGTAACATTTGGAAATCATATTTACATATCTTAGATAATTTTTATAATACTTTCTTAGAGTATCTGTGAGATCCAACATAACTTGTATTGGATTTTCAATTGGTCCTACTTAAACTAATAAAGATAGCCGAGAAGCATGGTGAAGACAGTGATTGATAGCAGTTTTTTTCCCCCTGCACTGACCAGTTAACTCATAACTTACCTGTTTAGATGATCCCAGCCTACCATGCTCTAAACAGATTTGTTAAGGGTTAACCTTTAGTTTTCTTTGCTCACTACACAGAATGGACGCGCAGGACTGGCAGTGGGCAGTCGGTGACACATGTAAACATAGATAATTTATTTAATATCTCAGTGAAAAATGCACATCATATCAAAAATTCTGAATTACGTGGTTTAAACAGAATCTAAAGTTTTCTTATATTTTGAAGAACTATATTTTAAAGTATCTGAGATTTTCTTTAGCAATCTAGTCAAGCAATTTGTGTTTTTCAAACATCGCTGCTGCTATTTCTATTAAAGCTTGTTATATTATACTTTATTTTAGCATTTGTGGGGTATTTCTAATATATCTGGATTTTCAGCCTTTATTGAGATTATATTTTAGGAT
>CM050174.1:15151407-15201407 GCA_027410445.1 Discoglossus pictus
GATCCTCCAGATCCTACTTGAATCCTGATGAGCAGGATAAGGACTCAATGAACCTCAACCTTATTTATAGTATAAGAATATTGTTCAAAATGTTTGAAATAATAGTGGAACTTTAATTACATAAAATAAAATCCAGCCATACTCAGTAGTGTTATTTATTTCACGGTGGCAGAATAGTAGGTGGTAGTTTGGGAACATCTAGTCTAAAATAACTTTCTACAGGGATCCAGAAGTCATTTAGAGGACACTTCTTCTTTCCAGAGACATTGAACAGGTCATCAGAGCTTGTATCAAGAGCTGCTTGTTCATGACTCTATTTATAGAGCCTACTACGCGTTTCTCTTTGTGGATCATTTTTCAGTGTCTTGTGTATATTTACACTGAGCTGCTCTGGTTAGACTCCATCCAAGAGCCAACCGGGTTTCAACACCAAACTGGAGAAGAGTTTAAAGGGAAACACTTTGAAATGTTCTAATTTACCAATAAACAAGGAAAACATGGCGTGCTGTCATCTACACTGTGTTTATAGGACCATTTGATGATGGGCCACAGCATACAGTTCATGGACAGCAACACACCAAGCACCTTTCTATGTCCATGGTCATACTGATCCACTTGGTTTTCATGGCAGAGATACTGGAGTGGGTTGCTAGTTCCTTCTCCAGTGGGCCACAGTATACAGCTCCTGATATTTCTAGGTGCTCTCCCATCCAAATACTGACCAGGCCCAACCCTGCTTGGCTTCTGGGTGGTGTGACCACTTGGTTCCCTGACTGGAATCAAACCCAGGTCACAGTGGTGAAAGCCACAAATCCTAACCACTGGACCACCAGGGAACCCAGGGACATTTTTAGATCTGTATTAATCTTGTTCTAGTTGTATTTTTACCAGAATTAGGATGTGTGTGTTCTTTCTTGGGAGTCTATTGCTTATTCAAGGAGATTAATTGTTATCACAAGTGACAGATACATCATCACTGAGATATATTTAAGTTCACTGTCACAATCCGCACTTCGTAGGGTGTCAAAAAGCCAAAGCGGCCAGACCTACCCGCTGGTTGTATAGGTTCTCTATCCCCACACAGAGGACCACTTAAGTTTAAAGTTGCTGAATCTCAGGCCAACAGGGTTCCAGGACAAGTTGCAAAATCCATGTCTAAATGAACACACCATGCATATGTGTCCCAATAGAGAATAAGTGTTTTTTTTTTTTTTTGGGGGGGGGGGGTACCTCATATCCCTTTGAGTTACCCCCACATGGGCTAGGAGTGGCTCCAAGGACTCAGCTCCAGCCTCTACTTCCCCAGCCTCTACTTCCCCTAGCTGTAAGTCTTCCGCCCTAGCTATCAGCTACCTGCGGTCAGTGTACAGCAGGGGTTGATAATAATGTCAGGGTGGGTGGTTGGGATCCAACCCGAGCAGGGGGAATATTTCCATTAGCTTTTAATGCAATAGTTGCACACAACATAATGTTGCTAAAATGGAAAATGGAGCCAGAACTCTCTAGGATCAAATGACCTGGTGGAGAGGGACCTTAGGGGCCATAATCTATGAAGTGGCTCTTTCTTTTTTAAGGTAATATCTTTTTTCTTCTAACCTAATAGGGTAAGGTTATTAAAAAGAAAAAAAAATCACCTGACAAAGCCTTAGCATATGTCCGATTAACATTTATAATTAAGGATATTTGTAAGTAGCATATAAAAATGCACTATATACATAATCCCCTTCTGGATCGCTACTTTGTGGTTGTGAAGGGGCTTGTGTAGTGTAGTGAAGTTGGGAGCTATACCATGTAGGGTTACCCAAGATAGGCAGGTCATAGTAGAGAGGTTGGAAATTGCAGTGGACTGGAAAAGGAACTGGCAACCGACTCCAGTATCTTTGCCAAGAAAACCATATGGATAATAACAACCAGAAACACACAGATGTGCCTGGGTGCTGAGGTCCATATGGTCACCAAAAGTTGGACACAACTGAAAGATCGAACAACAACATATACAAAGCATGTATAAAAAGCATATGTTTAATTAACACTTATAGTTGGTGATCATATCATCTTGTAAGAACCATTCTTGTACAGAATATACTTCAAAGCTTCAAAGGGGCACAGAAGGTTCCTTGATTTCACTAGGAAATAATATACCTATGTATCAATTACTTTTATGTATTATTTTATTTAAAAATCCTTAAAAGTTCTTTTTTTTCTGCTTAAAATCATGCAATTACAATCTATCTAGGCCCGCCCTCATGAATACACAGAGCAGTGCTTCAAATTAGCCTGTCAGTGACCTCTCTCAAGCAGCATGTTGCAGAATGTTGGCACTGATTGGTTACTATGAGACAGAACAACCTCCTTTACTTAGAAGTACACTGTATTCATGAGCTGCAGAAGGGGAGAAACTAGTTAGGAGCTATTTGCAAGATTTTAGGTCTGCTTTTTGTAGGTGGATCACTTTAAATTATATTAATACATCCAAAGAAAAAACAAATACAATTCCGGCTCAAATAACAGAGCTTTGCCGCTTTATTCAAATGGATAATAAGAAAAAGAAGAAAAAAAAAAAAGAGTTATTTTTAGATTTATTTGAAAGGCAGAACGCCTCCTGAGCGTGCCACTTACCCAGAATGCTTAGCTAGGCTGAGGATAGGAGCTATAATAAAAACACACCCTATTATACTTCGTTTTCCATTTTTCTCCCTTTGAAAGAAAATAATAAAAGGTTGAAAAGAAATTCAATTGTGTTGTCAGCTAAATAAAACAGTCGGAGCGGGCGGCTGCCTCAATGTCTCTCCTTGTCTGCCATTGTTTTGTAGAAAACACTTTTTGGGGGATTTTCTGTTTAAATTTGAATCATTTCAGTCACTTCTCAGCGTGTACAGTTGTGCTATGGCTTATCCTTCATCCTATTATTGGGTTAACTAAACAACTGCTTTCTATTCAAGTCAATGGAGTGGTGCTCATCGCGAGCCCAACGTGGAGCGCCTTTGGCGCTCATTGCAAGCTTCTCCCTCTCGCGGTATTCATCGTGAGCCCAGTGATGAGTGCCTTTGGCGCTCATCTTGTGGCTCACAATGAGCGCTGAAGGTACTCATTGCGAGCCTTTCCTCCCGCCTACTGTACGGGTCGCTCATTGCAGGGTGTTTGTATTTCTAATTATAACATTGGGGGATCTTCCTGGCAGTCAGAGGGTCTCAGGTGGGCAGGAGGTTGTTGCTCTATCATATAAGGTATAGTATGTCCATATCACATTTTCCCTTGACTTGTGTAAAAGTGCTTTAATTTGAAATTTAGTTTAAGGGACTCTTTAGGCATTTTTTTATTTTACATAAGGTGACTTAATTAATTGTATTCTCCACAGTGTAATGTTCCCTCTCATGTAGGGTGCCAGAACTCACAGCTGGTACTTAAAGCCACACCCACAGGGGAGGGACTTATCACTATCATTGTCCATGCTGATGCTAGCCCTGACATGATGTGTCTCTGTGTGTAGCAGCATTACCCTGGTAAGTGGGCGTGGCCTTAGGTAAAAGCTGTGAAACAAGGCATCTTACATGAAAGAGAATAGGAAAAAAATGGGAAGAATAAAATTAATTAAACTACCAAATTTAGATATTTATATACAGCAACCAAAATGTGTTTAACTTTTAATGCAAAGGAAGTTTACATCTGCACAGTGGGAATTTCGAATATACAACTGCCAGTGCATTCATTCGGTTTCGTGTAAGCTTATTAGTTTACAAGCACACACCCTGCTGAGAGAGAAGCTGCAAGAACTGTATAATATATAGTGTACATTATTTTAAATTCCTTTTTATCAATCATGCACTATAAAATGCAAAAAGGAAAAATCCATATAAAGTTTGCTTTTTGTCCGATTTCTACATTTGCATATTGTTTGACAACACGAATAAACTGTTTTGCATAACAAAATAAAGAAATGAGTTAGACACCTCTTGCAAATCAGAACGATTTGTCTGGAAAATATATTCTTGGCATTGCTAACCACAATAAGTCAGGTAGGAAATATTCTCCACTTTAAAGTGACACTCTCACCAATAATTTTACAGGTAAAGTGGGCTCTATAAACACATTGCAAACAATCTGCACCTTGTAATATACATTTTTCACTGAAACTTACATTTTTTGCTAGTATCAGTCATACATTGTATGAATGAGCTGTGGGGCAGAACTTTGCAGGGACTGTATGGAAGGTTTGAGTAAGTGAAAACAGAGCTTTTAAGCAGTGGGGGCCCCAGTGCAAAAAGAAGAGTTGCACCCCGCCACCCTTACCTGCCCGATGCTGCACTCTACTTCCTGGGGTGAGGAGGGGCGACGGCAGGCCAGAGGGGTGAAGGGGGCCACAGAGGTCCGACGGGGACCACAGCGCCTGCAAGGAACAAAGGGGCTACAAAGGGCAGAGGGAGGCCAAGAGGTCCGCGGAGGGGCACAGGGACCTGCAAGGACAGAGGGGGGGCCGCAAGGGACTGAGGGAGACAGCAGTGTGCCACAGGGGCCACAAGAGGCCGCAGGGGCTGCAGGGGGGGGGGCAAAACGGGCTGAGGGAGGCCACAGAAGTCCGCAAGATGCTATAGGAGGCTGAGAGAGAACACACGGGGCTAAGCAAGACCACAGAGGTCCGCAAGGGGCCATATGAGGCTGTGGGGGAACACATGTGGCCGCAAGGGGCCGTAAAAGACCACAGTGGCATCTGCAGGAGGTCTGCGGGGGCAATAACGGGCTGTGAGGCAACAGGGACTCTATGGGACCAGCAGGGGCCACAGAAGATCCATGGGGGGGCATAGGGGATCCTCAAAGACCATGGAAGGGCCGTGGGGGCCAAAGGACCTGCGGGGGACACTTGGGAGGTCCGCAGGGGCCCCTCAGATGCCAGGGGCCTCTGTGTTTTGCACAGTTTGTACCAGCGGTAACTCCGCCTCTGCTTTTAATTAAATTATATTTGATGATAATAGACACTTAGGAAGTTTATTTTAATATTAAAAACAAGTAAACTTCTATATGCATTTAAAAGAAAAAATTAGTTTAATTTCTAGCAGACACCTAGAATTCTGAGCTGCATGATCTCATTGGGTTATCAAGCTAAAATACTATATATATATATATATATATATATAAATATATATATATATATATATATATATATATATATATATATATATATATATATATATATATATATATAGTTTTCTATTAGGAATTAACAGATCGATCCTAAACTGAGATCAAATCAATGCATCCAATGTCTCGCTGACATATCAGTAATTAATGGCAATGATATTGTTAACGAAAGATACCAACCTTGCTTTGTTGGTTGTTCAAAACAGTGCATTTTACATATAGGATCACAGTGGTCCTTTAAATGTATCTTCTCCTGTAAGCGCCATATTATTATTATCCCATCCTTAAATCATCACAGTGTCAGGCGCCGGGCCCTCACGTGAGTAAGCAAAGCTGTAATGGGAAAGCCTTTATGTTCGGTAATAATAAAAGTATAAATATCAATAAAACAACAAAAGCCATATGTTCCTCGTTATGCCGCCCATGTGATCTGCTTCCCAGCTCCCTGCCTCGCTCCGCCTGACATTACTGGTGATGGGGAGCGTTTGTTGGCAGCGACAGCTATATTTTGTCTTATCTGGGTTCATTAAAGCCCACTACATTCCAGTGCCCTCCTTTTGTTCTCAGACAAAAATCAGATTAACTATTTTTATACAAGAGGATTCCATGCAAAAAGGGTTTAAACAGCAAAAAAATAGGGTTTAAAGGACCGGGAGCATGTAGTCTGCCATTTGTTAAGCCAACAATAAACAACAAAAAATAGCGCCTGACGCGCTGGGGATTTCTCCAGCTTAATCCCTGCATGTGCCTCTCGTTGTTGTGGACGCCATGTTGACAGGGCTTCGTGGCTGCAGTTACAAATAACTTTATTTATAAGCAAAAAAATATATATATTCTAAAATTGTAACATTTGATTTGACCCTTTAAATGGACTCTTTAGTCAATGTGTTTATATAACCGATTCAACTAGAGCTCTACACCATTAGATAGAGAATGAAAAAGCATGTGGAAAAATTGATTTCCTTTTTAAAATCATTGCTGTCAGGGATTTAAGTGCGTTACCGTTGTCCTGGATCACTAGGAAGCCTTTCAGCGCACGTTAAAAATAAATATTGATTAGAACTAGATGCAGGGTGTTTGAGTCAGACAGTGTGAATGTCCTAAGTAGCTATTTGTTTGTGTCTAAGCTGCTGGAGCATCACAGGTAACAATACTACTATGAGCTAAGCTGTTATGGAGCTAGGTTTGCTGGTTCAAGCCGGTGGCACGACTTGAATGTGCGCCGACGTAAGGGCTGCAGACAAATGTGCGCTGGGGTAGAAGCGCGCACGGACAATCGCGTGCCCCAACATAGATGGTGGGAGAGGAGAAAGTGCTGGGAGAGGAGAGGCATGGAGGTGCTGGGAGAGGAATGATAAGGTGATGGGAGGAAGTAGGTTTGAGGTCATTGAGGGAAGCAGAAGGGTGATTCTGAGGGTAGGGATGCAGGCAAGGAGCTGATGAGAGGAAGTAGGGGGAGATGTGATTGGGAAGCCTGTTGATGAGGTAATGGCAAGACATGGTTAATAAGATGATGGGAAGCAAGAGGATGATGATGTTAGGTGCTCCCTCAGCAACTCAACATCCTCTCTGTACTCCCAGTATTTCATCATCCTCTTGCTTCCCATCAGCTTATTAACCGTGCATCGCCATTACCTCATCTCCAGGCTTCCCAATCACATCACCCCCTGCTTCCCCTCAACAGCCCCATGCCTCATTACCTGGTCAAACCTTGCTTCCTCCCATTACCTTATCATTCCTCTCCCAGGACCTCAATGCCTCTCCTCTCCCACCTCCTCCCTCTCATCTCCCAGCATGTATGTTGAGGAGCGTGATTGGCCAGCCCTTAGGTCGGCGCGCTTTCAGCACACGCTTCATAGACGGGTTGCCGGTTTAAGCCTCCTCAAGTCAACGTTTTTTGTTTAAAAATAATAAGTATGTTAATTTAATGTATAATTATTTGAATTATGAACAACCGTAGGGATTCACCAGGTATAATTTGCTTTGGTAAGTATTCAGTAGCGCTCTTGAGTGATATTAGAAAACATATATTCAGTAGGCATGTGATTTTTAGGTCCATAAAGATAGCTACACTCCTACTAAAGACTGGTTTCATTGCCTTGAGCCTCACAGAAGTTAGCAACAGGACAGTGATCATTGATAAAGCTACGCAAAGTGGCGAAACGTGTCTGATCACGATTAACAACAATAAAAAATATATTGTTTGTGTGTATCGATTAATAGTACAATAAATGGCATATTGTTTTATCTCCAAATGTTCTTCCCGAATTTGAATACTTCATACAAAAGGTTGTTTTATTACATCGAAGAGAATTACTTTGTAGAAATCACAGCGGCATAGTTACATACTATTGGCTATCAATACTAAGATACCCCGCCCATACATATACAGTGCCTTGCAAAAGTATTCACCCCCCTTGGCATTTTTCGTGTTTTGTTGCCTCACAACCTGGAATTAACATGGATTGTTTGAGGATTTGCATCATTTAATTTACAGAACATGCCCACAACTTTGAAGATGTTTTTATTTTTTTCTTGTGAAGCAAACAACAAATAAAATAACAGAAAAAGTCAATGTGCATAACTATTCACCCCCTTAAAGTCAATACTTTGTAGAGCCACCTTTTGCGGCAATCACAGCTCCAAGTCGCTTTGGATAAGTCTCTATGAGCTTGCCGCATTTTACCACTGTGATTTTTGCCCATTCCTCCTTGCAAAACTGCTCCAGCTCCTTCAAGTCGGATGGTTTGTGCTTGTGAACAGCCATCTTTAAGTCTGACCACAGATTTTCTATTGGATTTAGGTCTGGGCTGTGACTAGGCTATTCCAACACATTTACATGTTTCCCCTTAAACCACTCAAGTGTTGCTTTAGCAGTGTGTTTGGGGTCTTTGTCCTGCTGGAAGGTGAACCTCCGTCCTAGGCTCAAATCACGCACAGGTTTTGCTCAAGAATATCCCTGTATTTAGCACCATCCATCTTTCCCTCAACTCTGACCAGTTTCCCAGTCCCAACTGCTGAAAAACATCCCAACAGCACGATGCTGCCACCACCATGTTTCACTGTGGGGATTGTGTAATTTGGGTGATGTGTCGGGTTTGCACCAGACATAGCGTATTCTTTGATGGCAGAAAAGTTCAATTTTAGTCTCATCAGACCAGAGCAGCATCCTCCATACATTTTGGGAGTCTCCCACATGCCTTTTCACAAACTCAAAACGTGCCATTTTGTTTTTGCTGAAAGTAATGGCTTTCTTCTGGCCATAAAGCCCATCTCTATGGAGCGTACGGCTTATTTGCGTCCTATGTACAGATACTGCAGTCTCTGCTGTGGAACTCTGCAGCTCCTCCAGGGTTACCTTACGTCTCTGTGCTGCCTCTCTGATTAATGCCCTCCTTGCCCGATTCTTGAGTTTTGGTGGGAGCCATCTCTTAGCAGGTTTGCCGTTGCGCCATGTTCTTTCCATTTGGTTTCGATAGATTTGATAGTGCTCCTGGGGATCATCAAAGATTTTGATATTTTTTTATAACCTAACCCTGACTTGTACTTCTCAACAACACTGTATTTTACTTGTTTTTTAGAGTTCTTGGTCATCATGGTAGTGTTTGGTTAGTGGAGCCTCTTGCTTAGGTGTTGCAGCCTCTGGGGCCTTTCAAAAAAGGTGTTGTTTATGTAATGACAGATCATGTGACACTTAGATTGCACACAGGTGGACATCATTTCACTAATGATGTGACTTCTGAAGGTAATTAGTTGCACCAGAGCTTTTTATAGGCTCCATAACAAAGGGGGTGAATACATACGGACATGCCAATTTTCTGTTTTCTAATTCTAATAAGTCTTAAAGAAAGAAAAGGGATCTTCACAGTAAGGGTAGTTAATCTGTGTAATTCTATACCAGAGTAGGTGAAGACAGCGGATTTGATAGATAATTTTAAAAAGGGATTGGATATATCTTTAAATAAAAAGGGCATTAAGGGCTATCCTGGTTAAATAGAGAGGGAGTATTGGTCCAGGGATGAATCCGATCTCCAGTATCTGGGGTCAGGAAGGAATTTTATATTTCTTTTCCCCTTTTGAGACAATTGCAAAAGTTTCACTTGATTTTTTTTTTCTGTTTGCCTTTCTCTGGATGAATTAACAATTAATCTGCATATTGCAGATCAGAGGAGATCTAAAAAGGTTGAACTTAATGGAGTAAAGGTGTTTTTTCAACTTCAATTACTATGTAACTATGTATTTGGTATATACGTGGGACAGGGGTAGGCCTTACTGTAGTGATCTGCACCAAGAGTGGATGCACCATCTTACCCCCCCTTCTTCAATACATCTAACACAACCATTGTGCCTGGCGTGCTGGGGTCCATAGGGTCACTGAGAGTCGAACACAACTGGACAACTGAACAAGAACAATTTGTATATAACAATTCCATTGAGGAGAGATAACTTAGTTAAACCATTTATGAAAAACAGAGTATTTTTTCCTTTTAAGGTGGAAGGATAATGATGGCAACAAGATGGTAGATGGAATCAAAGAGTATGGAATGGAACAGCTGCACTTGTACTTTAAAGAACCACTTTTGTTTGTTCTTTAAATTATAAGAACATAAACGTGACACTTCAATGGTCCTTTAAGACTCTCTGCCGGCTGTTTACAAGCTCAAACTAAACTGAACTGTGTCAGAACATGATTATTTTACCAGTTTACTTTATTTCCATCCTCTGAAACACTGGAAACATCCCAATAATTCCAGACTGTCACAACACAAATTAGGAATGTGCACTTGGAGCATCCGAGGCTCCAGAGCTTTTCTGTTTACACAGCGATCAGTGATTCTAATTCATCCCCCCATGACATGCTAAGGCACGCTTTGTTATACAAATATGCTGAAAAGAAACTGTAAGCTCTCCGCCAAAACACCAGAGCCGCATCTAAAGAGGGAGTCACGACTGTGGTCTTAGCGTCCTTATAGAAAGCCCAGTGTGACCAGAGTCTACTCCTTCTGGATCGCTACCTTGTTATGGTGAAGGGGATGTGTGCTTCAATGATGCTGTGAGATATACCATGTAGGGTCACCCAATGTGGGCAGATCAAAGCAGAGAGGCAAGACAAATCTGAGTCCACTGGAGTAGAAACTGGCGATGCACCCCAGTATTTTTGCCAAGAAACCTGTGTTTTTTTTAACTCTGTTTACATGTGCACACTTACCACTATTTCCTAAATCCGTACAGAACTGAGTGCAGCTCTGTACAGTCGCTGCAATGCCATGCAGGTAGTGCACACGCGGCTGTGAGTGTGAGCATGCGCATATTGTGATCTGCGGTGGGGGCGGGGGGAATGACACAGGTGCGGGAGAGGTAAAAAGAGACACATGGGAGGGAAGGGGGGGAAGAGACACATGGGAGGGAAGGGGAGGGAAGGGGGGGAAGAGACACATGGGAGGGAAGGGGAGGGAAGGGGGGGAAGAGACACATGGGAGGGAAGGGGAGGGAAGGGGGGGAAGAGACACATGGGAGGGAAGGGGAGGGAAAGGGGGGGAAGAGACACATGGGAGGGAAGGGGGGAAGAGACACATGGGAGGGAAGGGGAGGGAAGGGGGGGGAAGAGACACATGGGAGGGAAGGGGAGGGAAGAGACTCATGAGAGGGAAGGGGAGGGAAGGGGGGGAAGAGACACATGGGAGGGAAGGGGAGGGAAGGGGGGGAAGAGACACATGGGAGGGAAGGGGAGGGAAGGGGGGGAAGAGACACATGGGAGGGAAGGGGAGGGAAAGGGGGGAAGAGACACATGGGAGGGAAGGGGGGAAGAGACACATGGGAGGGAAGGGGAGGGAAGGGGGGGGAAGAGACACATGGGAGGGAAGGGGAGGGAAGAGACTCATGAGAGGGAAGGGGAAGGAAGGGGGGGGAGAGACACATGAGAGGGAAGGGGAAGGAAGGGGGGGGAGAGGGACATGAGAGGGAAGGGGAGGGACGAGACACATGAAAGGGAAGGGGAGGGAATGGGGGGGACAAGACACATGGGAGGGAAGGGGAGGGAAGGGGGAAGAGACACATGGGAGGGAAGGGGGAAGAGACACATGGGAGGGAAGGGGGAAGAAACACATGGGAGGGAAGGGGGAAGAGACACATGGGAGGGAAGGGGGAAGAGACACATGGGAGGGAAGGGGAGGGAAGGGGAAGAGACACATGGGAGGGAAGGGGAAGAGACACATGGGAGGGAAGGGGGAAGAGACACATGGGAGGGAAGGGGGAAGAGACACATGGGAGGGAAGGGGGAAGAGACACATGGGAGGGAAGGGGGAAGAGACACATGGGAGGGAAGGGGAGGGAAGGGGGAAGAGACACATGGGAGGGAAGGGGGAAGAGACACATGGGAGGGAAGGGGGAAGAGACACATGGGAGGGAAGGGGGAGGGAAGGGGGGAAGAGACACAGGGGAGGGAAGAGGGGGAAGAGACACGTGGGAGGGAAGGGGGAAGAGACACATGGGAGGGAAGAGACATGGGGGAGGGAAGGGGGGAAGAGACACAGGGGAGGGAAGAGGGGGAAGAGACACAAGGGAGGGAAACAGAGGTAAGGGGGTAAAGAGACACAGGGGAGGGAAGGGCGGAGAGACAGGAGGAGGGAAGGGGGAAAGAGACACAGGGGAAATTGTGAAGAGACACAGTGGAGGGAGAAGGAGGAAGAGACACAGGGGAGGGAAGGGGAGGGAAGAGAGGAAGAGACACAGGGGAGGGAAGGGGGAAGAGACACGTGGAAGTGGAGGGAAGGGGGGGGAAGAGACACATGGAAGTGGAGGGAAGGGGGGGAAGAGACACATGGAAGTGGAGGGAAGGGGGGAAAAGAAACAGGGGAGGGAAGTGGGGAAGAGACACAGGTGAGTGAAGGGGAGGGAAGGGGGGAAGAGACACAGTGGAGGGAATGGGAGGGAAGGGAATGGGAGGGAAGGGGGGAAGAGACACAGCGGAGGGGGTAGACACAGGGGAGGGAAGGGGGAGGTCAAAAACAAGGGAGGGAGAGGGGGGGATGGAGAGAAAAACTAAAAATGATACCATCATTTTTGACAGGAAATTTACTAGTCACTATAATAATTGTCAGTGTATGTCACGTTGCGATGTTGGTCCCGCAGTGTTAAATAATTGTGGCCCTCGCAGAGCTAGGGCTGCAACTGTGAGCCTCACGAAGCAAGGCGAGCAGTTGAGGCCCGTGGGACTCGTAATGAGTGCTGCAGGCGCTCACTGCGAGGCCCGTGGGACTTAGAGCCCTGTAGGACTTAGGACCAAAGCACGTAATACACCGGAACCACACAACTGGAAAGACCACCCAAAAAAACAATTATGCCTCAAATTCACTTACACACAGCACAGGGGGAGAGCCAGGGAGCCTGTGAGTGAGGTTGCTAGTGAATTTGAGGCATATTTCCTGTTTTTTCACGTTCAAAAAAATCGTCATAGTAGAAAAAAAATGGTAGTTGAAAAAACGTAACACGAGGAAAACGAGGCCGAAGGCAGTAACACTAATCGAGAGTCCCCTAAACTACACAGAAGGGGGAGAGGCTCGCAATGAGCGCCATTGAGAGTCAGGCGATGAGCGCCGAAGGTGCTCAAGCACGAGGCCTATAAAGTACACAGGGGGAGAGGCTTGCATTGAGCACTGAAGGCGCTCATTGCAAGCCATGCGATGAGCATCAAAGGTGATCATTCAAAGCAGGAAAGTTGAAGTACATGGGGGGAGAGGCTCGCAATGAGAGCCAAAGGAAAGTGATGTTAGGCATTAAAATGAATAGCACAACATTCTCAAGCTCGCAAATTTGCAAAAACATTTTTATGTTTAATTTCTGTGTTATATCGATCCCGGCAATCAATGTATTAATATATATAATAGAACTCGCATGGACTAGAAGACATCAAAATCTATTTGGTTCTAATTAAAAACTAGCCTTAAGACTTTTCCTACCTCAACGTTTCCAAGCATGCATATTATTTTGTCATTGCAAAAATTTGTTTAGTTTGTTTATTTAGTAACTGATTAGCAGAATTTATCAGTATTGTGGTCTAAAGTGTCTCCACCCTTATGAGTCTGGGCAATAAAAGAGTATCTGCCCTAATTTATTTTCTGGCTGGTGTAGGTTTTTCCCTGCAAGGAAGTAGGCAGATCAACAGTGTTAGGACAATAGATAAAGACTCCAGTTAGGACACGCCCACTGGAACCTGATAGTGGGTGCGGAGCAAAATATCTCCTGATATCTAAATTACTAAACCAGTTATTAAACAGGACATGGAAGGTTTCTGGATTTTACTAGGTATAATATATATATATATATATATATATATATATATATTCAAATGTGAACACAAATTGTACAATTTATTTACTGTACTACTTTATGGAGGAGGTATCTAGTGCTCTTTTTCCACCATAAAATTAAATGATTGTTGTGATAAACTACCTACTCGAAATATCCACTACACAAGCTAAGAATCCCACCCCACGCTTATGAGAGGCAGTAACCTTGAAACAGCTGTACGTGAGTGGGATTCCTAGCTTGTGTATAATCCAACCCTAACTTTGCTCAAAGCTGTTTTATACAGAGGGCACATGCTTAAGGGAAGCCATGTTTGATATGGTTATGGATTGCAAGAGCAAAGCCTTATTGGCACATTTGCATGTCCCTGCCAAGGTTCCCAGAATACAGTGTAGTAACTGTACTATTATATACTATATATATATATATATATACACACTAGCTAGCGACTTGCCCATCTGTTTGCCACACAATGCGAGCTTGCAGGCCTCACTATGAGCGCCTTTGGCGCTCATTGCGAGCCCCCCCCTCTACTTTAAGGGCCTCACAAAGAGGGCCTTCTGCAACTTTTTTCCCCCTTATTTCCCTCCTCTGTGTCTTTTCCCCCTCTCCCTCTTGCTGTCTCTTTGTCCCTCTCCCTGCCCCGTGTGTTTTTTTCCTTATCTCGCTCCCTGTGACTGTTTCCCCCCCTCGCCCTCCCCTGTGTCCGTTTCCCCCTCTCTCCCTCTTCCTGTTCTGTTTGTTTGTTTTTCCCCTTATGTCGCTCCCTGTGTCTGTTTTTCCCCTCTCCCTCCCCTGTGTCTCATTCCACCCTCTCCCTCCCCTATGTCTCATTCCACCCTCTCCCTCCCCTATGTCTCATTCCACCCTCTCCCTCCCCTATGTCTCATTCCACCCTCTCCCTCCCCTATGTCTCATTCCACCCTCTCCCTCCCCTATGTCTTTCTCCACCCTCTCTGAAACCATTTTCGGCCTTGGAAAATTGATCTTTTTCCCCAAGCCCAAAATGTGCTTCGAATTTACATGCTTGAAAAAATTTACGTCTTTACGGATGCGTTTTTTTTCTCGCATAGCCAATTTCTCACTGTTAAAAAAATGCCAATTGAATAGCAAACTAGTTTTCAACCTCACTTACAGGCTCCCTGCCTCTCCACTTGTGAGGTATGTGAGGTTATAAGGTAATTTGGTAATCAATTGGGGTCTTTTGGCGACCCCCAAACGGCTTTGGAGTTGTGGTCTTTGAAAAAATGGCGGCCGTTAAAGACGTAATTTTTTTAAAGTCTTGCGGGCTTCGTGATGAGCGCCTTTGTTACTCATTGCGAGCCCCCGTCAAACCCGTAACTTTCGGGCCTCGCGATGAGCCCTCGGCCCTCATTGCACCTGCAAAACCCACTAACTTAACATTGCGTTACCAACAAGCTCGCAATTATGACAACTATTATATGTGATATACAGCCCCACACTGATGAAATCCATTAGGATCGAAGCAGTACTGTCTGTGGGTAGGTTTCCTGGTTTGTGAATAATCCATCCTGTGCTATTCTAAAAGCTGTTCAATACAGAGTGCATACGCTTAAAAGGAACAATGTATATAGTGGTTTTTGGATTAATAGTGTGAGAATACATTGTGTTCTCATTTGCATGTCCCAGTGTCTCAGAGTGAAGTGCATTGACTGTATTTCTGGGAAACCTAAGCATCACACCTGCAGGCACAGTGGATCTTCCAGCTATGCCCTGCAGTGCTGCAAGTTGTTAGAGCCGCCACCTGCCCCACAGTAAGTGACGGATCGTCATTTATATATATACACTGTGTATTCCATCAGCCGCTCTCATATTCCTGCACTGCCTATTCCGTCTGCCGCGCTCTCATATCCCTGCACTGCCTATTCCGTCTGTGGCGCTCTCATATTCCTGCACTGCCTATTCCGTCTGCCACGCTCTCATATTCCTGCACTGCCTATTCCGTCTGTGGCGCTCTCATATTCCTGCACTGCCTATTCCGTCTGTGGCGCTCTCATATTCCTGCACTGCCTATTCCGTCTGCCTCGCTCTCATATTCCTGCACTGCCTATTCCGTCTGTGGCGCTCTCATATTCCTGCACTGCCTATTTTGTCTGCCTCGCTCTCATATTCCTGCACTGCCTTTTCCGTCTGTGGCGCTCTCATATTCCTGCACTGCCTATTCCGTCTGTGGCGCTCTCATATTCCTGCACTGCCTATTCCGTCTGTGGCGCTCTCATATTCCTGCACTGCCTATTCCGTCTGCCACGCTCTCATATTCCTGCACTGCCTATTCCGTCTGCCACGCTCTCATATTCCTGCACTGCCTATTCCGTCTGTGGCGCTCTCATATTCCTGCACTGCCTATTTTGTCTGCCTCGCTCTCATATTCCTGCACTGCCTTTTCCGTCTGTGGCGCTCTCATATTCCTGCACTGCCTATTCCGTCTGTGGCGCTCTCATATTCCTGCACTGCCTTTTCCGTCTGTGGCGCTCTCATATTCCTGCACTGCCTATTCCGTCTGCGGCGCTCTCATATTCCTGCACTGCCTTTTCCGTCTGTGGCGCTCCCATATACAGGTCTATAGAAGCCAAGGATGCCTCACAATAGCTTTCAAGGGATAGATATGAGAGGCTCAAAACAAAACAACTGCTTAAAAATTAAAGGGACACTGAACCGACGCATTTTTAAAAACCACTGAGCTTATTTTTTTTTTAAAGGTGCTTTTGATTGAAAAATGGCATTAGAAAATAAACAAAACCCAAACTTTACATAAAAAAAAAAAAAAAAAAATTCTGCACTTATGCTGCCTTTGTCTCTTTATAAACATTTACAATATTCCTATTAAGAGCACTGGCAGTTTTAGATGCTACATTTCTGTTGTGCAGAGAGAACTAAACCTATATTTTAAAGAAATATTGTAGTGGTATAATAGAATTTAATTTATTTAAAGAATATGCATTTAAAGAAAAAAAAAATCAATACGTTTGAAACTTAGGCTAGGGTATTTAAAACCTAGGCTTGAATGTTAGCTACTTTGTCGTTGTGAAAGGCCTTGGGTACCTCAATGAAGCTGTGAGCTATGCCATGTAAGGTCACCCAAGATGGGCAGGCTGTAGCTGAGAGATCAGACTAATCATAGTCCATTGGAGAAGAACCCACTCCATTATCTCTGCCAAGAAAACCAGAGACATAACGATAGAGGTGCCTGACGTGCTGTGGTCCATGTGGAGAGTCTGAGACGACTAAACGACAAGGATTCCTTAGGGACCTTGAATACCCTAGTTTTTAAGGAGAACTCGTTTTATGCCCATGTGGTCAATCAGAACTACTGAGCCATTGTACAAAAGCAGAAATATATCTAAAATGTGGCCTGTTGGTGGTCCCCGAGGATTGGAGATGAGAAACGCTGGCCTATTTGACGCAGAAGACTGCGGCAAGTAGCCATGATTCAGCTGTAGAAAGAAGCTGGACGATACAGGATGCAAATGGATGTGAGTAAGGATGGGTCTTATTGGGCTCGCTCACTTATTTAGTCCGGGTGAAATTGGCACACCTACTGCAAAATGGTACATTGGCCCTGTGGATTGGCGTGCATGCATTGTTGGGGTCACCAGGAGATAGGGCACGCTGAGTGTCCCTGGCATTGATGGAAACTCTTTAAGTTGGCACCCTGGATGGCTGCCCACCTTGGACATGGGGTAACGCTGGCCCTGACAAATCAAAAGCAATGTTACAGACACAAACGGTTACAAACAAATGTGTATATTAAATAGCAGTAGGTAGTCTAGAACATCCCCAATATGTCCAAGAGACGGTACAGTACTCATTTTTCCAACAAGAGTTGACTCCTCCACAAACAGAAGTGTCACCTTTGTAATGACTAATTGCAGGCTAATAATAATACGTTACTCTTTCATGTTTATAGTGTACTGTATCTAATAACACACTTAAGCCATGTAATTATCCCTCATAATTACACGCCCAGGCGTGTTTGAATCACACAAGGGGGAAGCGGAGGAACACTTCCCAATTTGGTGGTGGCATCTGAAGGGTGAGTCAGTGGGACACTCCAGATCATCTAACTACAAAATTAGCTTTTTATACAAATGTATTTCAATCCTCATAATCTGCTTTTAGTGGGTATTTCAATTCTTTGTAAATTACCAGAATCGGTCACAGGATGGAAGGAAAAAGTATTATGGAAAAGGTACAGCGTTTCTCCAGTAAAATGAATATCGGTGGCACGTAGAGCAGGCTCCACACTATGGGCGAAGTGTGAGACCCCCCCAGGCGCCAACCATCAAGTGTGCAAAATTTTGTGGGCAACTTAACCTTCTCTTTGGTTTTTTCCATTAATGATATATAGAGTAGCACAGTACTGCTGACTATAGTATCTGTGTATTGACTTTTAAATATAAAAAGCCCTTCGGCACAAGGAGCGTGTCTCGTTTCCACAGCAAATGTGCTATTTTACATTAATAAAATACAGATTTCATCTATTTCACAAAGCCCCTCGCCTTTCCGTTAATCTGTTGCTGTTCAGTCATACCCGACTCTTTGTGACCATATGGACCACAGCATACCAGGCACATCTATCATTATGTCTCTGGTTGTGCTTATCCATAAGATTATCTTGGCACATATACTGGAATGGGTTGACAGTTCTTTCTCCAGTGAACCTCTATTTGTTTGACCTCTCCATTATGCCCATCTTGGGTGTCCCTATAGGGCAGACCTGTGCATTTTACGGCTCGCAGGCCACATCCGGCCCGCGGGGTTTCCCTGTCCAGCCTGCCACAATGACAGCATGGCACCCGATGCACAGCCCGGGAGGAGATGACTGAGCGGAGCTCCCCAGACTGCCCGGCCTCCGTCAGCCCCTTTCCCGGATCCCATTGCTTCATACAGCAGGGGAGGGGTATTCCTAATGATGTCATGTGACCCTGCAGTATGAAGCTCCGGCAGGGGAAGGATACCCAACCTCTGAACAATAGGATCCTGGACAGGGACTGCCATGCACACATAAGAGGAGGAGGGTGAATGACGTGCAGGGGGCTTGATGGGGTGAATAGTGTGACAAGGGGCCATGGGGGTTTTGAGGGGTTGAATAATGCTCCTGGGGGGGGGCTGTTTTTTTTGGGAGGGGGGGTTTTGGGGTTGAATGGTGCTGCTGAGGGGGGTTGGGGATAATGCGGGTGAATGGTGCTGCTGAGGGGGGCTGGGGGGTGAATATTGCTGCTGAGGGGGCTGAAAGGGTGTATGGTGTTGCGGAGGGGGTGTTGGGGATGAGCCGTGCTGCTGAGGGAGGCTGGGAGTGAATATTGCTGCTGAGGGGATTGAAGGGGTGAATGGTGCTGCTTAGACGGCCTGGGGTGAATGGTGCTGCTGAGGGGGCTGAAAGGGTGAACAGTGTTGCTGAGGGGGCTGAAAGGGTGAACGGTGTTGCTGAGGTAATGTTGGAGGTTAATGGGGCTGCTGATGGGACTGGAGCAGTGAATATTGCTGCTGAGGGGGTTGGAGGGGTGAATGTTGCTGCTGAGGGGGTGTTGGGGGTGAATGGTGCTGCTGAGGGGGGTGTTGGGTGGTGAATATTGCTGCTAAGGGGGTTAGAGGGGTGAATGGTGCTGCTGAGGGGGCCTGGTTGTGTTGGGCGTGAATGTTGCTGCTGAGTGGGGCTGGGGTGGGGTGAATAATGCTGCTGAGGGATGGTGAAAGGGTGAATGGTGCTGCTGAGGAAGTGTTGGGGTGAATGGTGCTGCTGAGGGGGTGTTGGGGTGAATAGTGATGCTGAGGGGGCCTGGTGGTGTTGGGGGTGAATTTTGCTGCTGAGTGGGGTTGGGGTGAACATTGCTGCTGAGGGGGCTAAAAGGGTGAGTGGGGCTGCAGAGGGGGCTAAAAAGGGTGAATGGTGCCGCTGAAGGGGTTGAAAGAGGGAAAGGTGCTGCTGAGGGGTATGGTGGTGTTGGGGGTGAATGTTGCTGCTGAGTGGGGTGAATATTGCTGCTGAGGGGGCTGAAAGGGTGAATGCTGCTGCTGAGGGGGTGTTGGGGGTGAATGTTGTTGCTGACGGGGTTGGAGGGGTTTGACAAGAAAATGTAGTATATATATATATATATATATATATATATATATATATATATATATATATATATGGTGTGTGTACATATAGGGCACTAGAGGGTGGCCCTCCACAAATTAATTGCCCACCCTGCTATATGGTATAGCTCAGAGCTTTACCATAGAACCTTTACCACAACAAGGTAGTGATCCAGAATGGGTTATTTTCATTACCCCCCTTTTTTACTCCTGCACCCACATACAGTGGATGTTAGTCGGTTTGTGAACACAACAAAGTCAACGTCCTAAAGTATTGAAAACCAGCCCGAAATCATATTAACACACCAATGCAAAAAAATTCAAAATCTGAAGAAATATAGTGTTTGCACCATACTGAGGAAAACTAGACCATGACTTGCACAAGAGCTCACAATATGGATCACCCTTTAATCCAATATACATTTTAACATAACCCCTTTATAGCATGTTTTAACACAGCATCTGAGCACAGCTCATAATCGATATCAACGAGACAGGAATCCTACCCACAGACAGTACTGTTTCGATCTTTTGGAACTCATAAGTTTATGGCTGGTTTTGAACTCATGCTGCAAATTTCTTTAAAAAAAGGCTACAATCTGCAAATGCATTTTGCTTATGGTGGGCAAAAAAAAGAGAATCCCTCAGAAAAATACAGCAAAAAAAAAAAAAAAATGCCAACCTTCTGAGAGTTGCTTGTTTCTTTACCAAATCCGAAGCTATGCTCTGACTCTCGATAGAAGAGGGGCACAGCTCTTGAAAGCTTGTCACTCTAACTAAAATGTATGGCCAATAAAAAAAAAGCTATCACCACATACTCTGATTATATATATATATACACACACAATAACTGTATTTCTTGGAATTCAGAGCAGGAAATACATTTTTAAACGTTCAAATGTGAGCACAAATGTACTACTTACTTACTGTACGGTGGAGGCATCTATCACTCTTTTGCCCACCATAAATTTAAATAATTCTTGTGGTAAACTACCTCGCAACAAAATCTACTACACAAGCTAGGAACCAGCCCCACGCCGATCAGAGGCAGTAACCCCGAAACAGTGCTGTCTGTGGGTAAGTTTCCTGGCTTGTGCATAATCCATCCTGGGCTTTGTTTAAAGCTTTGGAATACATCAGGCATATGCTTAAAAGGAGCCATTTTTGATAGGGTATTGTATCAAAGAGTGAAGCCTTTGTTGGCACAATTGTCCAGATTCCCAGAATGCAGTGCAATAACTATATTTCTTGGAATTCGGGAATTTTAAACTTATTTTAGATGTTCAAATATGAGCACAAATGTACTATTTATTTACTATATATATATATATATATATATATATATATATATATATATGAGCATTAGGTGTACTTTGTGGTTGGCTTTACGCTAAAAGATGTTAACAGTGTAAGAAGAATTGGTTGGTTACACTCATAACTCTGCAGACCCATTAAGTGATGAGTAGAATATAGATTTATATTAATGCAGTAAGATATCTAACACTTATGGCGGCAGAGGTACAATTCCTGAACTTAAATATTTCATTATACTCCCTGCACTAAAGCATAATTGCTTTGCAACATAATCTTCTACTGATGACGAGAGTCTCAATTTTCTTCAAAGAATAATTGCTTTGTAACTATATCTTTCATGGTAGGCGTTGTAAGAAAATTGAGAAGAGTCTTCCAAGAACGTTCTACGGGGTTAATTTAATAACGAGTGCGTGGGATCAACTAAAAGTAGCTTCTAAATGCAAATGAGCTCAATCTTGTGTCCCAGAGAGGCATATGAAGACATATGTAATAACTGGCTATCACAGGGTTTGAATTCTTGATAAACAAGACTGTTTGGGCAATTTTTTTTCTATTTTACATAAATATTTTAATAAGGTTTAATTAATTAATTTTAATCTTCTCATGCTCTTATACTCTGAGCAACATGGAGAGTATAATTGCCACTTCCTATAACGCCTTGCAGTTGTGGAATGTAAACAAGAGCATTTACATATCTTCATATGGCAGCATGCCACGGAGTAAACAGGAAGAAAAAGAGGAAGGTTTCAGAAATGGTAACTTTCTAGGTTATTAGAAGTAAATTTAATAAGAAAAATGACATTGAAATTAACATTAAATTGATTAAACTTAGTTAAAGCATTAATATAAATATATTTGCATGTTAAAAACTGTAATTAAGGTGTATTCAATAGTATCAAAACATTAACAGATATGCAGATACCCTAATGAACACAGGCCTTGTAATTGTCAAAAGATCAGGTGCTAGAGTGAATAACAAACCTCTACACCAGTGATAGTCAACCTGGTCCCTACCACCAACTACTGGGTGATTCCAGTTTTCAAGGTGAGCGTTGGGGTAATGGCTATGTGGCGTCGCTGATGAGTGATGTCACACGCCGGAGACTCGGAGCACCATATTTGGCTTGTTGAAGAGCTGATGGGAAAGCCGAGTGACACCAGTCAGGACCGGATCACTATCTAGTAAATACAAGGCGATACGTAGCTAGAGTAGAGTAATACGATTTATTTAACCAGAAATGACATAGGGTAAATTGAGTGCGGTCAGGAAATTTTACCATCAAAAGTGGGCGGTAGGCATTAAAAAGTTGAGGACCCCTGCTCTACACAAAAAAATACTTTCACTTTCGATTGGGGAGGGCTTTCACAATGGTGACAGATGAGGATAGCCAATCACACGCATTGATAATGAAGAATGTGAACATAGCTGCCCGTCTGATTGTCTGTTTAGCTGTTATGGAGTATTGTAACATTAAAGATAAATTTAAGAAGCTGAATGGAAATCAAAGACAACTTGTGATCCGCATATCAGCATAAAAAAAGTTTATCGTAATTTAATATGACATATGTACTTTATTGCGGTTTCTTCAATTCTGCTAAAAATATTGTATAATAAAGATAAATTAAGAATGATTAGGGATATGTTCATAGCCTATAACAAGATGTATCAATAAATATAAAATACTTATTATAAGCCTAGTTTGTGGTAGAGAAGGGGGTGGATGGTAAAACCGTACAAACAACACAACCCGCCCCCCATTAGAAGAAAGCACTACTGTATGAAAGAATGAAGAAGTAGGGATAATTATGTATATGTGCACACTTAACGAGGGGAATCTTGTGATTGCTATAGATGTCGCTCCACTGATTGCATTGTGAGTATAACCCCAGGATATCATTATACCAGCATACAAAGCAATGGCGCTCTAACAACTAAGACGAAACCAATAGATTAAAACAAGGATTCAACGGAGATGTACCAATAGGACTTGGAAATCATGGGTAATGCTCCGTGCCATCATGTAGAGCAGCCAAAAACAAGGAGAAAATATGTAATTGTTTTTACATGAGCACTGAGCTTATAGGGGACAAGCTCTTGTGTCTTGAAAGGACCATACATGTCAGGCTCCCTATCTTTACTTCAATAATACATTACCCTTAGTGATTATAATATCTGAAGTAAACAAAAGGAATAAACGAAGAGGTCCGCTTCTGGTCATTATAGGACCTGATGAGTCTCCAAAACTCAAAAAATCATCAGTTTTGTTTGTATGTTTGACTCAAAGAGGACCTCAACATCCCATTGATTGGTTGACTGGGCTCGGTGCGTCCGAATATGACTTATATGAGCGTGGAACGTCCTGGCAGATGTGATGACAATGGCGGTGAAGTGCGGGTAGCTCTGGACTTGCGCAGCTCACAATTTCTTTCAGCCTCAGCAGTACAGAAGAACTTGTGGAAGAACTTACCGCACTATCGAGAGTCCACAGGGATTGTTGCACAACTGGAGATTGCCCTTCGTCTTATAGAGGTGTATGATGGATGCGTTTCGCATCCCCTTTGGAATGGATCCTTACTTCCAGAAGGACTGATACAGCTCAGAGTTTCCGAATCAGCTCGTGATGACTGACTTTGTAAATTGCGGGAGCGGCATCTGACAGTGGGAATTTGCCACTTGACAGCTAGTTCTTTCTTCTGGTGGAGCATCCAAGGAGTCATTGACACAACATCCTGTCGATGGCCTCATCGTTGATGTAGGTGGCCTTCCTTGTCACAGAGAATGGGTCAAACCAGTCTTGATGCCTTTGGATATGGAGCCTGAATAATTTCAATGCGTTTTAATGAGTTTCAATCCTGCGCGGTGCTTTAGGGAAAGCGCTATGGCCCCCGGCTTTTAAGCTCAAAAACAGCGCCCTCCATTCTTGGCAATGTGTGAATCTTGAACTTGTCATTGCCTGTAACTAAACTTATGTCTAGCACTACGGAATATGTTGGCGCGTTACAAATAAACTATAATAATAATAATAATCCGCTAGATGGCTCTGCCGATATTCCGGTGCCATATCATAGAGTCAAGGCTTAGGTAAACTGTTAGGGTGAGGTTAGGGTTAGATTAGCAGATCATTTGGTCCTATCCTGTTGTGGTTACGGCACCAGTCCGCCGCTGCAGTGCAGTGACCACCGGCTAGATGGGGCCAGTGCCATATAATAGAGTTAAGGCTTAGATAAGCTGTTAGGGTGAGGGCTAGGGTTAGGCTTCCATTCTAAGCTTTATCGGTAGTGCTATCTAGTGGTTGGTCGCCGCACTGCAGCGGCGAACCTGTGCCGTTACTATAACAGGATAGATCAGATCATTTTTTTTAAAAGTGGTGTAATAATTCAAAAATATTTGAGGAAGATGCTATAATATTATCTCACATTGAAAACTTACAGTAGGCAAATTGGTTATACTTTCCATAAGGTATTCTTTATTACTGGAACAGTATATAGAATATAACATAAATCATACACAGTTTAGAGTTATTTCTACTGATTCTTTGATACGTCATTATCTTAATTTTCTTTTAAGGATAAAAACATGGTGGCCCATATAACACAACATCTAAGAGCAGTAGTCTCTTTTTTCAAAGAACACCAGATTTGTATAAAAACATTAAAATATAAAGTGATTAGACGGCAGATACATGAACTGTCTCTTATGAAATGGACAGAACAAGACTGTCTATAACTGAACAGGCCAGAGTACAGCACAATATTCTTACTAAATGAAGCACCAAAATGCAACAAATTAGACCGTCCCTTATTGAATTAACCAGAATGCAATAAATTAGGGTTCTATCTTGTTATGTGCTCGCAACTGGAAGCGCGCCGCCGACGTCCCGATGCAGCTGTCTCTAAGTGGCCGGTAAGTGGTTAGGGGTTTTCGGCTTAGGTTTAGGGTTAGGCTCGGTAACTGGTGTAGGGGGTAAGGGTTAGGGTTAGGACCGGCAAGGGGTGTAGAGGGTTAGGGTCGGTAACTGCTGTATGGGGTTAGGGCCAAAAAGGTGTGTAGGGGGTTAAGGTTAGGGGTTAGGTTTAGGGTTAGGGTCGTTAACTGCTGTAGGGGGTGAGGGTTAGGGCCGACAAGGGGTGTAGGGGGTTAAGGTTAGGGTCTTGGGGGGTTAGGATCGGTAACTGCTGTAGGGGGTTAGAGTTAGGGCTGACAAGGGGTGTAGTTAAGGGAGTACACCGGGACGCGAGAGCGGCACCAGGAGGTTTGCGTGCACATAACAGGATAGATCCTAAATTAGACCGTCCCTTATTGAATGAACCAAAATGCAACAAATTAGACCGTCCCCTATTGAATGAACCAGAATGCAACAAATTAGACCGTCCCCTATTGAATGAACCAGAATGCAACAAATTAGACCGTCCCCTATTGAATGAACCAGAATGCAACAAATTAGACCGTCCCCTATTGAATGAACCAGAATGCAACAAATTAGACCGTCCCCTATTGAATGAACCAGAATGCAAAAAATTAGACGGTCCCTTATTGAATGAACCAGAATGCAAAAAATTAGACGGTCCCTTATTGAATAAACCAGAATGCAACAAATTAGACAGTCCCCATTGAATGAACCAAAATGCAACAAATTAGACCGTCCCCTATTTAATGAACTAGAATGTAACAAATTAGACCGTCCCCTATTGAATTAACCAAAATGCAACAAATTAGACCGTCCCTTATTGAATGAACCAGAATGCAACAAATTAGACCGTCCCCATTGAATGAACCAAAATGCAACAAATTAGACCGTCCCCTATTAAATGAACCAGAATGCAACAAATTAGACCGTCCCTTATTGAATGAACCAGAATGCAACAAATTAGACCGTCCCTTATTGAATGAACCAGAATGCAACAAATTAGACCGTCCCATATTGAATGAACCAGAATGCTACAAATTAGACTGTCACCAATCACCCATATATACTAAATGCAACACATGAGACTGCTCTTAATTGAATGGGACTTGATGCATATGGTTACACTGCCTCTCACTGAGTGAGGCTACATGCAGGAATTAGACTGACTATAATAAGAGGGACATCATGTAGTAAATTAGACAGTGTCACTGAATGAGAGACAGTGCAAGGGATCACACCCCTATATAATGAGGGCATGCAAGTGAGGACCATAAGATACCATTAATAAATACAACTGCATGCAAGTAATCAGACAGTACATTGCATGTGAAGTTACAATAAAGGTGACAGTCTGTGCCCTGCATGGTGTCCATCACCAGCCCCTGCCCAGGTCCTACCTCTCTCTGCTCCAGCTCATGGCGGTCTGAGAGCACAGAGAGCACAGGATCTGCCTGCAGAGCCCTGAGTTACCATGGCAACCCAGGGAAACACTACAGCAAGCAGAGAGGGACATAGCACCAGTACCCAGGCAGTGCAGCATTATCATCATATGTACAGAGCTAAGGGAGCTTGTCCATCTTATGTACAGAGCTAGTGCAGCATCATCATGTTCACAGAGGTAGAGGAGCATGTCCATCATATGTACAGAGCTAGTGGAGCATCATTATCATATGTACAGAGGTAAGGGAGCATGTCCATCTTATGTACAGAGCTAGTGCAGCAGCATCATCATATGTACAGAGCTAAGGGAGCATGTCCATCATATGTACAGAGCTAGTGCAGCAGCATCATCATATGTACAGAGGTAAGGGAGCATGTCCATCATATGTACAGAGCTAGTGCAGCATCATCATCATCATGTTCACAGAGGTAGAGGAGCATGTCCATCATATGTATAGAGGTAAGGGAGCATGTCCATCATATGTACAGAGCTAGTGCAGCAGCATCATAATGTTCACAGAGGTAGAGGAGCATGTCCATCATATGTACAGAGCTAGTGGAGCATCATCATCATATGTACAGAGCTAAGGGAGCATGTCCATCTTATGTACAGAGCTAGTGGAGCATGCCCATCATATGTACAGAGGTAAGGGAGCATGTCCATCATATGTACAGAGCTAGTGCAGCAGTATCATCATATGTACAGAGCTAAGGGAGCATGTCCATCATATGTACAGAGCTAGTGCAGCAGCATCATCATATGTACAGAGGTAAGGGAGCATGTCCATCATATGTACAGAGCTAGTGCAGCAGCATCATCATGTTCACAGAGGTAGAGGAGCATGTCCATCATATGTACAGAGCTAGTGGAGCATCATCATCATATGTACAGAGCTAAGGGAGCATGTCCATCTTATGTACAGAGCTAGTGGAGCATGCCCATCATATGTACAGAGGTAAGGGAGCATGTCCATCATATGTACAGAGCTAGTGGAGCATCATCATCATATGTACAGAGCTAAGGGAGCATGTCCATCATATGTACAGAGCTAGTGCAGCAGTATCATCATATGTACAGAGGTAAGGGAGCATGTCCATCATATGTACAGAGCTAGTGGAGCATCATCATCATATGTACAGAGCTAAGGGAGCATGTCCATCATATGTACATAGCTAGTGCAGCATCATCATCATATGTACAGAGGTAAGGGAGCATGTCCATCATATGTACAGAGCTAGTGATGCATCATCTTTATATGTACAGAGCTAAGGGAGCATGTCCATCTTATGTACAGAGCTAGTGGAGCATGCCCATCATATGTACAGAGCTAAGGGAGCATGTCCATCATATGTACAGAGCTAGTGCAGCATCATCATCATATGTACAGAGGTAAGGGAGCATGTCCATCATATGTACAGAGCTAGTGATGCATCATCTTTATATGTACAGAGCTAAGGGAGCATGTCCATCATATGTACAGAGCTAGTGATGCATCATCTTTATATGTACAGAGCTAAGGGAGCATGTCCATCATATGTACAGAGCTAAGGGAGCATATCCATCATATGTACAGAGCTAGTGCAGCATCATCATCATGTTCACAGAGGTAGAAGAGCATGTCCATCATATGTACAGAGCTAGTGGAGCATCATCTTTATATGTACAGAGCTAAGGGAGCATGTCCATCATATGTACAGAGCTAGTGGAGCATGCCCATCATATGTACAGAGCTAGTGCAGCATCATCATCATATGTACAGGGCTAAGGGAGCATGTCCATCATATGAACAGGGCTAAGGGAGCATGTCCATCATATGAACAGAGCTAAGGGAGCATGTCCATCATATGTACAGAGCTAGTGGAGCATCAACATCATGTTCACAGAGGTAGAAGAGCATGTCCATCATATGTACAGAGCTAGTGGAGCATGCCTATCATATGAACAGAGCTAGTGCAGGATCATCATCATGTTCACAGAGGTAGAAGAGCATGTCCATAATATGTACAGAGCTAGTGCAGCATCAACATCATGTTCACAGAGGTAGAAGAGCATGTCCATCATATGTACAGAGCTAGTGGAGCATGTCCATCATATGAACAGAGCTAGTGCAGCATCATCATCATGTTCACAGAGGTAGAAGAGCATGTCCATCATATGTACAGAGCTAGTAGAGCATCATCTTTATATGTACAGAGCTAAGGGAGCATGTCCATCATATGTACAGAGCTAGTGGAGCATCATCTTTATATGCCCATCATATGTACAGGGAGGTAGTGAGGCATGCCCAACATATGTACAGAGCTAGAGGAGCCTGCCCATCACATGCACAGAGTTAGTGGCGCATGCCCATCATATGCACAGAGTTAGTGAGGCATGCCCATCATATGTACCGGGAGGTAGTGGGGCATGCCCATCATATGTACAAAGTTAGTGGGGCATGCCCCTCATATGTACAGGGAGGTCGTGAGGCATGCCCAACATATGTACAGAGCTAGAGGAGCCTGCCCATCACATGCACAGAGCTAGTGGAGCATGACCATCGTATGTACTGGGAGGTAGTGGGGCATGCCCATCATATGTACAAAGTTAGTGGGGCATGCCCATCATATGTACAGGGAGGTCATGAGGCATGCCCAACATATGTACAGAGCTAGAGGAGCCTGCCCATCATATGCACGGAGTTAGTGGGGCATGACCATCATATGTACCGGGAGGTAGTAGGTCATGCCCATCATATGTACAGAGCTTGGGGAGCATTTCTAATTTCTAATCCCAGTTTTATTACAAATATAATACATTTTCAAGTGTTATTTTAATTTCTAACGTACTAACAGCTCCTTATATAGGTCAAGTGGCAAAATGACTTGTGTGACAATAAAAACACTCTGGCGGCGCTGACCTCATCTGCTTTAGGCCTATGGCCAGGATGGACTGAAACGTCTCAGTCTTCTACGGTTTAATCACCCGCTGGAAGCCATTCAAGAGCCAGTTCCCATCACAGAGAATTACAGCAGTGTCCATCTGAGTAAGTTAGAAGAAATCAATTCAAGTCAGAGCAGTTCTCTTAAGTAGGCCCTGGAAGACACAGGAAGCAATTATTGGAGTTCATTTGTTCAGATGTCAAAAGCCATTAACGTACAGTAAGAAAAAGCAAATAATCACTTTGCTGGAAACAAATCCTGTCCGTTTCTTGACAATTAAGACTACATTAAAATTGGTAATTCAATAAAATTTCAGATCAAATCTGAAATTTTGTTATGACAGGTTATTGTATAAATGTGTCCAATTTACTATTTTTCTCCAGTTTTATTTGATTAAGTTAAAGTAGCACCTCTATATTCATCATTAATCCATTCCTGAGGGTGGATGGATACTAAATCGGACTAATATAGAATCAGTTTTTTTCATAGGAATTAACTAAAATTGGAATAATCTGTTCCCAGACCCGAATCTAATACATAAATAAATAACAATGTTACCAGAATGAGGAGTGAAGGAATTATTTTTTAGAAAAGGAGCCACCTTCCATAAAAAATCAGGTGACTCCAGTTCTGGGTTCCCTGGTGGTCCAGTGGTTAGAATTTGGTGCTTTCACCATTGCAACCGAGGTTCAATTCCGGTTAGGGAACCAATAGGTCACACAAGGGTTGGGCCTGATCAGTACTTGGATGGGAGACCACCGAGGAATACCAGGAGCTGTATGCTGTGGCCCACTGGAGAAGGAACTGGCAACCCACTCCATGAAAACCAAGTGGATTGGCATTGTGTGTCATGTGGTCCATGAGGTCACGGAGAGTCGCACATGACTTAATGACACAAACACACATAACTCTAATTCTGGTGATCAATTGCTTTTTTGTCTCTTTCTCGATCCTTCACTAGCACTCAATGTAGCAAAGAATGTTGTCTGTTTTTTTTTTAGTTTTATATCTTAAATTGACATTTTGGATGAATATCGGAGCATTTTTTGCCAAAATGTGGATTTGACGAGTATTATCAATTATAAATATAGAGGTTCTACTGTAATAGTATAATAATTACATTTTAATATATTAACTTTATATATATGGCTTATTAAACCTAAATCTTATTCACATGTGTATAATCCAAAATATTCACCTAACGTATATTTTAACACACATGGATAGTCAAGTATTTAGAGTCATCACATTTTTTCTAACACACAACCAAATGTCACTTACCCCAGTTACCTTGGGTGAAAAAGAACAATGCAACTAATATAGAAAAAATAGTATAGTTGAGTATGAGGCCATTTCACCTCTGATTGCCTTGGAGAAGAAATGTCTCATTGGGGGAATGTTGAATTTGTTGTTGTTGGTAGGATCCATTTATCTAAGTCCCTCGTGGTCCTTTTTTCTAGATATGTGAGGGAATCTGGACGTTGATCTTGAAATGTATTAAAACCTAAGGAAAATGTAGAGATGGGGGTTGACCTGAGGCCAATTTGCGTTAACAGAGCTTTTTGTGCTACCAAGAGGCAAAGGTCTACCCTAGATGTGTTGTGATGAGTTTGTATGGTCATCTGAACCTGGCCCTACAGGTAGGTCCCAGCTGCCATGGACACATGGGAAGTAGTGTAGGTCCACATGATTCTTGGTTGCTTGTGTTATCCACGCCAATACAATATGACAATAACATCTAATGAGGCAGCAAGAACAAAGACAATGAATCAGGGCAGATCATGGTGAGGTTGGCAGAATGCCGTGTATCATTTTGAACTGTAGGGGGTGGAAAAACATACTACTGTGGGATGATACAGGACCTTAAGTGGTAAGCCGGTGTAGTGGTGGGTGGAAGCCTTGGGTCTGCCATTACAAATTCCTATAGGAAACAGAAAGGGGAAAAGGAGATGAAGTGGCCATAAAGTGCTTCCTATATGATTGGCTGTACAGACACGGAAAAAAGGTCTGCACTCGTTTGGAACTTCAATGAGTCTTTAAAAATTAAAGGACCACTGTAGAATGGAAACAATATCACATGTCAAGTTTGTATTAAATGAACAATATTAGCATCTATTTTAGTGCCATATTTGTGTCTTTCATTATACTGCTGGATTGAACACTGAGTAGATATGTTCTTCAAAAATGACGGCGATAAAATTTGAAGCCTCGCAATGCTGTTTGCCACACAAAGCGAGGCTCTCCCGCCTCCAACTTTCGGGCCTTCGCGAAGAGCGCCTTTGGCGCTCATCGTGAGCCCTGCAATAAGCGGCTTCGCCACTCATTGCAGGCCTTGGCCAACCCGCAACCTTCATGACCCGCAATGAGCGACTTCGGCCCCCTTCTACTTTACGTACCTTGCTATGAGCACAATTGCAAGCCCCGCAATGAGCTCATTACAGGCGTCGGCCTCGCAATGAATACCTTCGGGAGCTCAGCAATGAGTGCCTTTGGTGCTCAGTGCGAGCCTCTCCCCACTCTCTTCCTCCTGTGTCTCTTTGGCCCCTCTCCCTCCCCTGTTTTTTTCCTGTATCTCCCTCCTCTGTGTCTCTTTCCACCCCACTCCCTCTCCTGTGTCCCCCCCCTTACTCCCTCCCCAGTGTCTCTTTTCACCCACTCCCCCTCTCTCTCCCCTATGTCTTTCTCCCCCCTCACCCTCCTCTGTGCTCCTGTTTGCATTTACAGGTGTGAAAGCATTTTCGGGCTTGGGAACTGTTGGAAATGTTTTTACGACTTACAGGCTGGAAAAAAAACATACGCCATTGCCACCATTTTTTCCCTTGCTTAGCCATTTTCACACCTCCCAAAAACGCCAAATAAATATCAAATTAGCTTGCAACCTCACTCACAGGCTCCCTGCCTCTCCCCATGTGCAGTGTGTGAGCAAGTTATTTTTTTTTATTAATTGGCGTCTTCCGAGGGCTTCTGATTTACGGGCTTGAAAAAAATGGCGACCTTTAAATTCGTAATTTTTTTGAAGCCTGAAACTAGTCAGCTGTTTTGAGCCTCTCCCCCCTAAAAACAGTCACGTACGGGCTCATCGCGAGCCCTGCATTGAGCGCCTTCGGCATTCATTGTAGCCCCCGTCAAACCCGTAACTTTCAGTCCTTTGGCGCTCATTACGCAATCGCAAGCCCGTAACTTTTAACATTGCGTGACCAACATTTGCAAGTACGACAACTAAATATGTGATTCAAGAGTGGAAGGAAGAAGGGGAATTTGTTAACTGATTGTTGGAATCAGATACGATTTCAGCACAGGACATATTTACCCTCCCTCACTTGCTCTATAGTGGATTTTAAAATGAAGTATTAGCGTCGCGGCAGCTTCCATGCACTACTAAATGCCCAAATGAAGAATTTTAATAAAGATTATTTTAAGCCCATGACTTGAACAGCTGCTACTTTTGTTAGTTTCTTGCATACTATGTTTTTGCTAATCTACAATGCTTCTGTAAGATTTTCTCTAAAGCATGGTTGAATGTTTGCATTGCTTGCATAGCTACTAATGTTATTAGTTTATTACATATTTCACAAATTTGATGTAGCTGGAGGGGAAAGGAAAGTCCGCTGCCGCAAAGAACAACGCCTTTGAATTGTGGTGTTGGAGAAAACTGCCTAGAGTCCCTTGGACTGCAAGAAGATCCAATCAAATAATGCTTTAGGAAATCAAGCCAAACTGGTCACAGGAAAGGTTTGATCATGAGGCTGAAGCTCAATTTTTTTGGCCATATAGTGAAAAGACAGGATTCCCTAGAGAAGAGTATGATGCTGGGAAAGATTAAAGGCACAAGAAGGAGGAGGAGGCAGATGCAGAGATAGATATATGAGGCCATTGAAGCAAAGAACATAAACTTGATGGAGCTCAAGGGGGCAGTGGATGATAGATGTGCATGGCGTGCTGTAGGCCATAGGGTCACGGAGAGTAGGACATGAACAACTAAACAGCAACAACAACAACAACTATAAAGGTTCCATATCCTTAAATATGCTATTAGTTCAATAATATCCTTGTCTAGTTATCATTTCCTATGTAATCTTCCTTCCGGTTTCCTTTCAGTGCCATGATATTAGAATATACCTTTAAGGTATTATGAGTGCATCTAATAGAGGAGAATTAATGTATGAAAAAAAGTGTATAAAAAAATGTTTGGCATGAGAAACTACCGAAATAAACATTTAAACACTTATCTTAAAGCTTGCAAAATGTCTTGTAATTTCGGACAGTTGAAAATTAGGGTTAACACCCCCTCCAAATCCAGGCTAAATTAGCATAAAATTAAAAATTTGTTTTGGCCAATCAGGAGGAGGCTCAGGCAGCTGACACATTTGAATAAAATTTGAATAAAATTGAATACAATTCTGGGGTTCCTGTTTGTGCTGCAAAGCAGCCTGGGATTTGTAGTGCGGTCCATGTTAGAAGGCACTATGGCAGCAGTATAGCACACAGCACAGACAGGAAGCAGCAGGGAGGGGGTTTTCCCAGCAGTGCTCTCCTTTGGGTGGAGGAAGACACATTAAGTGAATAATGGGTTAAAATTGCTCCCCTGATGCTTATTGGGGGAGATCAGGTGCATGTGTAGACACCCCTGGAGGTGTCAACATGATCATTAGAGGGATTTTTAGATATTAATAAAAAATAAAATGTTTTATGAAATGTGCTGCATAAATGAAGGATGCTTTTTGCCTAAAGAATGCAAAAATGTAATAATCCGTGAAACTTGGATATGCCTTTAATTTCACTTCTTGATCCCAATGCACTTTGTAAAAATTATATGACTACCTCAGGCCTATAATAAGTGCTTATGGATTCCACTGCAACTTATATTATAATACATGAAGAAGATTTTCTGCATGATGAAGCTGGTAGTGATGAAATGTGTTCCAGGAAAACCATATATATATAAAAAAAACTTTTATTTTCGTTTTAATTGTTAATTTTGGGATAGATGGAAATTGATATTAACTTGAGAAAAAAATAAATATACAGTAAATGCTCAATCTGGGCTATTTTATTTTAGTTTATGCTCCTCTGTTTGCAAAATTATTTTAAATTTTTGGAACATTTGAGGAAATGTGGGTATTTGTTTAATTATTTGCATAAGTCTATCTCATTTGATTTAGCTGGAAAACTATATTTGTACTGAGTCATTTATTTGTTTACTTGGAAAATAAAGATTTTTTTTAAAGTTTGAAATTCTTTTGGAGCTACTCACTTTTAACCTAATATATAATACGGTGTTGATGTAGCGCATTACTGAAAATTCACTCATTATTTAAAATCCCATTGTAATAAAAAAATAACTGCACAAATTTAGTTAACGAAGCACTGTAATGTCCTAATAACCAGAGCTAGATGCTTTTAATTAAGCATTGATCTTTAATACAAATTCCTATTCAATATTTTAGAAAAGATATTAATTATTAAACTTACTTTTAAACATCAAATTTAGAAACTGATTAAAACTGGACTGTTACAGTGGCCTGTTAATCCAGAGCTGATTTGGCAGACAACAACATACAGGCAACCCTCCACATTCTTGGGGGTGACGTTACTGGGGTCCTTGCAATTGTAAAAAAAATATAAATAACTAAAACATGGGTAAACTATCACTTTACCCATGTTTTGTCCCTTGGGAAGGGGTCTAGGTGGTGGGTGGCACGGACCTCATGGGGAAATGCTGCATTTGGGCTTTCTACTAAGGCCCAAATGTCCTTTTCAGGCAACGGGGTGGTGTTTAGTGTGTCCCCCCTCTGCACCTCAGCGCAGGGCTCCCTGGCCAGATCTCGCGTGATCATAGTCAATTTACCTCCTTAAGCTTAAACTTGTGAACTCATCATATCATCTGACAATATTTAAGCAAACCCGTAATTTACTTCTTAGACACAGCCAATAGTAAATGAGACCGTCACCATGAAGGAAGTAATACATGGAAGTTACACGGAATCTGCAATCGGAGGCTAATAATTAATGAGTGCCAATAAGCAATATTTGCCGATCGGGCTTGCAACCTAGCTCTCCATAAAATGCATTAGATCATCTGTTCTAGTCCATGTGGGTTTCATGATATGTATTAACCCCTTGAGTCCCTGTATCGATATTACTCAGGAATAACATTTAAAAATAATATTTTTTGATTGCAAATTTGTGTGTTTGAGACTGTTGTGCAATTCATTCTAATGTCTCTCCATGCCTTCCCATGATTTTAATGTACAGTATTGTGTGTTTAATTGCTGTTACAGCTCTAATAAGTGTTTGAAAAAGCCCTTGTGAGTCCTATTTAGTACGTAATATTTTTGACATTTATGAGCTTGAGCTACGGGTCTAATAGAACATCAATTTTGTATAACTTTAATTAGTTAGCGCTCGTAATATTCAAGCTGTGCTAAAACCAATGGAGTTCTAAGGTTGATTTTGTGTCTTTGGCTGGCCCGCAGTTATTGTGGGCGGGGAACTCAGAATTACGAGTAGCTAATAGAATATGTGGCAATAATAAGAGCTGTTTTAAGTGTGTATAAAATTACAATTTGGGCAATAGAATAGGGCCCAATGTTCTGTAGCGCTATACAGTGGTTAAGTACAAGGCACAAATAATATTAATATGTTGCAAAATAGTGAAGGGCCCTATCTTTGAGCTTAAAATCAAATGTACATAGAGCTTGTCATGCACACAAAATATTTTTTACAGATATTATTAACTTTTGAAGATTAGTTCTTCAAAGGTTGAAGCTTCATGGCATGTAATAATTAACAGCAGAGGCATTGATAGGGGAGTGTGGTGGGTTAATTTTAAGCAACTGGAGCTTTTAGAATTGTGCCCCTTTCCCCCTATTCTCGCTCAAAAGCAGGTAACTTACAACAAAAATTACAAAATGTATTTTTACTGGATTAAATTCTTTATTAATTATATTCTTCATGCCTAATCATGCTCTTAGACTATTTTTTTCAAATATATATATTGTGCCAAGGTACTAGTCTCCTCTGGGTTTGTGCCTGTGTCTCAGGCACTTTGATGGAGGAACACAATACTAACCAAAACTAAATAAAGAAAATATATTAAGGAATATTATATTTCCTCACGAACCAGCTCACAGCTAAACTTGTATGGGGAAAAACAAGCAGTCAAATAGTTTCTTAAAAAATCACTGGTCTGTAAATCCTTAAGATTTCCTGGTCATAAGCCGCAGGCTGTTGTATCACTGTGTTTATCTCGCTCCAGGTCAGACAAAGTGCAACCAATCTGTCCATAAGCAGCCCCTCCAATATTTCAGGAGCAGTCTTAAATCAGGGTTGCCCAGGAGCAGTTGATTAACTGAGCAGGACAGTTAACCCATGCTGTCCTACTGGAGGGATAGAGCTCTGTAGTGTCTGTGGCTCACATAAACCCCCATGCATACCTGTGGCCCAAATATATATAGATACACACAAACACACAAATATATATATATATATATATATATATATATATATATATATATATATTGTAGCGGAACCCATCACTGTTTTACCCTGTTTTATGATTATTATGGTTAAAATATGATCCTACTATATGTATGTTGGATGATGCTCTGCAGAATATTGTCCCAGACATTTGCAGCTACTTGGCATGGGAGATAATCCTGTTACAGCGACTCCGCATAAGATAAAGGAAGTCTATTGTATACAGTGTTTTCATTCTCAGATAAGAACAAAGAAGTGTAATTGAATCAACGTCTGATTGTATCAAAGTTGCCAGGGAGGTGTGACCCACCTATTGTTCTCTTTATGTGTATTGTGCGGCCAAATATGGGCATGTGTATTGCCTGTGGGAAGAGATGGGTATAAATATTTCTGCAATAACAAAATAAAGTCAGTATTCATTTGACTCCCAAATTGTGTGTCGTTCAATATGGGAGGTCGGAAATGGTGAAACTGTAGTGCCTCTTGGGTATTTTACCGTATACCAGCGGAGATTTTGGACTGCGTGTTCCAGCTCCGTTACGTTTGGTGGCAAGTGTCGGAATTGTTCCCACGGTCAGAAGGACAGCTACAGGAGACACCATTCCGTGGAGTACAAATTGAGGGCAACGCTAGTATCCGTACAGCGCCCCTGGCTACAGCAGGATGGAACCGGCTAGTTTTCAGACAGCGTTCCATCATGAGGAGGAGGAGGCGGGCCGCGGACTACAGGGATGCAGACAGAAAGGAACTCATGGTTACAGTACCTCTTATTACCCCACAGACTGAGTTTCAAAGAGAACTCCAAAGCAGACTGGCCTTTTTCCCAGGTACGCTTCCCATGAAAACCTTGGAATGGTTAATGACAGATGTCCACAAATCCATAATGGAAAAGCAGCGGGCACGGGAGCGTCTGGGTGGTGGGAACTACCAAACCCCTCCACGGTACATCAGGTGCCACACGTGTAACCAGCAGGGCCACATGCAGAGAGACTGTCCCAGAAACAGAAACCGCTCCACGTGGAATACTCCAACTAATTCCCCCCCCCAGCGGCAGTGTGTACCCCAGGGAGCTGAAGGTGTCGTCCTTCCTCCCCAGCGACAGTGTGTACCCCAGGGAGCTGAAGGTGTCGTCCTTCCTCCCCAGCAGCAGTGTGTACCCCAGGGGGCCGAAGGTGTCGTCCTTCCCCCCCAGCGCCAGTGTGTACCCCAGGGAGCCGAAGGTGTTGTCCTTCCACCCCAGCGGCAGTGTGTTCCCCAGGGAGCCGAAGGTGTCGTCCTTCCTCCCCAGCGGCAGTGTGTACCCCAGGGGGCCGAAGGTGTCATCCTTCCCCCCCAGCAGCAGTGTGTACCCCAGGGAGCTGAAGGTGTCGGCCTTCCCCCCCAGCGGCAGTGTGTACCCCAGGGAGCAGAAGGGGCCGTCCTTCCTCCCCAGCAGCAGTGTGAACCCCAGGGGGCATAAGGTGTCGTCCTTTCCCCCCAGCGGCAGTGTGTACCCCAGGGAGCTGAAGGTGTCGTCCTTCCTCCCCAGCGGCAGTGTGTACCCCAGGGAGCTGAAGGTGTCGGCCTTCCCCCCCAGCGGCAGTGTGTACCCCAGGGAGCTGAAGGTGTCGTCCTTCCTCCCCAGCGGCAGTGTGTACCCCAGGGAGCTGAAGGTGTCGGCCTTCCCCCACAGCGGCAGTGTGTACCCCAGGGAGCAGAAGGGGCCGTCCTTCCTCCCCAGCAGCAGTGTGAACCCCAGGGGGCAGAAGATGTCGTCCTTTCCCCCCAGCAGCAGTGTGAACCCCAGGGGGCAGAAGGTGTCATCCTTCCCCCCCAGCGGCAGTGTGAACCCCAGGGGGCAGAAGGTGTCGTCCTTCCCCCCCAGCGGCAGTGTGAACCCCAGGGGGCAGAAGGTGTCGTCCTTTCCCCCCAGCGACAGTTTACCCTAATCAGGGGAGACACCAATCTCCCAGACGGCGCAGATGGGACCGTGGTCTCTGCGCCCACAGCTTGTCCAGACCCCCAACTACCCTCACTGGGACAACCGGAGGAGGGGGTAAGTACAAATTCCCCTCCCCAGCTAACTTCTAATGTGGCCCCAGGGTTAACAGAGGAAATGTTAACCCCCACTGACTGCCACGTTTCCCTGGCTACTGAGCCGGAATATGTCCCAAGTACCCCAGCAGAAGAGCTGACAGCGGGGCAGAGTGCAGTCGGCCTCTGCCCTCCCTTTGTCCCTTGTACAGAGCAGGAGGTCCTGCAGGTTATACCAGCAGAAGAGCTGGCATCAGGGCAGAGTGCCGCTGGCCTCTGCCCCTCAAGTCCCCTCAGCGTGTTGCACCATCACCCCAGCAAAATATCCAGGTGCCTGGTTAGACTTCCCCCCAAAGGGGAGATGTGTGACGAAGTGCCCTTCGCCACTTTGGCTTGGAGAGGACTGTTTGCCACCCTCCTGCCCTGCGACTATGGCCCTGGTACATATTGCCCTTTGGAACCAGTGTTCGGCCATACCAGAGTGTATGTCACTCATTCTGGCCCTTTACATACAGGGGGGTCATTCGGTACTTGCCCTGTGTGAACCATGATACCCCAGATAGCTATGCCATGGAGCCCATTCATATAATGAAAGGCTATGGGAAAGACTTTAGCTACATGGCAATTGAACTGTGTGAAGAGGATCTGGCGCTATTCAGTAGTTTTGTGCGCTCAGATCCCAGCTATCTGGGGATATGTGAAATGTGAGTAAATGTGAATTGCAGTAATGCAGATGGGTTGTCAAACTAGAGAATTGACCAACAAATACTTTTGTCCGGACATCCCCAGGCCGATCCGTTGGGATCAGACCGTGTATGCCGGCTTATGGTCACGGGGTAGCTGTGTAGCGGAACCCATCACTGTTTTACCCTGTTTTATGATTATTATGGTTAAAATATGATCCTACTATATGTATGTTGGATGATGCTCTGCAGAATATTGTCCCAGACATTTGCAGCTACTTGGCATGGGAGATAATCCTGTTACAGCGACTCCGCATAAGATAAAGGAAGTCTATTGTATACAGTGTTTTCATTCTCAGATAAGAACAAAGAAGTGTAATTGAATCAATGTCTGATTGTATCAAAGTTGCCAGGGAGGTGTGACCCACCTATTGTTCTCTTTATGTGTATTGTGCGGCCAAATATGGGCATGTGTATTGCCTGTGGGAAGAGATGGGTATAAATATTTCTGCAATAACAAAATAAAGTCAGTATTCATTTGACTCCCAAATTGTGTGTCGTCCAATATGGGAGGTCGGGAATGGTGAAACTGTAGTGCCTCTTGGGTATTTTACCGTATACCAGCGGAGATTTTGGACTGCGTGTTCCAGCTCCGTTACATATATATACCAGGAAAAGGCAGATGAGCTAAATAGGTTCTTTTCTTTGGTATACACAAGGGAGGTACCAGTGGTTGGGTCACTGCAACATAATGGGGCTACACTACCTTCACCAAATAACTGGTTAACGCAGGAAGAAATCCAAAAGAGGTTGAAAAAAATAAATGTTAATAAAGCCCCGGGTCCTGATGGAATACATCCAAGGGTACTGAGGGAACTGGGCTCTGTAATAGATAAACCATTATTATATCTACTTTTTCAAGATTCACTCAACACAGGGTCTCTACCAGAAGACTGGAGAAAGGCTGATGTGAAACCTATATTTAAGCAGGGAGCAAGAGCAAAAAAGAGGAATTATAGACCAGTTAGCCTCACTTCGGTAGTGGGGAAGCTTTTAGAAGGTTTAATAAGGGATAATATACTGGAATATGTCTATTCAAACAGGATTGAAAGTAAGAGCCAACATGGATTTATGAGGGATAGGTCATGTCAAACAAACCTAATTAGTTTCTATGAGGAGGTTATTAGGAACTTGGATTAAGGCAACTCAGATGATGTAGTCTATATGGATTTTGCAAAGGCTTTTGATACAGTGCCACATGGGAGACTATTGAGCAAAATAAGGAATACAGGAATTGCCAAAAATATTTGCTTTTGGATTGAGAGCTGGCTAAAAGACAGGAAGGGTTGTGGTAAATGGAACATACTCGGATTGGACTAATGTGGTTAGTGGGGTTCCTCAGGGTTCATTATTAGGCCCCCTCCTTTTTAACAGATTTATTAATGACTTGGAAGTGGCATTGAAGTGTGGTGTCTCCATTTTTGCTGATGAAACAAATTTGTGCAAGTAATTAAATCAGAAAATGATGTACTTTCCCTCCAAAAGGATTTGCATAAATTAGAGGAATGAGCATCTAAATGTCAGATGAGATTTAATACGAATAAATGTAAAGTTATGCATCTGGGAAGGAAAAATAGCCATGCAATTTATAATCTTAATGGAGCAAATCTAGGTGTATCAGATATTGAAAGGGATTTGGGAGTGCTTGTGGACAACCATCTAGGTAACAGTGCTCAATGCCAAGGAGAATCTGCAAAGGCAAATAAAATATTATCATGTATTAAGAAGGGTATAGAAGCAAGGGAAGCAAATATAATTCTACCACTATACAAATCTCTAGTACACCCTCATTTGGAATATATAGTACAATTTTGGGCACCGCTTCATAAAAATGACATTTTAGAGCTGGAAAAAGTACAGAGGAGGACAACAAAACTAATAAGGGGAATGGAGGGGCTAAGTTATGAAGAAAGACTAACCAAATGAAACTTATTTACTCTAGAAAAAAGATGTCTTAGAGGGGATATGATTACTCTATATAAATATATACAGGGTCAGTATAAAGATTTGTCAAGCAAACTTTTTGTGCCAAGAGTTTTTCAACTGACAAGAGGACATCCCCTGAGATTAGAAGTAAAAAGATTTCACCTTAAAGAAAGAAAATGGTTCTTCACAGTAAGGGTGGTTAATCTGTGGAATTATCTACCAAAGGAGGCGAAGACAGCAGATTTGATGGATAATTTTAAAAAGGGTTTGGATATATTTTTAAATAAAAAGAGCATTAAGGGCTATCCTGGATACATAGAGAGGGAGTATTGATCCAGGGATGAATCCGATCGCTGGTATCGGGTCAGGAAGGAATTTTATATTTTTTCCCTGTTGAGACAATTTTTGTTTGCCTTCCTCTGGATCAATTAACAATAAATCTGTGTATTGCAGATCAGAGGAAATCTAAAAAGGTTGAACTTGATGGACTAAAGTATTTTTTCAACCTCAATTACTATGTAACTATATATATATATACAGTATATATATATATATATATATATATATATATATATATATATATACATACACACACAAGATATATATATATATATACCGGTATATATATGTATTACGAATAAGTTTGTCCAAAAAAAAAGGTATCACTACATACTGCAATACTCTGATTATATATATGTATATATATATACAATTAAAGAATAATGGCATCAAAATATATATTTCTGTATACAAAATGAAGCAACAGATTTTTGGAAATATAGACCAGTAGTGACTAGAAATGTGTTGCAATATGTTGATGTTACCAAACCACTGAATATCTGCTTCATGTTTATACCGTGTTTACGGTCTAGGAACATACACAGCTGTTGTCCATCTGTCTTTATAGGGTCCAGGAAAAAGCACACGCTTCCTTTCCACAAGCTGTCTGATTCTCAAGGAACGTTTCCAGATTTTATATGTGTTTTATACAGAAACTATGCATGATCATTTTTATATGTAAAAAAAAGCCAAAGATAAATTGGCAGACATTTAAATCCTGAGGACAAGACGGCTTTAGACTCCTTCAAACTATTTTAATTAAACAAGTGTATTTGACTCAAGGGCTGGTTTGGGGTAAACAGCTTACTTGCCAAATATTTTTTTCTAGGATTTTTTAATAGGAGATATAGAATTATTCAATATAACTTATAAAGCAGCAAAATATTTTTTCAAAAGGGTATCCAAAAATAAAGCAATTTTAAATAAATCATGTGTTTCTGTGCTTTAACCTAAAGTAACACTGAAGTTGTAAAGCAATAAATGGCCCATTAAAATTATAAATTGCATCTAATGAAAACCCTATGAGCCCAGTTACATAGTGTTATGAAATACTAGTGACTTGCCCGTCAAAAAATGACGGCAATAAATTTGTAAGGCAGAAAATGCTGTTTGCCACATAAAGTAAGTGTTTTAGTCGGTGCTCATTGCGAGCCTCGCGCTGAGTGCCTTCGGCGCTCATTGCGAGCCTGTCGGTTGGTTTATTTTTGATTATCAGAGCCCTTTCGGCGCTCATTGCAAGGTCCGCACTGATCGCCTTTTGGCACTCATTGCTACCCTCGTGTACTTTTGGTCCTCATAGTGAGCCAGGAGCTGAACGCCTTCGGCTTTTATTGCGATCCTGTCGTCTGTTCCTTTTTTATTTTTCTCTATATGTATTCTTTATTGATAATGTATTATTAATAAAATCATAAATTCATATACTTTACCTATTTGTTATTAACATATGCAGCACGCAATGTCCTGAAGAGCTAACAATCTGTTTTGATGTTCCTGCAGCATACAATGTACATTTGCACTCTTGCTGACCTGAGGTGTAAGGGTGAGCAATGTGTAAAGTGTGTAGTATAAGTAGGCTGCGTGCTCGAGGGGAAACCATTTGTTTAGGTGTGTAATTCTGCATTTTGGAATGGTAATGTTATTAGTTGCAAGTTAGTGTTGTAAAATGGCGGCGATTGTCTATGTGTTACGCGGGTCTGGAGCATCTTGTGTAAAATTCTTATGTGTGTGGCGGGTTTTTTTGCGTGTGTATTGGTTGTGTAGCCTGTGTAGGATAAGTAGGCTGTGTGCACGAGTGCAAAGTGTTTCTTTAGTTGTGTAATTTTGCATTTTGTAATGGTAATGTTAATGTTATTAGTTGCTGTCACAACCTACTATGATGATGGGATCTAGAGTATCCTAGTACTCTTATTCCCAGTAGGTTTAGACCTAAGTTTGGGTGACTCTAGACCTATGGACAGTCTTTGTCGGTACAAAGGCATAAGTCCCAGCTTGCTTTGGTAGTGTACCTGGGAGCACCTTGGTAGGGAGTCAGAACGAGCTCCTCTACAAGCATATGCCTCTGGTTCAATAATACATGCTTAGTCAAAGTATGAAAATTAAGAACAACTTTATTTTGGAAACACACAGTATTTAAACAACTCACAAAACCAGTACAGGGAGTGGCTACCCCCTTGTCCAACCCTCATCTTCCTCTTGGCCAATGGGGTAATCTCCAGAGTAACTTGATTACCTCTGGCCAATGGACTAGAGGTAAGTTCTGGGAACTTCCAGACCCCTCCTATGGGCCGCCCAGTAGGTGTGGCTACCTAATTTACTTGGTCTCTGGCTCTCAAGGGACAAACATCTATGTGCGCCTGTACTATGACCCTGATCTTGGGCTGAAGACCCCATGGGGTTAAGGTGCCTCAATGTCTGTACAGACCCCTTTGTTCTGGCCTTGCTATCAATTCAAGTGTTTACTTTATAGCTGGAAGGCAGATGGGTGATCTACTCAGGTTGCTATCTGTATCAGACCCAATATGGATGATGGCACACAACATGGCTCCCACATTATAATACAATATATTTACAGATAATACCACTACAGCATTTTATAATCCACAGCATCTCTCCCTTTCCCACATGTTATGAGTTGAGGCAGTACTTCCCACGTCAGTCCACTTAATGTGTTATGACGACTTTATTAGTGGTGACGTGGTAAACTGCCTCTTCTCTGAATGCATAACAATAACAGTGGGACTCTGCCCTGAATATATAACATTATAACAGTGGCTCTGGGAGCCCAAAACCTTCTGTTCAATAACATGTGGCAGATAACAGTTCCAAATCCAAGATGGCCTCTGGCTGATTCATGAAAGTTGCAAGTTAGTGTTGTTAAATGGCGGTGATTGTCTATGTGTTAGGAGGTTGTGGAGCCTTTAGCGTCCTCCCTAATAGTGTATTTTATAGCCCATACAGTCTTGTGCAGAAGTCTTATGTGTCTGGCGGGTTTTTGCGTGTTTATTGGTCAGGTAGCTTCATTTTCGTTTTTTTAGCCAATTTTCATGTGTGTAAACTCGGCAAATTGTGGTTCAATTGTCATGCAATCTGACACCCAGACGTCGTGGCTGTGAGTGATGTTTTTTTGTTGTTGTATTTTTGTTAATTTTGGGTGTTGTTGTTTTTGTATGTGCACGGTTCTGCCATTAAGTTTGTATTTTTAGGACCTCGTATTTGTACAGTCTTAGGAACGGGGAGAGTCGCATTGTGCAAAAGAAGGAAAGTCAGGATGAGGAACGGGGAGAGCCATGATGTGCAAAAGAAGGAATGTCATGTTGAGAAACAGGGAGAGCCACGATGTGCAACATAAGGAAAGCCAGGCTGAGGAACGGGGAGAGTCATGATGTACAAGAGAAGGAAACTCAGGCTGAGGAATGGGGAGAGTCGTGATGTTCAAAAGGAGGAAAGTCCGGCTGAAGAATGGGGGGAGAGCCAAGCTGAGGAATGGGGAGAGTCATGATGTGCAACAGATGGAAAGCCAGGCTGAGGAACAAGGAGAGTCATGATGTGCAACAGAAGGAAAGTCAGACTGAGGAACGGGGAGAGTCATGATGTGCAAAAGAAGGAAAGCCAGGCTGAGAAACAGGGAGAGCCAAGCTGAGGAATGGGGAGAGTTATGATGTGCAACAGACTGAAAGTCAGGTTGAGGAACGGGGAGAGCCATGATGTGCAACAGAAGGAAAGCCAGCCTGAGGAACGGGGAGAGTCATGATGTGCAACAGAAGGAAAGTCAGGCTGAGGAACGGGGAGAGTCAGGAGAGGCATGATGTGCAACAGTAGGAAAGCCAGGCTGAGGAACAGAAGGAAAGCCAGGCTGAAGAACGGGGAGAGTCATGATGTGCAACAGAAGGAAAGTCAGGTTGAGGAACGGGGAGAGCCATGATGTGCAAAAGAAGTAAAGTCAGGCTGAGGAACGGGGAGAGTCATGATGTGCAAAAGAAGGGGAGACAGGCTGAGGAATGGGAGAGCCAAGCTGAGGAATGGGGAGAGTTATGATGTACAACAGACGGAAAGTCAGGCTGAGGAACGGGGAGAGTCATGATGTGCAAAAGAAGAAAAGCCAGGCTGAGGAACAGGGAGAGCCAATCTGAGGAATGGAGAGAGTTATGATGTACAACAGAAGAAAAGCCAGGCTGTGGAACGGGGAGAGCCAAGCTGAGGAATGGAGAGAGTCATGATGTGCAACAGACGGAAAGTCAGGCTGAGGAATGGGGAGAGCCAATTTGTGCAAAAGAAGGAAAGTCAAGCTGAGGAACGGGGAGAGCCAAGTTGAGGAACAGGGAGAACCATGATGGGCAACAGAAGGAAAGCCAGACTGAGGAACAGAAGGAAAGCCAGGCTGAGGAACAGAAGGAAAGCCAGGCTGAGGAACAGAAGGAAAGCCAGGCTGAGGAACAGAAGGAAAGCCAGACTGAGGAACAGAAGGAAAGCCAGGCTGAGGAACATGGAGAGCCAAGCTGAGGAATAGGGAGAGCCATGATGTGCAAAGGAAGGAAAGTCAGGCTGAGGAATGGGGAGAGCCAATTTGTGCAAAAGAAGGAAAGTCAAGCTGAGGAACGGGGAGAGCCATGATGGGCAACAGAAGGAAAGCCAGACTGAGGAACAGAAGGAAAGCCAGGCTGAGGAACAGAAGGAAAGCCAGACTGAGGAACAGAAGGAAAGTCAGGCTGAGGAACATGGAGAGCCATGATGTGCATCAGAAGGAAAGCCAGGCTGAGGAACAGAAGGAAAGCCAGGCTGAGGAATGGGGAGAGCTAAGCTGAGGAACGGGGAGAGTCATTATGTACAACAGACAGAAAGTCAGGCTGAGGAACTGGGAGTGTCATGATGTTCAAAAGAAGGAAAGTCAGGCTGAGGAATGGGGAGAGCCAAGTTGTGCAAAAGAAGGAAAGTCAAGCTGAGGAACGGGGAGAGCCAAGTTGAGGAACAGGGAGAACCATGATGGGCAACAGAAGGAAAGTCAGACTGAGGAACAGAAGGAAAGCCAGGCTGAGGAACAGAAGGAAAGCCAGGCTGAGGAACAGAAGGAAAGCCAGACTGAGGAACAGATGGAAAGCCAGGCTGAGGAACATGGAGAGCCATGATGTGCATCAGAAGGAAAGCCAGGCTGAGGAACAGAAGGAAAGCCAGGCTGAGGAATGGGGAGAGCTAAGCTGAGGAATGGGGAGAGTCATGATGTACAACAGACAGAAAGTCAGGCTGAGGAACTGGGAGTGTCATGATGTTCAAAAGAAGGAAAGTCAGGCTGAGGAACGGGGAGGGCCATCATGTTGAACAGAAGGAAAGCCAGGCTGAGGAACAGAAGGAAAGCCAGGCTGAGGAACAGAAGGAAAGCCAGGCTGAGGAACATGGAGAGCCAAGCTGAGGAATAGGGAGAGCCATGATGTGCAAAGGAAGGAAAGTCAGGCTGAGGAATGGGGAGAGCCAATTTGTGCAAAAGAAGGAAAGTCAAGCTGAGGAACGGGGAGAGCCATGATGGGCAACAGAAGGAAAGCCAGACTGAGGAACAGAAGGAAAGCCAGGCTGAGGAACAGAAGGAAAGCCAGACTGAGGAACAGAAGGAAAGTCAGGCTGAGGAATGGGGAGAGCCAATTTGTGCAAAAGAAGGAAAGTCAAGCTGAGGAACCTGGAGAGCCAAGTTGAGGAACAGGGAGAACCATGATGGGCAACAGAAGGAAAGCCAGACTGAGGAACAGAAGGAAAGCCAGGCTGAGGAACAGAAGGAAAGCCAGGCTGAGGAACAGAAGGAAAGCCAGGCTGAGGAACAGAAGGAAAGCCAGACTGAGGAACAGAAGGAAAGCCAGGCTGAAGAACATGGAGAGCCAAGCTGAGGAATAGGGAGAGCCATGATGTGCAAAGGAAGGAAAGTCAGGCTGAGGAATGGGGAGAGCCAATTTGTGCAAAAGAAGGAAAGTCAAGCTGAGGAACGGGGAGAGCCATGATGGGCAACAGAAGGAAAGCCAGACTGAGGAACAGAAGGAAAGCCAGGCTGAGGAACAGAAGGAAAGCCAGACTGAGGAACAGAAGGAAAGTCAGGCTGAGGAATGGGGAGAGCCAATTTGTGCAAAAGAAGGAAAGTCAAGCTGAGGAACCTGGAGAGCCAAGTTGAGGAACAGGGAGAACCATGATGGGCAACAGAAGGAAAGCCAGACTGAGGAACAGAAGGAAAGCCAGGCTGAGGAACAGAAGGAAAGCCAGGCTGAGGAACAGAAGGAAAGCCAGGCTGAGGAACAGAAGGAAAGCCAGACTGAGGAACAGAAGGAAAGCCAGGCTGAAGAACATGGAGAGCCAAGCTGAGGAATAGGGAGAGCCATGATGTGCAAAGGAAGGAAAGTCAGGCTGAGGAATGGGGAGAGCCAATTTGTGCAAAAGAAGGAAAGTCAAGCTGAGGAACGGGGAGAGCCATGATGGGCAACAGAAGGAAAGCCAGGCTGAGGAACAGAAGGAAAGCCAGACTGAGGAACAGAAGGAAAGTCAGGCTGAGGAACATGGAGAGCCATGATGTGCATCAGAAGAAAAGCCAGGCTGAGGAACAGAAGGAAAGCCAGGCTGAGGAATGGGGAGAGCTAAGCTGAGGAACGGGGAGAGTCATGATGTACAACAGACAGAAAGTCAGGCTGAGGAACTGGGAGTGTCATGATGTTCAAAAGAAGGAAAGTCAGGCTGAGGAATGGGGAGAGCCAAGTTGTGCAAAAGAAGGAAAGTCAAGCTGAGGAACGGGGAGAGCCAAGTTGAGGAACAGGGAGAACCATGATGGGCAACAGAAGGAAAGTCAGACTGAGGAACAGAAGGAAAGCCAGGCTGAGGAACAGAAGGAAAGCCAGACTGAGGAACAGATGGAAAGCCAGGCTGAGGAACATGGAGTGCCATGATGTGCATCAGAAGGAAAGTCAGGCTGAGGAACAGAAGGAAAGCCAGGCTGAGGAATGGGGAGAGCTAAGCTGAGGAATGGGGAGAGTCATGATGTACAACAGACAGAAAGTCAGGCTGAGGAACTGGGAGTGTCATGATGTTCAAAAGAAGGAAAGTCAGGCTGAGGAACGGGGAGGGCCATCATGTTCAACAGAAGGAAAGCCAGGCTGAGGAACAGAAGGAAAGCCAGGCTGAGGAACAGAAGGAATGCCAGACTGAGGAACAGAAGGAAAGCCAGGCTGAGGAACATGGAGAGCCAAGCTGAGGAATAGGGAGAGCCATGATGTGCAAAGGAAGGAAAGTCAGGCTGAAGAATGGGGAGAGCCAATTTGTGCAAAAGAAGGAAAGTCAAGCTGAGGAACGGGGAGAGCCATGATGGGCAACAGAAGGAAAGCCAGACTGAGGAACAGAAGGAAAGCCAGGCTGAGGAACAGAAGGAAAGCCAGACTGAGGAACAGAAGGAAAGTCAGGCTGAGGAACATGGAGAGCCAAGCTGAGGAATAGGGAGAGCCATGATGTGCAAAGGAAGGAAAGTCAGGCTGAGGAATGGGGAGAGCCAATTTGTGCAAAAGAAGGAAAGTCAAGCTGAGGAACGGGGAGAGCCATGATGGGCAACAGAAGGAAAGCCAGACTGAGGAACAGAAGGAAAGCCAGACTGAGGAACAGAAGGAAAGTCAGGCTGAGGAACATGGAGAGCCATGATGTGCATCAGAAGGAAAGCCAGGCTGAGGAACAGAAGGAAAGCCAGGCTGAGGAATGGGGAGAGCTAAGCTGAGGAACGGGGAGAGTCATGATGTACAACAGACAGAAAGTCAGGCTGAGGAACTGGGAGTGTCATGATGTTCAAAAGAAGGAAAGTCAGGCTGAGGAATGGGGAGAGCCAAGTTGTGCAAAAGAAGGAAAGTCAAGCTGAGGAACGGGGAGAGCCAAGTTGAGGAACAGGGAGAACCATGATGGGCAACAGAAGGAAAGTCAGACTGAGGAACAGAAGGAAAGCCAGGCTGAGGAGCAGAAGGAAAGCCAGACTGAGGAACAGATGGAAAGCCAGGCTGAGGAACATGGAGAGCCATGATGTGCATCAGAAGGAAAGCCAGGCTGAGGAACAGAAGGAAAGCCAGGCTGAGGAATGGGGAGAGCTAAGCTGAGGAATGGGGAGAGTCATGATGTACAACAGACAGAAAGTCAGGCTGAGGAACTGGGAGTGTCATGATGTTCAAAAGAAGGAAAGTCAGGCTGAGGAACGGGGAGGGCCATCATGTTGAACAGAAGGAAAGCCAGGCTGAGGAACAGAAGGAAAGCCAGGCTGAGGAACAGAAGGAAAGCCAGACTGAGGAACAGAAGGAAAGCCAGGCTGAGGAACATGGAGAGCCAAGCTGAGGAATAGGGAGAGCCATGATGTGCAAAGGAAGGAAAGTCAGGCTGA
>CM050174.1:15206407-15212690 GCA_027410445.1 Discoglossus pictus
GACTCCAGATTCTACACAACCTCTGTTGATATTACCTTAACCTCTCTTTCCTGCTGCCTGCCTCACTTTCTGGACTGTATTTTGGGTTTGCTCTTGCCTCTGGGTCTTTCCTTTACTATGCCTACTTATCTACCTTTTTGGAGCCCCTAGACAGTAAAGTGGAGGAGCCCCTGTGAGTAAGTAAGGTATGCACTGACGCATTTTTGCCTTTTCTGTACTTGTAAGTTCCTTTTCCTATTGTAACTCTCTTGTTCGAGGTGGTTACCCCTTATAGCCAGTCTATGAACGCCAACATTTCATTTTTTTTAAGCCAGGAACCATTTTTTTCAAGAAGTGGCGCCCCTCACAGGGACGCTCCCCTGGTTGGCTGCCTAGTTGGCCTAATGGATAATCCGGCCATGCTTGTGACCCACTCCGGTATCCTCCCGTGACAATGGGACAATCTTCACACCTGTAAAATAAGAGACATATTAAATTACACCTTTACAATGATACTTTAAATATTTATTAACAAAAACAATGGTACACTAGACTTGTCCAACTGCAGTCCTTGAGGGCTGGAGCCAGGACAGATTTTCATGGTATAATTTTGTCACCACATACAAGTAAATCTAAAGAGTCTGGGGGTGAATTCAAATATAATTTGGTGGATAGCACACTGGCTAAAGGATAGGTGTCATAGATTCATAGTTAACACAATACAGTCAGGAGAATGGTAGGTTACCAGTAGAGTGCCTCGGTTATCAGTGTTGTGGCCGCTTTTATTTAAAATATGTATTTGTGATATTATTAATGATACTTAAAGGAAGTTTTGCATATTTGCATATGCCACAAATATCTGTAAGATGATTGACATGCCAGGAGATTTAATTCAAATGTGCAATCACCAATATAGTTGGTGTAATTGTGTAACACTCCATAAGGCGTGTACACACTTACGTGCCATACGCGCATGCCATGCGTGGCTTTAGGAAGAGGTAGGAGGGGAGAGACAAAGGGGAGGGGGAAAGAAAGACCCAGAGGAGAGGGGAGGAGAGAGGCAAAGAGACACAGGGGAGGGGAGAAAGACATAGGGAAGGGAGGAGGGGTAAAAGAGACATAGGGGAGGGGGGCAGATATACTGGGGGAGACACACGGGAGAGGGGGGAGAGATATGGGGAAAGAGACACAGGGGGAAGAGATACACAGGGGAGGGGGAAAAGACACAGGGGAGGGAGGAGGGGGAAAGAGACACAGGGCAGGAGGGGTGAGACATAGGGGAAAGAGACACGAGGGGAGAGGCATGAGGGAAAGAAAGAGACACAGGGGAGGGGAGAAGAGATACAGGAGAGAGAGTGGGGAGAAGATACACAGGGGTTGGAGGGGGAAGAGACATAGGGGAGGGGGGCAGAGACACAGGGAAGGGGGGAAGAGATACAGGGGAGAGAGTGAGCGGAAGAGTGACAGGGGAGGGAGGAGGGGGGGAGTGACACAGGGGAGGGGCAAAGAGATACAGGGGAGAGAGTTGGGGGAAGAGACACAGGGGAGGGAGAGGGTGGGAAGAGACACAGGGGAGGGAGAGGGGGGAATAGACACAGGGGAGGGAGAGGGGGGAGAGACACAGGGGAGGGAGAGGGGGAGAGAGACACAGGGGATCGAGAGGGTTAAAAAAGATACAGATGGAGAAAGAGACAGGGGAGGGAGAGAGGAAGGGAAAAGACACATGGTAGGGACGGAGGGAAGATACAGGGGAAGGGGTGGGGGGGTAATAATAATGGGGGGGTCATAATGGTAATTTGAAGACTGCAACAGAAGAGGAAAGGGACTAGGGAGCATTATAGGTACTACATACATATGATCTGTGTATTATCATTCCTGCAACTCATGGTAATTTTACTAGTGTAATGGTTTTAATTGAACCACTGAGTGCCTGGCGTACTGCAGCGCGTAGGGTCATGGAGAGTCAGACATGGTTTATCGACTTAACAACAGCAACAAATATACAGTAAGTTGATTTTGAAGTCGGGTGCATTTATTATTATCTGACAACGGTGGCATAAGTCTCTCAAAACATTTACCATACAATAACAAATGTAACACTGAGCTTATAAATTAAATATATATTAAAATGTGCTGTTGTTTCTCAGATGATATTTTAAAAAAAAAACAATATTTTGTGTAGAGCAAACTTAGTCTTAAATGATCATTTAATCCATTCAGTTCAGTGCTGTAGCTGCCAGTTCCTATTGCGCTTCTAGATGAGGTGGCTCCTGAAGAAGCCATATAATACAGTGCCTTGCAAAAGTATTCACCCCCCCTGACTTTTTACCTATTTTGTTACATTACAGCCTTAAGTTCAATGTTTTGTTAATCTGAATTTTATGTGATGGATCAGAACACAATAGTCTAAGTTGGTGAAGTGAAATGAGAAAAACATATACATAAAACTATTTTTTACAAATAGAAAACCAAAATTTGGCATGTGCGTATGAAGCCCATAAAAAGCTCTGGTGCAACCAATTACCTTCAGAAGTCACATAATTAGTGAAATGATGTCCACCTGTGTGCAATCTAAGTGTCACATGATCTGTCATTACATATACACACCTTTTTTGAAAGGCTGCCGAGGCTGCAACACCTAAGCAAGAGGCACCACTAACCAAACACTGCCATGAAGACCAAGGAACTCTCCAAACAAGTAAGGGACAATGTTGTTGAGAAGTAGAAGTCGGGGTTAGGTTATAAAAAAATATCCGCATCTTTGATGATCCCCAGGAGCACCATCAAATCTATCATAACCAAATGGAAAGAACATGGCACAACAGCAAACCTGCCAAGAGACGGCCACCCACCAAAACTCACGGACCGGGCAAGGAGGGCATTAATCAGAGAGGCAGCACAGAGACCTAAGGTAACCCTGGAGGAGCTGCAGAGTTCCACAGCAGAGACTGGAGTATCTGTACATAGGACGACAATAAGCCGTACACTCCATAGAGTTGGGTTTTATGGCAGAGTGGCCAAAAGAAAGCCATTACTTTCAGCAAAAAACTAAATGGCATGTTTTGAGTTTGCGAAAAGGCATGTGGGAGACTCCCAAAATGTATGGAGGAAGGTGATCTGGTCTGATGAGATTAAAATTTAACTTTTCTGCCATCAAAGACAACGCTATGTCTGGCGCAAACCCAACACATCACATCCCCCAAAGAACACCATCCCCACAGTGAAACATGGCGGTGGCAGCATGATGCTGTGGGGATGTTTTTCACCAGCCGGGACTGGGAAACTGGTCAGAGTTGAGGGAAAGATGGATGGTGCTAAATACAGGGATATTCTTGAGCAAAACTTGTCCCTCTCCTCCCATCTACTTCATCGCTCATTACAGGCAACTTGAAACTTGCCATATGTCTCTTTCCACAATCTCCCCCTGTCCCTTCCCTGGGTGTTTCTCCTCTGTGTGTGTGCTGAATCTTTGCGTGTTAGGCGCTGACTGACGTTGGTTTTCTTTTCAAAGTCCTGCGTGCCTGGCGTCATTAGTGTAAGTGTTACTGTCTTTTGCGTCGTGTATTTTCTAAGTCCTGCGTGCCTGGCGTTGTTGGTGTAAGTGTTACTGTCTTTTGTGTCATTTATTTTCTGTAAGTTTTGCGTGCCTGGCCTGGCAGAGCCTCATTTTCATCTTGTTTCCAAATTTTTAAAATTTTTCCGGCCGCCATTTTTATTTTTTTGCTTTGGCAATTTTTGATGGTTAAAAAAGACAAAATCATCCTCAAATTAACTTCTAACCTCACTCACTGGGTCCCTGGCTCTCCCACTGTGCTATGGGTAAGTGTGTAAGTGAATTTGAGACATATTTGTGTGTTTTTGTCATCTTTTCCAGTTCGGTGGTTCGGCCATTAAAGTCGTATTTTTTGCTCGTGCCTCAACGACCGCTCTCTTCTGTGGCACTGGAATTGTGCGCTCCATGGGTGCATCATGGGTACCACTCTCCTTGAACGCATAGCCAGCTGTAAGGACATCACCAGCATGAGGACCCAGGACACCCAGGAATGATGAGGTCGGATCACACAGCCCTAAGGATGCAAAGAAGAGCACCTTAGGGCCCTTGGAAGCAAAGTGTTTCCAAGCCTTGGGAATAAGTTATTGGTTGTCAATGACGCAAATATGTATTCATTTGAAATTCAAATTAAAGAATCCCCAAAGTCCCATATTTATAGCATGCTCTTGGAAACACTAGTGTTCATAATGAAAAGTATTTGGAAGGTAGAAAAGAAACCTACTTTAAAACTATTATGTGCAATTATTTTTTACAGTGAGTGGTTATTGCTTGACGGAGGGTGACCTTTATGGAAGATTTATTTCCATTTAAACATATTATAACTTTCATATGAATGTAGCAGTCTTTTAGTTGATCTGAACATAGATCTTATCTGCATCCAAGCTCTTACAATTTTAGTGTTATTGACAGCAAAGCCTAGAGATTTAAGAAAACTGTGATTGTGGTTGGTAATGTTAGATACAGGGGCAGAGCTACCAGTGGTGCATGTGGTGCAATGCACCAGGGCCCTCCTCTAAGTGATCGGATCTTTGGGAGAAGAGCTATGGGAATAGGTCTTGGGGAGGGCTGCTGTTATGGGACGGGGTCTTGGGAAGGGGCGCTGTTATGGGAATAGGTTCTTGGGGAGGGGTGCTGTTATGGGAAGGGGTCTTCGGGAGGGGTGCTGTTATGGGAATAGGTTCTTCGGGAGGGGTGTTATTATGGGAAGCGGTCTTGGGTATGGGGTGCTGTTATAAGATGTGGTCTGGGGAGAATTGCTGTTATGGGAAGGGGACTTGGTAAAGGGGTGCTGTTATGGGAAGTGGTCTTGGGGAGGGGTGCTGTTGTGGGGAGTGGTTTTGTGGAGGGGTGCTGTTATGGGAATAGGTCTTGGGGAGGGGTGCTGTTATGGGAAGGGGTCTTTGGGAGGGGTGCTGCTATGGGAAGCGGTCTTGGGGAGGGGTGCTGTTATGGGAAGCAGTCTTGGGGAGGCGTGCTGTTATGGGAAGTGGTCTTGGGGAGGGGTGCTGTTATGGGAAGTGGTCTTGGGGAGGGGTGCTGTTATGGGAAGCAGTCTTGGGGAGGCATGCTGTTATGGGAATAGGTCTTGGGGAGGGGTGCTGTTATTGGAAGGGGTCTTTGGGAGGGGTGCTGTTATGGGATGCGGTCTTGGTGAGGGGTGCTGTTATGGGATGCGGTCTTGGGGAGGGGAGCTGTTATGGGAATAGGTCTTGGGGAGGGGTGCTGTTATGGGAAGGGGTCTTGGGGAGGGGTGCTGTTATGGGAAGTGGTCTTTGGGAGGGGTGCTGTTATGGGAAGGGGTCTTGGGGAGGGGTGCTGTTATGGGAATAGGTCTTGGGGAGGGGTGCTGTTGTGGGAAGTGGTTTTGGGGAGGGGTGCTGTTATGGGAATAGGTCTTGGGGAGGGGTGCTATTATGGGAAGGGGTCTTCGGGAGAGGTGCTACTATGGTAAGCGGTCTTGGGGAGGGGTGCTGTTATGGGAAGCAGTCTTGGGGATGCGTACTGTTATGGGAAGTGGTCTTGGGGAGGGGTGCTGTTATGGGAAGTGGTCTTGGGGAGGGGTGCTGTTATGGGAAGTGGTCTTGGGGAGGGGTGCTGTTATGGGAAGCAGTCTTGGGGAGGCATGCTGTTATGGGAATAGGTCTTGGGGAGGGGTGCTGTTATTGGAAGGGGTCTTTGGGAGGGGTGTTGTTATGGGATGCGGTCTTGGTGAGGAGTGCTGTTATGGGATGCGGTCTTGGAGAGGGGAGCTGTTATGGGAATAGGTCTTGGGGAGGGGTGCTGTTATGGGAAGGGGTCTTGGGGAGGGGTGCTGTTATGGGAAGTGGTCTTTGGGAGGGGTGCTGTTATGGGAAGGGGTCTTGGGGAGGGGTGCTGTTATGGGAATAGGTCTTGGGGAGGGGTGCTGTTATGGGAAGGGGTCTTGGGGAGGGGTGCTGTTATGGGAAGGGGTCTTGGGGAGGGGTGCTGTTATGGGAATAATTCTTGGGGAGGGGTGCTGTTATGGGAAGGGGTCTTCGGGAGGGGTGCTGTTATGGTAAGCGGTCTTTGGGAGGGGTGCTGTTATGGGATGCGGTTTTAGGGAGGGGAGCTTTTATGGGAATGGGTCTTGGGGAGGGTTGCTGTTATGGGAAGCGGTCTTGGGGAGGGGTGCTGTTATGGGAATAGGTCTTGGGGAGGGGTGTTTTTATGGGAAGGGGTCTTCGGGAGGGGTGCTGTTATGGGAATAGGTCTTGGGGAGGGGTGCTGTAT
>CM050174.1:15212787-15335287 GCA_027410445.1 Discoglossus pictus
GGGTCTAATAGTCTGGCATCCTGTCTGGCACCTTTGAACAATAGACCAACCTCCATATACAAATAATGCTGTCTCCATGTCTAGTGGTCCAGACTTCAAATAGAGTACATTAACTTTATCTGAGGACAAAACAGATTACAATAAAATGGAGGTGTTTATGCACATGGTGGCTGGAGCCATGCAGTCTGTCCTTTATGGTGGCTCAAAGGGCTAAAATCCGGAAACTCGAAAAGGGGTCTGTGACAGCTATATAATGGCATTGTTGTTCAGTCCTTCGGTCGTGTCCGACTCTCAGTGATAATATGGACGCAACACATGTTGTAGAAAAATATGCACTATTTCCCTCTATTCTCAAAAGAATCAGGTAGAATACGTAAAAAGCAGACATCTTTGGAGTCATAGACAATTATCTACAAGTCGTCTCCAAATACATCAACATACAGTCTTGTTTTACAAACCGTAATGGCCAGTTCGGGCAACATCCTCCAGTTAGCCAATGAAAAGAAGAAACGTATTTACCTTGAATCATTGTGCAGATCTTATTTCCACTAAATAATGCGCGCCCTGCTAATTGTTTTTTAGCCTTGTTAACTGTATTTGGCCTTGAAGCAGCTGGCAAACAACATTTTATTTTGTCTTAGGAAAAGTTGTTATTTCTTAGTGGAAATGAGCGAAAGAATATCATAATTAACTCTTGATACTGTATATTAATGTTACTCCAACACATGCCAGACACATCTGTGTGTGTTTCTGGTTATGCTTGTCCATAAGTTTTTGCTGGCAGAGATACTGGAGTGGGTTGCCAGTTACTTCTCCAGTGGACCACTATGTGTCTGACCTCTCTGCTCTCACAGCTTCATTGAGGTACACAAGCACCTTCATCACGACAAGGTAGCGATACAGAAGAGGACAATGGCATTACTCTTAGTTATAAAGTGTTACAATTTCCTGTAGAGCTGCTTACAAGGGTAGAGTAAAGATGAGTGGGCGCTAAAACTGTAATTATAAAATAATTTAGTAAAAGCAACAAGAGAACAAACTTTAAGGAATATAGCAAATAAAGTAAATAAGACAACAGACAATTTGAACCCACACTGCATAGCCAAGTGGACAACAGGAAGTTATTGGTTGTGCTATGTGCACTAAGAGCTGTAATATGGAGATTCACAGTAAGACTAGGTAACTGGTTTCAATAACAGAAAAGATGAGAGATTTGGTTGGTCAGTTTAGTCATCCTTGGTGGATAATGTTCTTTTGATCACCTAATAAGCTAGTTGGATATGAATGGGAACTGCCCTAAAATGGAATAGGACTGAGGAACAACGGAGATTACCTAAGTGGAAGGTTGTGTGTTGCAGAATATTCGTTGTCTGGAAAGGTGACTTCCAACAGAAGGTAGTACAGACAGTGCTAATGAAAGTGTACAGTAGGGGAACCTCCTAACCAGTGGCGGAGCTAGATAATGGAGGGCCCTGGTGCAGAAACATTTTGGGACCCCCAAAAGGAAGGGTACCACTTCACTCAGTGTCCTTCCCCAAGATAATTTCCATAACAGCTTCCCACTCTATATGTATACTATCCCTACATAGCACCCACTCCCTCACGACACCCACCACCACACAGCACCAGCCCCTCCTAGCATCCATCCCTATATAGCACCCATCCTGTGTTAGCAGCTACCCCTCTCAGCATTCATCCCTACACAGCACCCATTCCTATTCCCTTTGATCCCCTCCCCCTGTACATTCCTGTCACTTTGCATCCCTTACTCTCTTATCTTCTTCCCTGATACACATCCCCAGCAGAGCTTCAGTAGAAATGCTCTTTTTGAAACAGTGGTGCATCAATTTCCTGCCTGGGGGTGTGTGTGGCCAAGGATGCCCAGGAGGACCCAGGGAGGGCCAAGGGGGCCCAGAGGGGGCATTAAGGGTTGGCCTGAGTGAGCAGGCCCATACAATATAGAAAAATAATCAAATGCAAAATAAAAAATCCAAAGCACTGGCCCCTCCCCCAGAGGAGGGCCCCGGTGTACTGCACCACTGGTAGATTATACCAACCCACAGAATATGCCTGGTATGCTGCGGTGCGTAGTGTCACAGAGAATCGGACACGACCGAACAGCTGAACACAAATCATGGGCACAAAACATTTTGGGGGAAAATATGAATTTTTGAATACTCTATATAAGTACAGCAATATTTCTGACTTGACAAAGAGAGGTCACTGTATTTAAAATGTTTGTCAAATTAAAAAGACAAAATTTTATTACAATACATCATAAATAATTAATAATATCTAATCAGGTGTAATTTTTGACATGACATTGTATAAAACCACAGTTTCTTGACTGCAGATTCGCCAAAGCTTTTTTGAGGTGATTTTGTTTTGTCTACACTTGGTGCAGAGACATGAAACTGAGCATACTCCAAAGCTTACAGGCGCGCATGCGCACAAGAGTCCGAAAGAGACGTTGTCGCAGACTGCGCATGCGTATTCCGAAATGGGCTAGGAATCAGGCGAGATAGCGAACTAGTACGCATGCGCTTTGCTACATACTGAGTATACTGTATAGGGAGGAGACGCAAGACGTCACTGCGCTGTTAGACGTCTGTCTGTGTGGTTGTGTGACAGGAAGAGGATCAGAGCCGCTGTAAAGAAGTAAACAAGAGCGGAATCACCGAGCAGGAGCCATGGGCGGTGTGCTGGGGCTGTGTTCGATCGCCAGCTGGGTAAGGAGATGCCAGAGACCTCCAGGCTGAGGCCTATACATTATGTCATGACGGTGTTTAACACATAGTGTGCCGGAGCTGTCAAAATGAAAGAGGAAATGACTATCCTGGGCATTTATATGGAGATATAACTTATAATTATATATAAAAACAAACTAGGTATCTTTTAGCCTTTTGGGGGTTAGGACCACATATCATAAATATACGAGATATAGTGAGACTCAAACTGTAGAGGAACCCTGTTATGGGTTTCCTCCTATCTGGAAGGCTCCTTCATTATTATTATTTTTGTCGTTCAGTCGTTTCTGACTCCCCATGACCTAATGGATCAAAACACCCCAGACACATCTTTATGGTCATGCTGATCCACTTGAGATAGGGGAGTATGTTGCCAGTTCCTTCTCCAGTGGACCAAAGCGTACAGCTCCTGGTATTTCTAGGTAGTTTCACAACCCTACTTGGCGTCAGGGTGATGTGACCACTTGGTTCCCTGACTGGAATCAAAGCCAAATCTCAGCAGTGAAAGCACCAAATCCTAACCACTGGACCACCAGGGAACCCTTCATAATAATTATGATACCCTAAGTCTGGCTAAGATGCCCTACTGTAAATGCAAGGAGAAGTAAGGGGCTCACAATCTTCTAGTGAATAATAGTGAGCAAAATGGGAGTCCTAACTTGTATGCCCCCTTCTGGATCACTACCTTGTCATGGTGAAGGGGCTTCTGTACCTCACTGATGCTCTGATATATATACCAAGTAGGGTCACCCATGATGGGAAGATCATAGTAAATGGTTCAGACAAATTACAGTCCACTTGAGAAAGAACTGGCAGCCCACGCCAGTATCTTTGCCAAGGAGACTTTGTAGATAAGCACAACCAGAAACACAGACGGATGTGCCTGGCGTGCTATGGTCCATAAAGTCACGGAGAGTTGGGCACAACTGAACGACACAAAACTATCTTCTATAAAGCCTGACTTTCTTGTCGGCCTCCATCCTTGAAATACTGGGTGTGTAACTCAATAAAGGGTTCCCTGGTGGCCCAGTGCTTTCACCACAGCATCCTGGGTTCGAATCCAGCTGGGGAACCTAAAGGTCACAATGGTCAGTACTTGGATGGGAGACACCTGGGAATACCAGTAGCTGTATGCTGTGGCCCACTGGAGAAGGAACTGGCAACCCACTCCAGCATCTCTGCCATGAAAGCCAAGTGGATCAGCATGGTGTGTTGTCCATGAGGTCACAGAGAGTCGAACATGACTGAGCTGACTGATTTACATTTACCTCAATAAAAACAACTGAGTTGGATCATCTAGAATAGTTACAATCTCAGTTGGTGAAAAATGACTAATGGATACATCAAAAAGTTCCTTAAATATGAGAACCTCAAATGTTCATTGATGTTGTTCAGTCGTATCCAACTCTCCGTGACCCTATAGACCGCAGCATTCAAGGCACATCTTATATCTGGTTTTCTTGTAAGATGCTGGAGTGGGTCACCAGTTCCTTCTCCAGTGGTTTTGTCTTATCTCTCTGCTATGACCTGCCTATCTTGGATGACACTACATGGTATAGCACGCACACACAGGTTGGTTATAAACAGGATTACTCCCTCCACATTTATTTTATCTGTTTATATGGATACGGGTGACCGGTTATGTTTTATATACTAGTAGTTGGAGAGAGCTGGAGTAGGGCACCTGAATGTGTCATCGTGGCCTACAAATACTTGAGCTGTAAGTAACTGGGCTGTTCATCCTGTTTAACCCCCCAGGGGCAACAAGACATTGGGTTGTTTACAGTCTATTAACTTCTAAACCTTTCACCTGTTATGTGTTTATAGTTTGTGATAATTGGACACATATTTAATTAAGTTTATAGCAAATTAACATGAAGTGCTAATCTAAATAATGGTAAATATGAGTTTAAAGTGACACCGTAAAGCAAAATTGTTTTTAGAAGTAAAATATTAATATTATTATATTATAATTTTCTATTTCTAACAAGGTTCTGTCAGCTCTGTCGTTTTTTAAAAGATTATATGGAAAACATGGGTGTTGAGGAAATAAGGCACGTGAAACAACTGGTCCAAATGAAAAAGATTATTATTGTACAATGAAGCAGGATTACAAAACAAAATGACAGAGTTTTAGCGCTTTCAAAGTACTTCAGCTGGCACGCACACAATCTGATAAAGCAGTGTCTTTTTATACTTTAAGAAGACGTCCCAGTAATGTGGTTTGACCAATCCAAGTCTCGTCACGTTCTCCAATTCTGAGTTTCCTTATCTTGTACTCGCATTAGTTGGGTGGCTGACGTGATGTGGCTTTTAAGCATCAATTTGATATTAAGCACAGGACAAGATATGGGCAGTTAATATTTCCTTTACCATGGGTAATTCTCTAAACGTAGATATTTGGCATATCCCTTGTGTTTTTCTGGCTTTTTTTCTCCTCATGGAGTATAATGTCTGGCTGAAGTATATGAGCTGTTATGTCCTGAATGGTTTAACTTAATAGAACTACTCTCTACAACAATCACCACACAAACCAGGCACTCACACCATACTGAGGATCGGCAGTAACTGTGAAACAGTACTGTATGTGGTTAAGTGACCTGGTTTGTGAAAAATCCATCCGTTGCTATGTCTAAAACTGTGTAATACAGTAAGCATATACTTTAAAGGAGCCATGTTTAAAATGGTTTGGATTGACAGAGTGATGATGCATTATGTGACCTCATTTGCATGTCCCGCCCAGTTTTCCCAGACTGCAGTGCATATACTGTATTTCTGAGGAATTTGAGCAGGAAATACGTTTTTATCAACTTATTTTTAGACATTCAAATAGAATCACTAATGTACTATTCCTTATTTGTACTACTGTACTTTGTACGGTGGAGGGCTTTTATCACTCTTAGCCCACCATATGTGAAATAATTGCTATATATATATATATATATATATATATAGTTATAGTTATATTTATTTATTTAGAGGTATTGATAATAGCCCTCAGTTCTCCAACACTGTTGGAATAATATTATTAACTTTTATTTGTAACGCACCAACATATTCCATAGCGCTGAAGGATGTCACGTGGTTCGATTAAGCTATTTTAACACACCAAAAAAAGCCCCTAACATTTTGTATATAATAAATACTATAGATTATATGTCATGTTACCTTTGTGACCTGTTTGCTTTGTGACTCATGTTAGAAATGCACGTGACACATGGGTATCTCCACAGATAATCAGTAATTACATTGCATTTAATGGGCAGCCATGCATTGCAAAACTGCATATTTTGAACATTATTGTAGATTGTTGGCTTATGGTTGTGGAAGGATGATCTCATATGCACTCATATTCACTGATTATTATGCGGCCTAATATTATTACACATAACTATATACTCAAATCGTTATTTACTTGCTTTCAAATAAGATACATTGAAAATATATTGCACTAACACATGAATAGTTAATAGTTGCAGATTATTGTATTTTCTAAAGATTCTGAGCCCAAAAGCAGGGCTCTCTATTTGTTTGCACTGTGTTAATATAGTTTTTGCCTTTTGTGGTGTGGCAGAATATGTTGGCTTGTTACAATTAAAGGAAAATAATAGTAATAATGAAGCATTATTTTGTTTAAGCAAGGACAGCAAGTTACTCAGAGATAGGGAGTGAAATTCCTAACTACCTGGCATACGCTTCAACCTCACTATAGCACGGCTGCTCTAGCCCAATCCACCATAAGGGACAAGGCCATCCCAACAGGAAGTTGATTTTGTTTTGTGTGTGTTTGCATCGTGTCAGACTCTCCATGACCTCATACTGATCCTCTTGGTTTTCATGGCAGAGAAACTGGAGTGGGTTGCCAATTCTTTCTCCAGTGGGCCACAGCAGTTGTATGCTGTGGTATTCCTAGGTTGTCTCCCATCCAAGTACTGACCAGGCCCAACCCTGCTTGGCTTCAGTGTGCTGTAACCTCTTGGTTCCTGACTGGAATCGAACCTAGGTTGCAGCAGTGAAAGCACTGAATTCTAACCACTGGACCATCAGGGAACCCTTACATAGCATTAAAAATTGGCGGCTCGGTGTGCTAATGTGCGGCTCCGGGGACTTGATAAGGGTAGGAGAGGGGTATAACTAGCATTACATTGCAGGTATTTATTTAGGCCGCTATCGAGACAGACAAGCAAACTGTAATCTTAATTACCAAAACAATGCAGCTAATTCGTATGCACGAGCAGCTCATTTTCATATGAACGCACCAACAACAATTGAATTGACTCCCTTTTAATAAAAAAAATTGCCATTTTTTCCAAGAGGGGTGTTGTTCAGTAAACATTATGCTATATTGGGGGGACACAGCTCGCATTCAAGTCAGTGTTAAGGTTTTTGTCCGACTGCTTATATTTCCAGTTGAAGGGAAGAGACACAGTAATGGGTTTCATTTTTCTTGAGGCAGAACATTCAGGTTACTGCACTCTCTGGAATTTGAGCTATGCAGACCAGCTCATGAGGAAGGGGCAGGGCAGGGGATTATAGCAGACCCAGGTGATAACTTAGATATAGTTAGACTAGTAACTTGCCCGTCAAAAATGACGGTATAATATTGTCTTAAAGATTGTGTCTTCTGTCTGTTTGTGCACCCTCTCTCTCTCCGCCTCTCCCCTTCTCTCCCTCTGTCCTTTTAGTTCTCCCTGCCTCCTTCTAGCTCTCCTTCTCTTGCGGGCGCCCGCCCCTCTCCTTCTCTTGCGGGCGCCCGCCCCTCTCCTTCTCTCGCGGGCGCCCGCCCCTCTCCTTCTTCTCTCGCGGGCGCCCGCCCCTCTCCTTCTTCTCTCGCGGGCGCCCGCCCCTCTCCTTCTTCTCTCGCGGGCGCCCGCCCCTCTCCTTCTTCTCTCGCGGGCGCCCGCCCCTCTCCTTCTTCTCTCGCGGGCGCCCGCCCCTCTCCTTCTTCTCTCGCGGGCGCCCGCCCCTCTCCTTCTTCTCTCGCGGGCGCCCGCCCCTCTCCTTCCCGCTCGCTCCCCTTCCGCATCCGCTCCTATTGTGAGCCGCGCATGCGTTGCACACAAGCTTGCAGTACTTATACTGTTTAGTATACACTTTCTTTACCCAGTGTCTTCTGAAATTTACTGCATCTGTTCTTATTCATTATTACAGTCACACAAGAATAACTAAGTACAGTAGGAAATATCAAGAATTATAAAGTAATGGAAAAACAAATTGTATTCTCCCATAGGTGCCCTGCCTGTGCAGCAGTGCAACATGTCTGCTGTGCCGCTGCTGCCCAAGTACAGGAAATTCCACAGTGACCCGCATCATTTACGCATTCCTGCTCCTGCTTGGGACCATACTTTCCTGTATAATGCTTTCACCAGGAATATCGGATCAATTAAAGAAGGTAATTTTTATAAATCATTGCACTTCGTCATTTTAGGATTGGCATTCATATAATGCTGTTTATTATGAAAAATGCTTTAAAACTGCATAGGAGTTCTGGATGTAAAATTGAACACGCAGCTTGTATCCTATCCAGTGACCCTTAGTATTTTATTCTACACATCTATGCAAGCAAAATTACCTTTTTGGCAATTTGATATGGTATACATCATTCTCTTTCCCTGGTCTTAAAAGAATACTTGAATGTAAAATCTAAGAATTTATTTATTTTTCATTGTATGTATCCTTGCTTTAATTTTTTTTAAATTCAGAAAACTTATTACATCACTCAGTTTCTTAAGTCAAAATCTGGCTAAATTGTTTCAACAAACCAAAAAATGCGGGACACCACATTGTAATTAATATTTAATCTAGATAACCGGGTACAGGAAATCATATTTCCTATATTAATGAAGTTAAGGACACATATATTTTTAATCTTTTTTTTTTTTTTTTTTTTACTCTATTCAATTGCATAAAAATCGGGATTTGATGGCAGTTAGGACAGAAGTTACATCTGGTCTGCCCATCTACCTATGAATGTGTGGCTTAAGTAATTTCCAGCTTGGCCTTCAGCTTATCCCAGGCAATAGTCTTTGGAAGAGATCCTACTAGCCACAATACATAGCAAGTCAGACATCAGTCTCTTGGAGAAATCCAAAGTTCTTATTGCAATGTGTTAAAGCAGCATTCTATATAGTAGGAATATCTGATGGACATAGATGGTTTACAGTTGACTACTCGCTTCTTCTTGGCTTCTGGTCCATCTTAGAACATTTTCATACTGTGCACTCAATAGGGCATGATTCTTTTGTTTCAATCTTTTTTAAATAAAAAAGTATTATAGCATTATATTATATTATTATTATAGCATTAGATTATATTGCAATGTGTAGAACATGAAATCCCATTGGAATAAGCAAGAGTAATCAAAGAACAGTTATAATAGGGAGATACCAAATGTCTTCTTTTCTAAATCTTAATAGGGCATGTTTTTGAAGAGTTAAATAGTTTAGAAGAAAAAGAGTTTCAACCTAGAATATTTTTCTGCTGATCTTTAAAGATAAATAAGTTACATTATTTTTACATGTTTTCAAATTTTACAGTTTTTAAATTCATGACTTACTGACACATGGTGATATGGAGTAGTCATTTCAGAAGTGCTAATCGCAATAAATATGGGTTCATAAATGTTTTTGGAAATTTAAGAGTCAGAGAGATTAGTTAGATGCCAGCCACACAATTTTTAGAAACCAGCGTATGGAATATATATATTTACACATACATTTACACATACACTAGGGGGGTGGGTGACATGGGCCACATGGCCTACTCGCCCAGGGAAAGTGTAAGTGTAATATAGCATGTTGATTCTGAACCGATAGTCTGACCACTTTCAGACTCTATTCTGTGCCAACCGCATAGTTTCAGTCTCAGCGCTCCGTCGCATTCCACAAAAAACAATGAAAACAGAACTGGATGAAATACCTACTCTCGAAGAGATTGAAAAAGTCATTGAGCAGCTAAAAAATGGTAAGGCTGCAGGAGCTGAGATCTGGAAACATGGGGGCCCAGCACTTCAAGCTAAACTCCATACGCTCTTTGTTTGCTGCTGGCGCCAAAGCAAACTGCCAAAGGACCTTTGTGACGCAGTCATCATCACCCTGTACAAGAAGAATGGAGAAAAGTCAGACTGCTCCAATTACAGAGGGATAACTCTGCTCTCTGTCGCGTGGAAAATCCTCGCAGGAGTACTCCTCACCAGACTGGTGCCCACTATCGCAGAAGAACTCCTCCCCGAGAGTCAGTGTGGCTTTAGAGCCAACAGGAGCACTATTGACATGGTTTTTGTTCTCAGGCAGATCCAAGAGTGAGACACACGGGGGAGGGAAAAGGGGTGGATAAAATAATAAAATCCCATTTATGGCGGGCAATTGACTACCAGATAATAAACAGCTTTGCAGTTTTTACGTTTAAAAGCCTTGAGCCCTGGCTTCAATAAACCTATTGAGTTCTCATATGTTGCAATCTCTGCTCTTTTTTGTAAAGAATCTTATGCATATTCACATGACCTAAAAGCACAAGATGTCTGGCTGGGAATCCGTTTCACCAACATTAATACCCAAAATATTTTTTTATAATTTTTCTTGCTTTTGATAATATTAAAATAAAAGATCAAAACCCATTGTAAAATTAAACAAAGATGCCTGATTTTGTTTTCTTGAAAGTTAATCCACGTTTCTTCTCGTAAAAAAAAAAAAAATATTTAAAAAATGTAGGAAACTGAAGGGGCAGCTGTAGTCCAAAAATATCTAGCATTCGTCACATTTTAAACTTCACAAAAGTTTTGTTTTTTTTGTATGACATTTAGTGAAAATTACATTAAATATGGAAGGTGTAGGGATGCTTTCTCTTCCTCTGTCCTTTTTATAAATAACTTTTATTGTTTGCAATTGTCCTCTCTATCTGGTCGCTCACTCAAGCTATAAATTTGTTCATCCTGAAGACTTATTTCTCAGGTCAGCTGACAGAAACCCTACCGAATAAGCAGAAAAAGTTTTATTTGTTCCTAATGTAATGTGTCAATGACCACATCACAATTTCAATCTCCTCTACTCTAAATAATTTATTTCATGGCTGAGTAATCACAATTGCCAAGACCAACCTCCCACTGATGACCCCAAATAAAGGAAGAAACGACTGTCTGTAAGTGGATCCTGGCACTATACTCTTAAAACTGTGTGAACATGGTACATATGCAGAAACTAAACCTATTTAAAGTGGATAATAACATAGATGTTATATGTATGTATGTGTAATACAATATATTAACCCCATTTTGCATGTTGTTACCCAAGATCCTTAGCTGTAGTGATTTATATATACCTGCTTGTGATATGTATGTATGCTCAGGATTTGTCATGCCTTACTGTATATGGAGTGCATGGTATTTCAATAGACTTTCCTCCCACCCTAACATATTTAAAGTCCTTTTTTTTCTTTTCTCCGTAAACAAGTAACAAAAAACAAGATACATGATAAAAATAACAATTCCTTTGTGCTATCACAACCTATGACTTTACCTTGCCATATAATTCATAGTATTTATTGTGTTTTTCCCCAGATTCCTGGATTCTGTGAAGATGGATTTGGCACCAAGATCCCACATGTGAATGGCTATGTTGATTGTGATGTGCTCGTTGGATATAAAGCTGTGTATCGTGTTAGCTTTGCCATGACTATGTTTTTCTTCGCCTTTTCCTTGCTCATGATCAGAGTTAAGACAAGCAAGGATCCAAGAGCAGGCATTCATAATGGGTAGGTGTACGCAGTGGAATTATTAATTTGCCATTTATAGTATGCTATATTGGGCAAAATGCTTAAGAAAACCAAACAAATATATATGCAATTGTTTTTTAACTGGTGGAAACCATTACCTGTAGGTATTTAAATAATGTCAGGGGAGGACAAAAATATCTAAAAATTGGGAGCCAGGTAGATTTTATAGGAGCAAGACAGGCTGTTTCTTCATAGAAAAACATTATATATCACTATAATAGTTGCCAGTTTCCGGAACGCTTACGATGTTGGTCACACTTTTCGAGCCTTGCGAAGCGAGCAGTTGAGGCACGCGGGACTTGGGCTGCAATGACCGCCGAAGTCGCTCATTGCATTGCGAGCAGTTGAGGCACGCGGCAATTAGGCTGCAGGGCTCGCAACCCGTACGACTCATTGCAAGCGGGGCTTACGACCCTATGACTTAGGACCGAAACCCGTACATGCACTGTGCGGCTCGCAAAAATCCCACTTTAACACCCAAACCACGGAACTGGAAAAACCTGAAAAAAACTAAAAATATGCCTCAAATTAACTTACACACTCACACACAGCACAGTGGGAGAGCCAGGGAGCCTGTGAGTGAGGTTGGAAGATATTTTGAGGCATATTTGGCTTCTTTTCACGAATGAAAACCACAAGGAAAACTAGCCCGAAGGACGTAAAAAGTGCTCAGATGGCCCATAGCCTCGCATTGTGTGGCAAACGCCATTGCCAGCCTTACTATTTTACTCACGTTTTTTACGGGCAATTTCCTATTTGGAAAATAATTAGGAGCCCGAAGTACAACTTTTTAGGAGCCCTGGTTTCTGGAAAATTTCAACTCCTGGGCTATGCTTATTTTTTTTTTTACTTTCTAAAAATATTTTGTCTGTATTAAAATGTTCTTCTTCCAAAAAATCAACATAAAATAAAAAGTAGGAAATTTTTATTTGTGTAAATATAAAGAGCGCCACTAGCTTATCACAGCAGAAGAGTTTCCTATATACTTTAATGTATATTTGAGTAATGTAACATGGCTAGAGACGGAATAAAGGTCTCAGGGAGAATTCGTCACCGGAACATTTAACCAAAGTTAATGTCCCAAAGCTGGCTGAAGCCCTACTTAAACTATAGTAGAGAAAGAGAGAGAGAATATGGTCCAAATTGATCTTAAAAATAAATGTCTGTGCCTTTAAATTTATAATCAAATGTATTTATATTTAGCGATTTCAAGAGCGACTTACATATTGAAATTAGATCATTGCACAGTGAATACTTATTTATGGTTCTTTATAAAACATTTTGCACTTAACTTTAGTTTCTCAAAGAGAAAAAGCACAACAGTTTAGATTTTTGACTTTCATGTGCATTTAGCTGTTTTTGTCTCGGTAGGGTGTGTCCTTGTAAACTGAGATTTTCATTAGCACTAATGAGACCACTGGCAGTTGTAGCTTCCACATCTCCTTGTGCAGACAGAAGCTTCCTCTATGCATACAAAGTATTCTCCCACCTCAGGAAATGGATCTCTGAAAACTAGAACAGCATAATTATATGTTAATGTATATTATATTTTATATATATTTTTACCACTGTGTACATCTATTGTTTATTTGTAGCTCTCAAAAAGAAGATATTCTACATTTTAAAGGGACATGGGAGGTTTCTTGATTTCAATAGAAATATAACATACCTGTGTGTGTTTCATACTTTTTGTGTACTTATTTTATTAATAAGTGAGTAAAAGTTCTGTTTGTTTTTTTTCCTAGTGAAATCAAGAATCCTTCCATGTGCCTTTTAATGTCCCTTTAAGACCACAGTGGTGATTTAATTGCAGAATTGGGGGAAATTCCATACTATAAAATCAATATGGCAAAACCTGAGGCTCTAACCTTGAATCTTAAGAAGGCTGACATTTTACAATTAAATGAGATCTTTGAAATTAATTGGAAATCAGATTCCATAACATATTTGGGATTTATTTTTAGACTAAACATTGAAGAATTAACAAAACTGAACTTGTCAATATTATATGACAAAATAAAATTATTCCTGATAAAAGAGGATAACTTACATCTAACTTAGTCAGGCAGAATCTCTGCCATAAAAATTACAATTTTGCCAAAAATCTATTATTTCTTTAGAGCAATACTTCAAGAAGAATCTAACCTAATTATTAAAAAAATGAAGCAGCTTTTAGAAAAATGTATAAATTGTGGGAAGAGACCTAGACTAAAAATAGAAACTGCAAAAATAATATTCTCTAGAGGTGATTTATGTATGCCTTACATAAAAGATTATTACAATGCGGTAATGATTTCCAATTGTAAGAAATGGTCTTCTCATATGTAATTCAAGGTGGCTACATATTGAAAAATCACTGGCGGCAGAATTGGGAAAATATTATTAGAATTGGCAAAATAAAGATTTAATTAGGGGGAAGTCATTTGAAAAATTAGCACCAATAGTAGATGTTAAAAACTTGGTTTAGATGTAATAAAGCTTCCCTCGCCAGCCACTCCATTATCGTGGGTGATGGAGAAACTCAATTTTCCTCATAGAGGTAGTTGGGATAAATTAGAAATACATAGGAATTGAAATCCTTTTTTAGAGCTAAAGGAAGAATTCCAACCATTTAGGGAAAACATTTTTAAAATAGTTAATAGGTGGCATTGGGTACCATCTAAAATTGCGGTCATAAAGAACAATAGTAACGTGGGTAAATGCTGGAGATTATGTGGCCAGGAGGGGACATATAAACATATTTTTGGGGGTTTGCCCATATGTCCAAAAGTTGTGGAAAGAGTGTTTTGATACTCTTTCTAAATGATGTAATAAAAATGTTGTACCAAAGTTTGAAACTGCAATATTTCATAACTTTGGAGAAAGAGTAACCTACAATGAAAAAGCTTTGTTTATCCAAATTGTTTCTGTGATTAAATGGTTGATCGCAAAAAAATGGAAAGAAATCCTGTACCATCATTTAAGTAAATAGTGGAAATAGTGAAAAATAATAGGGCAATGGAAAGCGATATAATACATTTGGGCATATGGACATTACTGACAAGAAATTGGTTTATTTGGGATACTCAGTCACTCTCTATTTGCAAATTGAAAATATAAAAAATGTCTACGATGATCCAGGTTGTATGTGTAATTTGTACGTTTATATAAAAATAAAAAAATACATAAAAATAATTAAAATGTTACATTTCTTAAATTTAGTGATGTTTATAAATTTGTGCTGGCAAAATTCCTAGAATAGCTTTCAGAATAACATTGCACATGTAGGCTTTGATTTCTTTACTTTGAATATGACTATTGCACAGCAAGGTGATGAAGACAAATCCTTTTTTTTATGTGTTTACTTCTAGATTCTGGTTCTTCAAAATACTGGCTATCGTTGGAATTATGGTCGGAGCTTTTTACATTCCCGAAGGACCTTTCACAAGAAGTGAGTGAGACCAATTAAATCATCTTGTTCTGACGTGAAATGCTTACAAGGGTTCAGATTAACAGATTGTGAGAGGACAACAAGTTTGAAGTTGTGTCGAACAAAGATTCAGGACCTCCATCATTCCTTATTATATTAAACCCTCACTTCGGTTTAAATTCCTACTGCAAAGAAACGGGGAGGTCCGCTGTCACGATCTACTGCTTCTCAGTCGGGCATGATAAGGCTGTTATTGCCAAACCTACCCAGCAGATCTACCAGATTCTTTTGATCTCTTCACTAAGACAGCTGATGTCTCTTAAATTAGATGTAGTCTTTAAGAATATGAATGCAGGCTCAGCATTATAAGAAATCAGAAACAGTTTTTATTTCTGTGGACAAGGGCTCATCTATAAGGCATCATAACAGCAACTTCATTCATACAGTCATTGCGGTTATCTTCTTATCTCCCTTTTTAGATAGGAGCATATCTGTCTTCAATATATGTCTTCTTCCCTTGGCTTAGGAACATATATATATATATATATATATATACTTTAAGACATTCAACCCAGCATTATCTCAACTGCCCTCAGAGACACCAATACATCTCTCTCTCTGTCAGAAAAAACTCAACCGTTAACTGCTCTCTCCCCTCTCTGACAGTTACCACCGACCACACAACATTCTAAACCATTTAACTCCTTACACACTGGACACAATTAGTCATATAGTCATCAACATAACATAGCATAACATTTTACATATTAATTAACATGACATAACACATATAGGATAATCAAATTAACATAAAAGCATATTAAGCAACTAAACTTTTACTGACCCCAAAGGGGGTTCAGGGGAATCATGACAGGTCCGCATCTACATATCAGCTAGATATTCGTGGGAGGAGGAGTCAGTTATCATGGAGGATACCTGTCTGGATTGTCCCATGTTGAGTTGAAGGGCAGGGCTTTCCCATAACTAATATATATGATATATATCTTTATAATAAAATATTATATTAATATTGATAGCAGTAATATTTGTGCTTATGCCAGCGGTTGCTGTGTGGTATACTAAGATGGTCCAAGCTTATCCTGGTATGCAGCTATACCTCACAGATTTAACTCCGACCTTACACACAGATATAGGTATTTATAAGTCAGCAGTGAACTCCCTAGCTAGCATTACCCACTGATGGGAAGCTTATTCTATTATTTGTTAGTAATGTGCCATGTCCTGATTTAAATCTGCTTCACTGCTATTTTTAATTGTCCATAATTGCACCTTTTTATTATTATTTTTAGTAAATGTAGTAGCATTGGGTTCCCTGGTGGTCCAGTGGTTAGGATTCACTGCTTGCACCGCTGCCACCTAAGCTCGATTCCAGTCAGGGAGCCATGCAGGTTTGGGCCTGGTCAGTACTTGGTTGGGAGGCCACCTAAGAATACCAGGAGCTGTATGCTGTGGCCCTCTTGTGCTGGTTTGATTTGATTTTATTTGGCCTGTCCACGCAAGGGGATAATTATACATACATGTATTCGTTACTCTAGTTTCATATCCTATGTCTCTTCTACAGCTTGGTTTTGGATTGGCACCTCTGGAGCTTTCTGTTTCATCCTTATCCAGTTAGTCCTGCTTGTTGACTTTGCTCACTCGCTGAATGAGACCTGGGTTGAGAAAATGGAGGATGGAAACTCCAAATGTTGGTATGCCGGTAAGTTGTTTGCTTTTTCAGTCCAATAAAAAAAAAATACTGCTTCTGTAGCAAAATGCGCCCACCCAACAGACTTGGGATTGGCTGTGAGCTTACCATCTTTTAATATATATAACCTTGGCACATACTAGAATCAGCTGAGAGGCTAGAGAAAGTATAGAGCGAGGATGGCCAATGTTATCATGGATCCAACCTGTAATTATCATACGCCGGAACCAATATGTGTGCATGTGATGTCAGAGGGCTGAGAAAAACAGTCCATGCAGGGCTCAAAATAAAGGGAAAATGAGTTTAGTGGGGAAAAAAAATGGTCACCATTTCTTCCACACTAGAATAAACAAATACTACATTTTATGTTCACATTTGAATGTCTAAAACAAGTTAAAATATCTTGTTTCCTGCTCAGAATTCCAAGAAATACAGTTATTGCACTGCATTCTGGGAACCTGGGCAGGGTCATGCAAATAATGCCCACAAAGGGTTTGCTATTTCAATCAATTACAATTTTAAACATGGCTTCCTTTTAAGCATATGCCTGCTGTATCGCACATCTTTTTTGCAAAAGCTAAGAATGGATTATACAGAAGCTAGGAATCCTACCCACGTACCGCTGTTTCAATCTTACTGCCTCTCATCAGTGTGGGGCCGGTTCCTAGCTTATGTAGTAGATTTTAATCGGAGGTAGTTTACCACAACAATCATTTATGGTGGGCAAAAGATCGATGGAAACCTCCAGCGTACAGTTGTACAGCAAATAAATAGTACATTTGTCTTCCTGTGTAAACGTCTAAAACAAGTAAAAAAAAACGTGTTTCCTGCCCAGAATTCAGAGAAATAGAGTTATTACACTGCATTCTGGGAACCTGCACTGGAATAACAAAGACTAGTAGGTTGAAGGCGATCTTACTTTGGACAGAAGATTATTGTAGACCTGTTTATATTACGAGATATCATGCTCACTGACGCATTCCCCGTCTCTTTCTCCTTTTTTATTTTGCAGTACTACTCTCTGTCACCAGCTTATGTTACCTCTTATCTGGAACGGCCGTTGTCCTTTTCTATGTGTATTACACCAGATCAGATGGCTGCCCTGAAAACAAATTCTTCATTAGTTTCAATATGATTCTCTGTGTAATTGTGTCGATCATCTCCATTCTTCCCAAAGTTCAGGTAAGTTCCATTATTCCAATATGAAGTAGAAGAAAACTGTATCTTGTAGTAATCAGCAATGCCATAATAGCTAGGCACCATACTATTATTTGTGTCTAATATCTATAATTTAGTTTTCTCAATCTGGACTGATTTTGAACATTTTTGGATCGTTACAACTGTTGACCATGTATACTCAACAATGAAAAATCACAAACCTGTGACTTCAAGCACAAGCTGGCTTGAGCACAGTGGATCAAAGCTTATTACATACATGCGGTCTAGGTGTTAAAGGGATTCTTTAGGCCTTTAAGTGCATTTAAACTTAACTTCCTTCTAACAAGACCCAGGGTCATAGCATCTCAGCTTATTTAATCTTCCCCTTTCTTACAGTTCTCTCTAATGTAGGGTGTCCTATCTCACGGCTGTGACCTAAAGCCACACTCCCTGGGGAGGGACTTCAACCAACCATTAACTCATGCTGCTAAGAAGCAGAGAGTGGTATGCTGTGCTGAGCAGCATAAGACACTGGTGTGGCCTTAGATTATAGTCATGAGACATGGTGTTCTAGAGGGAACTGGAAGAAAGGAGAAGTTCCAGACAGTGACCATTACATTGAGAAGCATACAATTCATCTTTTTTTTTTTTCTTTCTTATTTTAAATGTACCATATATTTGTGTGTCTTCTAGGAACACCAGTCACGCTCTGGTCTCCTTCAGTCCTCTGTCATTACTCTCTACACAATGTATCTGACCTGGTCTGCAATGTCCAATGAGCCTGGTGAGTACTGAGGAACAATAGCCCATAAGTAGGAGAAATAGGAAGGGTCGTGGTGGCATATCGATGTTCTTATGGTTGAATCGCACGATTTGATGCGCTAGTGATTCTAGGTGTGAATATTTGCACATTAGCTTGCTTCTTTAGTCATAAAAGAAAAGACTATGTAGACTGATACCATTTTACCATTTGAAAGGACATTTTTTACAGTGTTCTGTCACCCTTCTGATTGCATGCACAATGTGCGTCGCATTTTATACAAATCCTACTACTATACTGATAAGAGAATGTGTATTTTCTTTCATTTACCAAGACACAGTTTGTCTGTAGTAAGGAATTCATCAGATTTTAAAACATAAATTCAAGCCTTGAAGAATTGGTAGCTGCCTCCATAATGAATCCCAGCATAATCATGTAAAATGGACCGCTGCAACCCAAAAGTTCCCCCTCCATTGCATGACCTCCATCTTGCTAATGCTGCAGGTGTAAATTTATTATCTGCTGGTTTTGTATATTAACCTGAAACTGATGTATTGGCAAGGTGGTAAGGAAGGACTGGTATTACAAAACGGTGTCACCAGTAGTGGAAAATAGCCTAAACACTAAAGAATTGATCATTTCTTTCAGTCTTCCATGTTCTTTTTAGCTTCACAACTATCAAAACGTTCCTAGCATTGGAACTATATAGTTTAGAAATATAACCTTCACGCTTGTGCCTTGATAACAAATTCTTGTCGTGCTGAAGGGGAAAAGTAAAACGTCTTGACTCTTAATCTTCTTTCAGATCGTAGCTGTAATCCAAGCCTGATGGGTCTCATATCCCAGATAACTTCTCCAACCATTACCCCAGCAAATGTAACAAACCTATTGGCTACACCTGCTCCTCCAAAGGCTCTGCAATGGTGGGACCCCCAGAATATTATTGGACTTATTATTTTCGTCCTTTGCCTCTTGTACTCAAGGTGAGAACCCAAGACATTCATGCTTCTTATTTCTAATAAATATTTTTTTCTGTGAGGAGTATAATTCTAATACGGGTTCCCTGGTGGTCGAGCAGTTAGGATTTGCACTGCTGTCGACCTGGGTTTGATTCCAGTCCGGGAAACAAGAGGTTACACCACCCTGAAGCCAAGCAGGGTAGTCCACTTAGGAGCTGTATGCTGTGGCCCACTGGAGAAGGCAACCCACTCCAGTATCTCTGCCATGAATACCAAGTGGATCAGCATGGGGTGTTGTGGTCCATGAGGTCACCGAGATTCGAACATAACTAAACAATGCAAACACACACAAATAATTCTATTAATCTCTGTAATTCAAAATACATCTAGTGTTGGTGTTTCTCACAGAAGTGTCATTTGTAGTATGTTTTTATAAAGAATAATGTAGACTTTTTTTTTTACAATGTTTAAAATAAACTCAGCTTTGTAAGTATTGCATTCAGTTTTGCTTGAATATGTGGTTATAACAGTATTATCACCTGATAGAAATGACAGAAACCTTGAATTCAAATGAATTCAAATCCTCTTGAAATATTAAGACATTTAATAATCAGTTGACAATAGAACTGAATAGAAAATTAATTTGCGGTTGTTTAACTCCATATGTAGAATCTAGGTTTGCATGCTTCACAAATATGTGAAGTTTTTCCCCAAACTATAGTAGTAGTATTTTAAAGAATGTTTGACAGATAACGAGGTACTACACACCAAGTTGGAAGTTGTAATTCTGCACAGAAAGTTGGTTTCGTGGAAGAAGAAAAAATATTGCCCTCTATGTTGTAATTTTTGCTTACATTATAAAAAATAAATTAAAAAAATGACATATTATGTCAGACAGATTGTTTATGATGTCACTGTAGGCAAAGAAGTCACTTCTGTTTAAAATGTGCCACTAGAATGGATATATTGAAGCTCCAAATCAAAAGCTCCTCCTGTCAGCTTCTCCCACAATTAGTCTTTACATAATAATCCCTGCTGAATATGTTATTTCAAAGAATATTAATCTTTTTTTTTTTATTATTTTTTTTTAACATGACCTATTTTCAGTGTAATATATGTGTGAACATTTTACATTGTGTTTTAGTTTTGTTCTTTTTCCTCACGATTCTGGTTCTGTGCTCTTGTATTTGCAGTATCCGTACCTCCACCAACAGCCAGTTGAACAAACTTACCCTGTCTAGTAATGATGCGTGCATTTTGGACGATACAAATGGGAATGGTGATGTGGAAGATGGTGAGGTCCGTCGTGTTGTGGATAATGAAAAGGATGGCGTCCAATACAACTATGCCTTTTTCCACTTCATGCTCACTCTTGCTTCACTTTACATCATGATGACTCTCAGTAACTGGTACAGGTGAGCGCTAGTTTCATGGGTAACCTTCTAAATCAGGGGTGGGCAAGTTCGGTCCTGGAGGGCCACACACATGCCTGGATTTGATGATGTCCCTGCTGCGCACAGGTGAGTCAATCATTGCTTCAAATCCAAGCTTGTGTGTGTGGCCCTTCAGGACCAAACTTGCCACCCATGTTCGAAAGGTCTTCACTTGATTACAAAAATCTCTCCATTACCATAAAAGGAGGTTGAACTCTCCAAAATTGCTGTTGAATTGGTGTTACTGGTGTGCCAAGACTCATTCTCTATCATGTTTCTGGTTCGATAAACCATTCCTTATCCTGTTTTCATTATAGGCAATTGAGATAGTTATCACAATTGTAAAATTCAGAGACTGTGCTTTACCACAACTGCATAAATACTGAGGAAGATGGCTTGGATGTGCAGCCAATGAGTTGCTTAATGTGCCAGCCAGTCAGCATAATGGAGCTGAATTGAGTGACCCCATTGAAGAGACAAGCAGCTGCAGGGTCCAGCTCCCACTGACACTAGCAATGTCTCTCCACGCATCTTAGACTTTAGGAGACTCCCAAATATATGTGCTATATTTATTTCAAGTGACTATTGTAGATTTGATGCATGGCCTCTTTACCTACCCCAAAGTCTGTCCTGTTGATCATCTTAATCTGCAGTGAGGTATATACAATATTATATGGACAGCCTACTGAGCTGATCATCGTCCACCCCTGACAGAGAATGAAACACAAGCCTGCTAGTCTCTGAACACTAACATTCAGATCCAGCTTTTAAAAGCTACATTATACTATATTTCTTCAAATATTTTTATTGATCATATTAAATAAACAAATTAAACCCTTTTCAATGAAAATTACAATGGTCCTTTTAAATGTTTATATGTTTTATATAAAAGCTTTTTAGCAACTGGAACAAGAACATGTCATAGTTTAATGGAGCATTTGAGAAAAAAACAATCTGTATACATTTGTATGTTGGAAATAATAATAAAAAAAAAAAATTGTTTTTGTTTTGTTACAGTCCGGATGCAGATTTTAAAACTATGACTAGCAAGTGGCCGGCTGTTTGGGTGAAGATCAGCTCCAGCTGGGTGTGTCTGCTGCTGTATTTCTGGACCATGATAGCACCAGTCGTCCTCCCCAACCGAGACTTTGATTAAAGATCTTAATTTCTGTCCTGTTGGAAATTACACCCTTCAAATATTGCTAAAATAATTTGTTGGCTTATGCAAAAGACCAAAAAAAAAAAAAAACGAACATAATTTGTATCTTGTTTTTGCTATTAGTCATGCTAAATTAATCCTTTGATTTATTTGTGATGTCTTTAAAGCTTTATAATATATATATATATATTACTGCATTTGTATCTGCCACAGCTGAGCTGATATATGGTATCCAAGAACAATGTATTTCTTTTTCATTCCTTCAGTATATTGCTGTTGAATTTTCTAAATGAATAAATAAAAGTTGCACACATTCCTCCATTGGCTTGCCTTTAAGAAGTTAAAGGGACACTGTAATAGAAGCTTTTTGAATGTAAATTTAAAGTAATGATATTTGAGGAGGGAGGTAAAGCCACATATGCCTCGCCTATTGTTTCAGTGTCTCTGCCTGTTACATTTTGCTCCATCCTAACGTCTGTTGCATTGTTTACTTATGAGGGTGGGTAGGTCTCCGTTTGTATTACCACAGCATAAATAATGGATAATGAATGGCTCCAAAGCCTGTGATTTCTATCTGCACTGTGCACTGAAAGAAAGGAGACCTGCTTCCCCCACTAGGAAGCAATGGCAAAGATTGTTATCCATTATGAGAGAGTAGAATGAAACAGGCAGAGGCACTGAAAACGGAATGATTAAAATATTTAAAACTTTTTCAGGGGCAGAAACATAATTGAAAACCATTCTTCATATTCAGATTGAAAAGCGTTTCAATTACGCTGTCCCTTTTTAATACAGTTGTATCGTTTTTGTACACTGTTCTGCAAATCTTTTAAAGATCAGACTTCCTTTCAGTGTTTCCTGCAAGTTTGATTGGGTAATGCAGAGCATTGCAGTCATTGGGAGCACCAAGTATGGCCGCCATGTTGGAATTTTAATGTTTGTGTTTTAACGGTTTTGTTTGGTTTGATGGTCTGAAGAATGCTTCTGAACGCTGCCTGGATTTTAATTATTAATGGAGACAGAATTGTTATAAATGTGATGTACAAGAGTGACATAAGCACTTAAGAGATTTGCACTGTAATGTATACACTGTGTTTAATATATAAAATGTTAACTCATTAAACCTTTGTCTGCCATTTTTTTTTTCTGCTAGGCTTACTTAAAAGATGTTTTGTAACTTATTTCCTCAACCAATCAACTAAAAAGGCTTTAAAATATGTGAACAATTACTATATTCTAGCAAAAAAAATATGGAGCTTTAGTTTTCCTTTTATTAACATTTAGTAATCATTTTCCATGGTCTTTTAATGTAATTTATTTATTAAGATCCTTTCTGTGTTCCTTTTTCACAGGTATTTGTCACTCCTGGATGGGCTTTATTGGACAGAATGCCATTTTAAAAAGCCACAGTAGAGGTAACAGCTAGGGTAAGATATTAAAGTGCCAGTAAAAATAAGGGTATTTGCCACCAGTCCATGAGACAGACGCTCATTATCAAGCACTGGTGCTTTCAGTTTGATCTTCATGGATAATGGAGTTGTATGGCGGAATTAAAGGTTGCGAGTTGTGGAAGGGTTTCCAAGAGTTGCTGCCATGATGCTGAAGCAGCTGCACCAAAAAAATCTTAGTGTTGCATGCATCAACCGGTTATATTCATTTTCTGAATTTCAAAGGGCGTGGTTGTTGTTCAGGCCTTCAGTTGTGTTCCGACTCTCGGCCAGGCACATCTGTCGGTGTTACTGGTTGTGCCGATCCATATTATTGGCAAACATACTGGAGTAGGCTGCCAGTTTCTTCTCCAGTGGACTGCAATTTGTTTGACCTTTTTGCTATGTCCTGCCCATCTTTGGTGACCTTACATGATATAGCTCACAGCTTCATTGAGATACACAAGACCTTTCATGACAATGTAGCGATCCAAAAGGGAAAGGGCATTCTACCCTAGATCAAAAAAGTTGAGAGCCACTGCCCTAGACAGTGGTGGGCAACGCTGTCCTACAAGGGCCGCCACAGTCTAGGATTTCAATCTCTCCGCAAGAGGCAAGGGGGAACAATCCAAATGAAATGGAGGAACCAACCTGGACTGTTGGTAGCCCTTGTAGGACCGAGTTGCCCACCATTGGCCTAGACCATGACGTGTTACAAATGATAGAATACCAAGTTCTATCCTCAGCAATCATTGCAGGTTGTTGACATGTAAAATGGTAGGTTTGATTATCAAGTTCTAATGTCATAAAATCAGAGAATACCATAATAAACCTATTTAAACCTGTGGTGTCGACTATGGTGGGAAATCGCTTAATCGGAGCACATTGTTGCTAGAGTGGTCCCTGGTATATCCTAAATAAGTTTATTTCATGTTCGATAACCACCAATATGGAAAAAGCTGCTTCCTAGGATACAAAAGATTTGTTTAATGGTTATAAAAATGATTGGGATTGGGTTTTGTTCCTATAAAAAAGTAGCAATTGAGAACATGAAGGCAGTATGTATTTTTTGTGTTGCCCGCACCCATTATGAATTTTAAGCATAATATAGGCACAAATAAACTATATAACCCCTTAACGTTTTTCAATACTACCTAAAAATCACATTTCATAAAAGCTTGACCTGTTTCTTATCTTATTGTAGTAAGATTAAATTAAATTTACTATAAGGCTTCCATTTTCTCTCTTCCTGTATATTCCTGGCTGCATTTACCTATGGGTTTAATATCCAAACTGATAGTTATGACAGAATGAGCTCCTTACAGTTAAAGGGACATAGAATATTTCTGGATATACCTGTGTATCAACTTACTTTTTTGTGCTTTTATTTTATTAAGAATTGTTTATAAGCTCTGTTCTTTTTCTACCTAAATCATCCAATTTGTACCTATTTGGGTCTGCTCGCTGTAGCTCATGCAACTCATGAATACACAGATGGTGAAGTGCAGTGTTTTAAATTAGCCTGTCAGTGACCTCTCTTAATTTAGATGGTTCCACTGATTGTTTACCATGAGACCGTGCAACCCCTGTACTTCTAAGTTCACTATCTTTATAAACTATATGGGGACAACCAGTTGGGAACTATTTGTACATTTTTAGGAAGGAAAAAAACAGAACTTTTAAGCACTTCTTAATAAAATAAAGTGCACAAAACAGGTATATTCTATCCCTAGTGAAATCCAGAATCCTACCATGTCCCTTTAATGTATTGGCCCACTTGAGATCTTGTACGCTATAGCAATGACATTGTGATCTCCCGTATTTATCGGCGTATAACACGCACTTTTTCTCCCTGAAAATAGGGGGCAAATGATAGGTGCGTGTTATGCCGATATTCCCTCCCCCCTCCTCAACCTAAACCCCCCCTAAATACCTCCCCCTCTCCCTTTCCCCTCACTTACCTGCTTCTGCTCCGGCCTCCGCTCCTTCTTGACATTGCACACATGTGACGTCACATGCGCGCCACGTCATTAGCATATACCGAGTGCCGGCACGTGACGTCACGCCGGGTTATTTTATTATTTTTTTTTAACATGACCTATTTTCAGTGTAATATATGTGTGAACATTTTACATTGTGTTTTAGTTTTGTTCTTTTTCCTCACGATTCTGGTTCTGTGCTCTTGTATTTGCAGTATCCGTACCTCCACCAACAGCCAGTTGAACAAACTTACCCTGTCTAGTAATGATGCGTGCATTTTGGACGATACAAATGGGAATGGTGATGTGGAAGATGGTGAGGTCCGTCGTGTTGTGGATAATGAAAAGGATGGCGTCCAATACAACTATGCCTTTTTCCACTTCATGCTCACTCTTGCTTCACTTTACATCATGATGACTCTCAGTAACTGGTACAGGTGAGCGCTAGTTTCATGGGTAACCTTCTAAATCAGGGGTGGGCAAGTTCGGTCCTGGAGGGCCACACACATGCCTGGATTTGATGATGTCCCTGCTGCGCACAGGTGAGTCAATCATTGCTTCAAATCCAAGCTTGTGTGTGTGGCCCTTCAGGACCAAACTTGCCACCCATGTTCGAAAGGTCTTCACTTGATTACAAAAATCTCTCCATTACCATAAAAGGAGGTTGAACTCTCCAAAATTGCTGTTGAATTGGTGTTACTGGTGTGCCAAGACTCATTCTCTATCATGTTTCTGGTTCGATAAACCATTCCTTATCCTGTTTTCATTATAGGCAATTGAGATAGTTATCACAATTGTAAAATTCAGAGACTGTGCTTTACCACAACTGCATAAATACTGAGGAAGATGGCTTGGATGTGCAGCCAATGAGTTGCTTAATGTGCCAGCCAGTCAGCATAATGGAGCTGAATTGAGTGACCCCATTGAAGAGACAAGCAGCTGCAGGGTCCAGCTCCCACTGACACTAGCAATGTCTCTCCACGCATCTTAGACTTTAGGAGACTCCCAAATATATGTGCTATATTTATTTCAAGTGACTATTGTAGATTTGATGCATGGCCTCTTTACCTACCCCAAAGTCTGTCCTGTTGATCATCTTAATCTGCAGTGAGGTATATACAATATTATATGGACAGCCTACTGAGCTGATCATCGTCCACCCCTGACAGAGAATGAAACACAAGCCTGCTAGTCTCTGAACACTAACATTCAGATCCAGCTTTTAAAAGCTACATTATACTATATTTCTTCAAATATTTTTATTGATCATATTAAATAAACAAATTAAACCCTTTTCAATGAAAATTACAATGGTCCTTTTAAATGTTTATATGTTTTATATAAAAGCTTTTTAGCAACTGGAACAAGAACATGTCATAGTTTAATGGAGCATTTGAGAAAAAAACAATCTGTATACATTTGTATGTTGGAAATAATAATAATAAAAAAAAAATTGTTTTTGTTTTGTTACAGTCCGGATGCAGATTTTAAAACTATGACTAGCAAGTGGCCGGCTGTTTGGGTGAAGATCAGCTCCAGCTGGGTGTGTCTGCTGCTGTATTTCTGGACCATGATAGCACCAGTCGTCCTCCCCAACCGAGACTTTGATTAAAGATCTTAATTTCTGTCCTGTTGGAAATTACACCCTTCAAATATTGCTAAAATAATTTGTTGGCTTATGCAAAAGACCAAAAAAAAAAAAAAACGAACATAATTTGTATCTTGTTTTTGCTATTAGTCATGCTAAATTAATCCTTTGATTTATTTGTGATGTCTTTAAAGCTTTATAATATATATATATATATTACTGCATTTGTATCTGCCACAGCTGAGCTGATATATGGTATCCAAGAACAATGTATTTCTTTTTCATTCCTTCAGTATATTGCTGTTGAATTTTCTAAATGAATAAATAAAAGTTGCACACATTCCTCCATTGGCTTGCCTTTAAGAAGTTAAAGGGACACTGTAATAGAAGCTTTTTGAATGTAAATTTAAAGTAATGATATTTGAGGAGGGAGGTAAAGCCACATATGCCTCGCCTATTGTTTCAGTGTCTCTGCCTGTTACATTTTGCTCCATCCTAACGTCTGTTGCATTGTTTACTTATGAGGGTGGGTAGGTCTCCGTTTGTATTACCACAGCATAAATAATGGATAATGAATGGCTCCAAAGCCTGTGATTTCTATCTGCACTGTGCACTGAAAGAAAGGAGACCTGCTTCCCCCACTAGGAAGCAATGGCAAAGATTGTTATCCATTATGAGAGAGTAGAATGAAACAGGCAGAGGCACTGAAAACGGAATGATTAAAATATTTAAAACTTTTTCAGGGGCAGAAACATAATTGAAAACCATTCTTCATATTCAGATTGAAAAGCGTTTCAATTACGCTGTCCCTTTTTAATACAGTTGTATCGTTTTTGTACACTGTTCTGCAAATCTTTTAAAGATCAGACTTCCTTTCAGTGTTTCCTGCAAGTTTGATTGGGTAATGCAGAGCATTGCAGTCATTGGGAGCACCAAGTATGGCCGCCATGTTGGAATTTTAATGTTTGTGTTTTAACGGTTTTGTTTGGTTTGATGGTCTGAAGAATGCTTCTGAACGCTGCCTGGATTTTAATTATTAATGGAGACAGAATTGTTATAAATGTGATGTACAAGAGTGACATAAGCACTTAAGAGATTTGCACTGTAATGTATACACTGTGTTTAATATATAAAATGTTAACTCATTAAACCTTTGTCTGCCATTTTTTTTTTCTGCTAGGCTTACTTAAAAGATGTTTTGTAACTTATTTCCTCAACCAATCAACTAAAAAGGCTTTAAAATATGTGAACAATTACTATATTCTAGCAAAAAAAATATGGAGCTTTAGTTTTCCTTTTATTAACATTTAGTAATCATTTTCCATGGTCTTTTAATGTAATTTATTTATTAAGATCCTTTCTGTGTTCCTTTTTCACAGGTATTTGTCACTCCTGGATGGGCTTTATTGGACAGAATGCCATTTTAAAAAGCCACAGTAGAGGTAACAGCTAGGGTAAGATATTAAAGTGCCAGTAAAAATAAGGGTATTTGCCACCAGTCCATGAGACAGACGCTCATTATCAAGCACTGGTGCTTTCAGTTTGATCTTCATGGATAATGGAGTTGTATGGCGGAATTAAAGGTTGCGAGTTGTGGAAGGGTTTCCAAGAGTTGCTGCCATGATGCTGAAGCAGCTGCACCAAAAAAATCTTAGTGTTGCATGCATCAACCGGTTATATTCATTTTCTGAATTTCAAAGGGCGTGGTTGTTGTTCAGGCCTTCAGTTGTGTTCCGACTCTCGGCCAGGCACATCTGTCGGTGTTACTGGTTGTGCCGATCCATATTATTGGCAAACATACTGGAGTAGGCTGCCAGTTTCTTCTCCAGTGGACTGCAATTTGTTTGACCTTTTTGCTATGTCCTGCCCATCTTTGGTGACCTTACATGATATAGCTCACAGCTTCATTGAGATACACAAGACCTTTCATGACAATGTAGCGATCCAAAAGGGAAAGGGCATTCTACCCTAGATCAAAAAAGTTGAGAGCCACTGCCCTAGACAGTGGTGGGCAACGCTGTCCTACAAGGGCCGCCACAGTCTAGGATTTCAATCTCTCCGCAAGAGGCAAGGGGGAACAATCCAAATGAAATGGAGGAACCAACCTGGACTGTTGGTAGCCCTTGTAGGACCGAGTTGCCCACCATTGGCCTAGACCATGACGTGTTACAAATGATAGAATACCAAGTTCTATCCTCAGCAATCATTGCAGGTTGTTGACATGTAAAATGGTAGGTTTGATTATCAAGTTCTAATGTCATAAAATCAGAGAATACCATAATAAACCTATTTAAACCTGTGGTGTCGACTATGGTGGGAAATCGCTTAATCGGAGCACATTGTTGCTAGAGTGGTCCCTGGTATATCCTAAATAAGTTTATTTCATGTTCGATAACCACCAATATGGAAAAAGCTGCTTCCTAGGATACAAAAGATTTGTTTAATGGTTATAAAAATGATTGGGATTGGGTTTTGTTCCTATAAAAAAGTAGCAATTGAGAACATGAAGGCAGTATGTATTTTTTGTGTTGCCCGCACCCATTATGAATTTTAAGCATAATATAGGCACAAATAAACTATATAACCCCTTAACGTTTTTCAATACTACCTAAAAATCACATTTCATAAAAGCTTGACCTGTTTCTTATCTTATTGTAGTAAGATTAAATTAAATTTACTATAAGGCTTCCATTTTCTCTCTTCCTGTATATTCCTGGCTGCATTTACCTATGGGTTTAATATCCAAACTGATAGTTATGACAGAATGAGCTCCTTACAGTTAAAGGGACATAGAATATTTCTGGATATACCTGTGTATCAACTTACTTTTTTGTGCTTTTATTTTATTAAGAATTGTTTATAAGCTCTGTTCTTTTTCTACCTAAATCATCCAATTTGTACCTATTTGGGTCTGCTCGCTGTAGCTCATGCAACTCATGAATACACAGATGGTGAAGTGCAGTGTTTTAAATTAGCCTGTCAGTGACCTCTCTTAATTTAGATGGTTCCACTGATTGTTTACCATGAGACCGTGCAACCCCTGTACTTCTAAGTTCACTATCTTTATAAACTATATGGGGACAACCAGTTGGGAACTATTTGTACATTTTTAGGAAGGAAAAAAACAGAACTTTTAAGCACTTCTTAATAAAATAAAGTGCACAAAACAGGTATATTCTATCCCTAGTGAAATCCAGAATCCTACCATGTCCCTTTAATGTATTGGCCCACTTGAGATCTTGTACGCTATAGCAATGACATTGTGATCTCCCGTATTTATCGGCGTATAACACGCACTTTTTCTCCCTGAAAATAGGGGGCAAATGATAGGTGCGTGTTATGCCGATATTCCCTCCCCCCTCCTCAACCTAAACCCCCCCTAAATACCTCCCCCTCTCCCTTTCCCCTCACTTACCTGCTTCTGCTCCGGCCTCCGCTCCTTCTTGACATTGCACACATGTGACGTCACATGCGCGCCACGTCATTAGCATATACCGAGTGCCGGCACGTGACGTCACGCCGGGTCAAGAAGGAGCGGAGGCCGGAGCAGAAGAAGGTAAGTGAGGGGAGAGGGGAAGGTATTCAGGAAGGTATTTAGGTTCAGGAGGGGGGTTTAGGTTCAGGAGGGAGGATGAGGAGGGAGGTTGAGGATGGGGGGGTTGAGGAGGAGCAGCGATTTCTGAGTAAACTTTTGTTAAAACAGTTGCTTTTACAGTCATTTTACGTTATTTACCTTATAAGTGTTAATAATATTAATAAAAAAAAGTTCTGAGCTACCCTTATTTTGCTTCAAAGTTCTTTAATTGAAATTTAATTTTTTTCCCCCTGAAATTTCCTTCTTAAAATGAGGTGCGTGTTAATCGCCGATAAATACGGTACTTGTTAAATGTTTTAGATTAAGCTTTATGACCTTTAATTGGTGTGTGTGTGTGTGTGTGTGTATGTATATATATATGTATATATATATGTATATATATATGTATATATATATGTATATATATATGTATATATATATGTATATGTATATATATATGTATATATATATGTATATATATATATACACACAGTGGATATAAAAAGTCTACACATCCCTGTTAAAATGTCAGGTTTCTGTGCTGTAAAAAAATGAGACAAAGATAAATCATTTCAGAACTTTTTCCACCTTTTAATGTGACCTATAAACTGTACAACTCAATTGGAAAACAAACTGAAATATTTTAGGTAGAGGGAAGAAAAAAGAAAAGAAAAATAATATGGTTGCATAAGTCTGCACACCCTCTTATAACTGGGCATGTAGCTGTGTTCAGAATTAAGCAATCACATTCCAAATCGTGTTAAATAGGAGTCAGCATACACCTGCCATCATTTAAAGTGCCTCTGATTAACCCCAAATAAAGTTCAGCTGCTCTAGTTGGTCTTTCCTGAAATTTTCTTAGTCGCATCACACAGCAAAAGCCATGGTTCACAGAGAGCTTCCAAAGCATCCGAGGGATCTCATTGTTAAAAGGTATCAGTCAGGAGAAGGGTACAAAAGAATTTCCAAGACATTAGATATACCATGGAACACAGTGAAGACAGTCATCATCAAGTGGAGAAAATATGGCACAACAGTGACATTACCAAGAACTGGAGCTCCCTCCAAAATTTATGAAAAGACGAGAAGAAAACTGGTCTGTGAGGCTGCCAAGAGGCCTACAGCAACATTAAAGGAGCTGCAGGAATATCTGGCAAGTACTGGCTGTGTGGTACATGTGACAACAATCTCCTGTATTCTTCATATGTCTGGGCTATGGGGTAGAGTGGCAAGACGAAAGCCTTTTCTTACGAAGAAAAACATCCAAGCCAGGCTACATTTTGTGGGAAAAGGTGTTATGGTCTGATGAAACCAAGTTTGAACTTTTTGGCCATAATTCCAAAAGATATGTTTGACGCAAAAACAACACTGCACATCACCAAAAGAACACCATACCCACAGTGAAGCATGGTGGTGGCAGCATCATGCTTTGGGGCTGTTTTTCTTCAGCTGGAACTGCAGCCTTAGTTAAGATAGAGGGAATTATGAACAGTTCCAAATACCAGTCAATATTGGCACAAAACCTTCAGGCTTCTGCTAGAAAGCTGAACATGAAGAGGAACTTCATCTTTCAGCATGACAACGACCCAAAGCATACATCCAAACCAACAAAGGAATGGCTTCACCAGAAGAAGATTAAAGTTTTGGAATGGCCCATCCAGAGCCCAGACCTGAATCTGATTGAAAATCTGTGGGGTGATCTGAAGAGGGCTGTGCACAGGAGATGCCCTCGCAATCTGACAGATTTGGAGTGTTTTTGCAAAGAAGAGTGGGCAAATCTTGCCAAGTCAAAATGTGCCATGCTGATAAAAGAGGAGAAAGAGACACTTGGATGTATGATACAGTCATAAATGTTTTTTTTTTTTTCAATGGGAAGCCCTTAAACCAACTATAAGAGATACAAATATATATGTGTAAAAACCCTTGTATCCGTCACTAGTTCAAATGAAAGGAAGTGGTAATTTGCAGATGATTGAGATGATATACATGATTCCGATAGGTGGTAATGACCCAGACCCCTGTAGGACAAATGGTATTATTGACAACAATTGCAGCTTGAATTGTTAATGTTTCCATTTGCATCATTTCTTCTCTTATCAGTTGAATTATATATGAAGAACAGATCTGTGTATATTCCTAAAACAGGATGATATCTTACAATCTATTTCATTATTAACGTAATTAGAGTGGCTTTTCAAAACATTTTTGGAAGACTTTTACCCACCCTGTAAAAAATGTTTAACTTGACCCCTTATGGGGTAACAGTTTAGTAAATACTGTATATACTCGAGTATAAGCCGAGGCACCTGTTTTACCACAAAATACAGGGAAAACTTAGTGACTCGAGTATAAGCCGAGGGTGGGAAATGTGCTGCCCCCTGTGTCCCTCTTGTGTGCCCTCTGTGTCCCTTTCTTGTGTCCACCCTCTCTCTCCCCTGTTTCTCTTCCCCCCTCTCCCTCCCCTGTGTCTCTCCCCCCCATCTCCCTCCCCTGTGGTCTCTCCCCTATCTCCCTCCCGTGTCTCTTCCCCTCCTCTCCCTCCCCTGTGTCTCTTCCCCCCTCTCCCTTGTGTCTCTTTCCCTCCTTTATCACCCTCCTCAAACCCCCTCCTCATCCTCCCTCCTACTCATTTGCTCCCTCATCCTTCCTCCTCCTCCTCCTCCGTCCTCCTCCTCCCTCCTCATTACCTTCCTCCCTCATCATTGCCTCCCTCCCTCCTCCCTCCTCCTCATTATCTCCCTCCTCCTCATAACTAAGAGATTTTTCTTCTGCATCTATTAAGTAAAAGGTTCTTTGTGTCTATAGCCAAAAATCCATAATTGGCATTCCTGCTGGTTACAATTCTAGCTGCAAGTTACATATTTTGATTTAAATCCTTACTCCATTCTAATTCATTCATGAATCACCACATATTAATGTTATACCATGTCCCATGTACAGTAGAGTGTTCTCATTGACAAGACCACGGGTGTTAAAAGGTCATATAGATATTCTACACACCTTACATCCCTATAAACATCCCTATAGACATTAATAAGATACTACAGTAGACTCTCAGTTATCCGGCACCTACGGGGATTGGTAGATGACGGATAAATGTAGTTTCTGGTTGCTTTGAGAGTTACTAATAAAAGAGGCCTAGATTAGCTGCACATAGGATGCTCTGCTAAGTATATTTGTCAATGAGGGCTGTTCTAGCAGCAGCAGCTTTCACTCCTCACTTACACACAGGTACGTTTGGCTGGAGGGTGCGGTGCTGAACCCGGGGAATGTAACGCCAACACTGCCATAGCTCAGTCGCTCATGCTTGTCTGCTTCCAGGTAACATTGAGTTGCGGACATACAGTGGATGATCTCTAGGTGCCTGTAAGCATATTGTGGCATGACAACCTGGCTCCTGGCATTTTTTGAGCCCTGTAAAATTGTATTTTTATTGAAAGTTCAGTATTCAATTTTTTTTGGGTTGCTTGAGTTCTGGTTAACTGAGAATCTACCGTACTTCCCTTAGAATTAGAGGAGCAAGGGTATCTAGCGTCATGTTCATGAGATACTCTGTATTTCTTACAGACTTCGGAGGTTCTGCCACCTCAGTAGACTGCTGTAACCAACCAGTCTAGTTGCTTATTGGTAGAAACTTGCTGTCATGAATTTGTCATGTTTATGCATTATAATAATGAATTTGCCTTGAACAGGGCCATGTCCTATCCCTGGCAGACCTCATTTTGTTCTCAGTCCCAGGCAACTTGATAAACATGTTTTTTTTGCCAGTATCCACCCATTTTTTGTTTTATGGCTGAAAACATTTCAAGACTCACCTCAACACCTTGGGTTTCAACATTTAAGTTGGCTTATGTTCCACATACGATTCCTTCTCACAGACTGTAGGTTCCTAAATCCATTGGGGGTGTGTGTTGTTCAGTCGTGTCTGACTCTCTGTGACCTCATGGACCAAAACACACCATGCTGATCCACTTGGTATTCATGGCAGAGATACTGGAGTGGGTTGCCAGTTCCTTCTCCAGTGGGCCACTATTTGTTTTATCTCTCTGCTATGACCTGCCCATCATGGGTGACCCTACATGGTATAGCTCACAGCTTCATTGAAATATACAAGCCCATTCACCACAACAAGGTAGCGATCCAGAAGGGAGTGGATATATATAATTATAATTATCAAACCTCAAGAAGATTGGCTAGTGAAAAATTAATTTAAATTACCCAAGATTCACAAATAATGTAATGCTTGCCAATAACAAAGATGGCTACCAGAGCGCTTTCTCTCTCTCTCTCTCTCTCTCATACAGCAGGGGTGGGCAAGTCCGGTCCTTGAGAAGCCCACACAAGCCTGTATTTGAGGATATCCTTTCAGTGCACAGGTGAGTCAATCAAGAAGTGACTGACTCAACTGTACGCTGCAGGGAAAACTTAAAATCCTGGCCTGTGTGGGGTTTCCCAGGACCAAACTGTCCCACCCCTGTCATACAGAAATTATTTTCCTGTTAACAGGAAAAGGAGCATAGAAGCTCAATATGAGGCCTAAGATGGCCCCATACCTGGGAGATTGTAACTCTCACTGGGTAGGCCCTGGGCAAAAATGGACCAGATGAGTATATTTATATGAGTATATATGGTACGTATAATTAAAAGTGTAGCCTCTGTCCCTCCCACAAGCAGAACCCCAGCACATGGAAAGCTGTGTGTGAGGAAACAACACAGCAGGCGAATCTGTGCTGTGTGTGCCCTGTGCTGTATATCATAGCTCCAAAATAATGAGCGGAAAGTTAAGAAGAATGAACACCAATATCCCACAACTTGCAGTGTCAGTACATGTGTATATGTATATATGTATATATATATATATATATATATATATATATATATATATATATATATATATATCTGTGTGTATGCATATTTATGTCTGTATTAGTGTGGAGCAGGAAAGCTTCTCTTTTCATAAAGCAGGCTGCTAGTTGGTGACATAGCAAGAGGTCCAGCCCCCAAACCATGATGTCACTGTCAGTCAGAAGAGTTTAATAGAATTACATTCCTGCAACCTGATTGGTTGCAGTCACTTAGGAGGAGGAACAACACTCTACCTGAGCTGTGAGGAAGAGACGGGGCTGGGAATTAAACATCAGCAAACAATCACATATTATAATTGTCTAACTGCGATTTGTCGTCACGCTTCAGACGAATCGCAGTTAGACAATTATAAACTGCTGCGCATTGCGCAGAGCGCAGCGCGAGCAGCGCAAGTGCAGAGAGCGGCGCGAGCCGCGCTTGCGCGGCCCAAGAGCAGATTAAAGAGTGGGGAAGGGGGGGGGGGGGGTAGAGGCGCAGAGGGAGAGTGGGGAAGAGGGGAGGGAGAGTGGGGAAGAGGGGGGGAGAGGCACAGAGGGAGAGTGGGGAAGAGGGAGAGTGGGGAAGAGGGGGGGGGAGAGGCACGGAGGGAGAGTGGGGAAGAGGGATAATGGGGAAGAGGGGGGGAAGAGGCACGGCACAGAGTGAGAGTGGGGAAGAGGCACAGAGGGAGGGGGGAGAGACACAGAGGGATAGGTGGGAAAGAGACACAGGGGAGGTAGAGGAGGGGGAAAAGACACACGGGAGGGAGAACAGGGGGAAGATACACATGGGAGGGAAATGGGGGGGGGAGAGGGGAACAGACACAGGGGGGAAGGGGGAAAGAGACACAGGGGAGTGAGAGGAGGGGGAAGAGACACAGGGGAGAGAGTGCAGGGGGGAAGATACACAAGGGAGGGAAATGGAGACACGAGGAAGGCCGTAACAGACACAGGGGGAGGGGGAAAGAGACACAGGCCAGGGGGGAACAGACACAGGGGAGGGTTGGGGGAGACACAGGGGGGGGAAGAGATGCATGGGAGGGAGAAGGGGGAAAGAGACACAGGGGAGGGGTTTAGAGACACGGAGGGAGAGGGAGGTAAAAACACAGGGGGGCAGGAGATACAAAGGAGGTAGACGAGGTGGAAGGAGACACAAGGGAGGGAGAGGAGGGGGGAAATAAGACACGAGGGAGGAAGTAGACAGAGGGAGAGACTCGCAATGAGCTCCAAAGGGGCTCATCACAAGGCCAGTAAAGTAGAGGGGGAGAGGCTTACATTGTGTGGCAAACAGCATTGCCAGGCTTCAGTTTTTATTGCCGTCATTTTTGACGGGCAAGTCGCTAGTGCAATAAAATAAAATGTATGTTTGATTTTCTCTGTGAAAAATGTACATTTTTAAAAAAATTCAAAAACTATTTAAACATGTTTAACGCGATCTTTATTGTGAGGTGCTGAATTAACTGGCCATTTAAAGTTGATCAAAAATAGACTTCAATATTAGTTTAGCCCTTGAAGCTATCTCATAAGGACATGCATAAATAATAAGGCTGGAGTCTGTAACTATTCTACACTAGCGACTTGCCCATCAAAAATGACGGCATGATGGATTTCTATAAATTGTCCCTTCCCCCCTCTCCCTTACACTGCGTCTCCCCCACCTCTCCCTTACACTGCGTCTCCCCCACCTCTCCCTTACACTGCGTCTCCCCCACCTCTCCCGTACCCTGCGTCTCCCCCACCTCTCCCGTACCCTGTGTCTCTCCCCCCCCCCTCTACCTTCCCCTGCGTCTCTCCCCCCCTCTACCTTCCCCTGCGTCTCTCCCCCCCTCTACCTTCCCCTGCGTCTCTCCCCCCCCCCTCTGCGTCTCTCCCCCCCTTCTGCCTTCCCATGCGTCTCCCCCCCCCCTCTGCCTTCCCCTGCGTCTCCCCCCCTCTGCCTTCCCCTGCGTCTCTCCCTCCCCCTCTGCCTTCCCCTGCGTCTCTCCCTCCCCCTCTGCCTTCCCCTGCGTCTCTCCCTCCCCCTCTGCCTTCCCCTGCGTCTCTCCCTCCCCCTCTGCCTTCCCCTGCGTCTCTCCCTCCCCCTTCCCCTGCGTCTCTGTCTTCCCCTGCGTCTCTTCCTCCCCCTCTCCCTTGCCCTGCGTCTCTTCCTCCCCCTCTCCCTTCCCCTGCGTCTCTTCCTCCCCCCTCTCCCGTACCGTGTCTCTCCCCCCCTCTACCTTCCCCTGCGTCTCTCCCCCCCTCTACCTTCCCCTGCGTCTCTGCCTTCCCCTGCGTCTCTCCCCCCCTCTGCCTTCCCCTGCGTCTCTCCCCCCCCTCTACCTTCCCCTGCGTCTCTCCCTCACCCTTCCCCTGCGTCTCTTCCTCACCCTCTACCTTCCCCTGCGTCTCTTCCTCACCGTCTACCTTCCCCTGCGTCTCTTCCTCCCCCTCTACCTTCCCCTGCGTCTTTCCCCCTTCTCCCTTCCCCTGCGTCTCTTTCCCCTTCTCCTGCTTCTCTTTCCCCCTTCTCCCTTCCCCCGCGTCTCTTTCCCACTTCTCCCTTCCCCTGCGTCTCTTTCCCCCCTCTCCCTTTCGCTGCATCTCCTGTCTCTCTTCCCCCTCCCTTCCCCTGTGTCACATACCCCCGCCTCACCCTCCCAGTGTCTCTTTCCCTCCTCTCCCTTCCTGTGTATCCTTTCACCTTCCCTTCCCGTGTCTCATACCCTCCTCGACCCTCCCGTGTCTCTTTCCCCTCCCCTGTGTCTCTCCCCCCCCCCTCCCATCCCATCCCCTATGTCTCACCCCCCGCCCCCACTTGTTTGCCATTACCTCCTTCATAAGAATGACAACAATTCACAGATTGACAACTATTATAGTTGATTATATTTCAGATTTACATCCTATTTGCTAGCAAAATATGATGGCACAGTGGTAACTCAGGACCTTTAGCTCCACAAACAACTGCATTACTTTTTTTTAGTTATTTGATCACCTGTTGCATTAGCTGCTAGAATATAGTGAAGTAGTTAAATTGACTATTCCAGAAAACTTCTGCACCTGATTCTATTAAAATAATTCATTGTAACTCATTACTCATTCAGGCAGAGGCAACACATTGAAATAGCCTGACTTCCACTGATCATAACTCCATGAATTCAGCATCAATTTGGAAAATTATAACACGTTTTCACTATGCTTTTCCATCCTCTATGTATTAGAGCACATATAAGGGACGTTTATGGTCCTTCAATAAATAACTCTAAAGAGGCGTTGGACGTACCTTAAATACAAAGGTCATATAAATAAACATTTATGTTGTTTAAGTAGAAAAGGAGGATACTGATGCAACGAATAATTTGTTTTCAGGATCAGAATGGAAATGCAATGTTTTTTTTGTTTGTTTTTTTATTTGTTTGCCTTTTCTGTGGATCTATTAACAATTCACTGTATATCAGAGGAGATCTAAAACGATTTAACTTGATGAACCAAAAATAATTTTCAACCTCAATTTCAATAACACTGCTTCCAAGAGTAATATTTGCTTTAGATGTTTCGTGTTACCAAACTTTTTATTATATGGCATTTGAGGGTCCTTTTCTATTTCAGGGCCGCATCCCGTAGGAACAGTGGGGTTGAGAGCTGAAATAGTTCTTTGCCCGCAGTACATGTTTTGCACCACCAGGTGGTGATGTGGTGCAGAGCTTAACCACAGTCTTCTGACGGTATGCGGCCCCAAAATAGACTAGATCCCATTTGGGATAAATCGATTATTACGCTTAAGTGGTCAGATCAAGAATGCATTGGTGGTCTCAGGAGTGGGAAGCTTTGTTGAGTGTTTTTAAGACTGTTTAATTACTTTTGTTCAAGGGCTTTTTAGATAAGGTATCCATATTGTGTCACCTAAATAGATGTTTAAATGCAAATGGTAAATAAACAAAACACCACAATTAATATATATATTTATTTGACCATGCATACAAACTGACATTTTAAATCAATTGCCACTTTTGTTTATAAAATGTTAATGGATAAACAGGGATAGAAAAATAAACATTTCCGTAAGCACAAAAGTTTAAAACAATGTTATATATATATATATATATATATATATATATATATATATATATATATATATATATATATATATATATATATATATATATATTATACAAATAGTCTAAAGCAAATATATTTTTTAGACAAGACATCAACCATTATGGAAACACAGAAGCAGCACGACAAACCTTGTCACTAATATAATGCACATTTTAGGCATCAATCCCATCAAATCTGAACATATAACATTCTCATGAGGGTGTCAACATACTCATAACACTCACGGGTGGGACTATAGCTACTGGTGTTGCCTTAACCGGCACAAGATCACACACTTTAAGGATTTATTTTTCAAATATCCTCTGGTGGTTCTTACATTACAGCTCCAGAGCATCAACTAAAAACTTTGAGGGAGAGAGCAGTAAGACTATTAACCTCTTACACCAGGTAGAATTAAGACCTGGAATCTCCTCCATTCAATAGTTCTCTGTAAAGGAAATCACCAAGTTTCACAACACTTTGTTTTAAAAGCTTTGAAGGGTTTTGTGATACTTCTCTGTTGAATATTCAAGATTTTTGATTGTTATTTTTGGCAACAAGGAGTTCTAAGACCCTCCACTGCTTAAGACTTGTTAGTCATTGGCCTACAGCACATGGTAGTAACTTTTATGTCTCCTAAGTAGCTCTGGTGCTTAACACCCTTTAATTGTTATATAATTATAAAATAAGGAACCTTTAATTTCTTAAACACGCTACTTTAAAAAACAAACAAAAAAACATGTACATCTCTTCTCTGTTGCCTACTGGTATTTTGGTATAGGTAGAGAAAATCCTGCGATACGCAATGAAATACCTGGAAGGCGCAGTTAGTCTGATGCCCTAAAGATGGCTAAAATCCCTATAAAGCTTCTATTTCTCCTCTCAAAAGGGAACTATGCCTTCCAGGCAGAAGGATCTATGCCTTCCAGGCAGAAGGATCTATGCCTTCCAGGCAGAAGGATCCCATTGAGGACCACACACACTTTTCTCTACCTATATATTTCTCCTCTGCCTACTTTTTCTTTTTTTGGTATAAGGTTTTTTTAAAGCTCTGTGTTTAAGAAATTAAATAAAGATTCCTTATTTTATTCCTTATTTTTTATACCGTATATACTGGAGTATAAGCCGACCTGAGTATAAGCCGAGGCACCTATTTTACCACAAAATACTGGGAAAATGTAGTGTCTTGAGTATAAGCCGAGGGTGGGAAATGTGCTGCCCCCTGTGTCCCCCTCTTGTGTGCCCCCTCTCTCTCCTCTCTGTCTCTTTCCCCCTCTCTCTCCCCTGTGTCTCTCCCCCCCTCTCCTATACCCTGTGTCTCTTCCCCCTCTCCCACCCGTCTCTCTTCCCCCTCCCTCCCCTGTCTCTTCCCCCATCTCCCTTCCCTGTGTCTCTTCCCCCCTCTCCCTTCCCTGTGTCTCTTTTCCCCCTCTCCCTTCCCTGTGTCTCTTTTCCCCCTCTCCCTTCCCTGTGTCTCTTTTCCCCCTCTCCCTCATGTCTCTTTCCCTCCCATTCCCTTATCATCCTCCCTCCTCCACCCCCTTCCTCACTTTACCCCTCTCTAAATTACCTCCCCCTCTCCCTTTCCCCTCACTTACCTTCCATCAGCAGCTGCTCCTCTGCGCATCTTCCGGCTGTCGAGACCCGGCCAATGCTAATGACGTGACGCGCATGTGATGTCACATCATTCTCATATGCCGAATCCCGACACAGCCGAAGATGCGGAGGAGCAGCTGCTGATGGAAGGTAAGTGAGGGGAAAGGGAGAGGTAATTAAAAAAGGGGAAAAGTGAGGAGGGGGGTTGAGGTTGAGGAGGGGAGTTGAGGAGGGAGGATGATGAGGGGAGTTAAGGAAGGAGGATGATAAGGGAGGGAAAGAGACACAAGCGAGAGGGGGGAAAGAGACACAGGATAGGGAGAGGGGATAGAGACACGGGGGTGGAGAGACACAGGGGGGAAAAGACACAGGGTGACTCAAGTATAAGCCGAGGAGGCCTTTTTCAGCCTTAAAAAAGGTCTGAAAAACTCAGCTTATACGCGAGTATATACGGTATATAGTAACTTTTATGTAGTAAAGTAAAAAGAGTGAATTTTCAAAAGTAATAAATTTTCTTATATAATCATGCAGCTCATATTTAAAAGGATGTCCCTCATGGTAAACCTCAATGGGAAAACAGTTACCTTGCATGTAAACGAAAATGAAGCATTCGCCTTATGGAATAAAGTAAAACATATGTATATCAAGTTATTTCAATAAAACCATGTCTACATTGAATATGAAATTATTTGCAAGACTTTTAGAAAAATAATTTTATCACAAACAGTTCAGATATTTAAGCTATTGTGTCCTGAATAGATTTTGGTACTTGGGACCAACCAGCACTCATGTTGGGAAGAAATAGCATATTGCTTAAGTCTCTAAACTACACCTCCAAAGATGTTGCCATAATTTGTATTATATTTATTATTTTTTTTATTATTTTATGTATAATATTTTAGTCTATTCAGCCAAGAGGTAAACATTTACTAATTACCTTTATGGATGTATTATTCACAACTATGTAGCTTACTACCAGTATAGTCATTTTTAAAATAATTCTGTTAGCCGCTTTTGGTATTGAATAACATTTACAGTCCAACTAAATTCTTAAATGAAACTGTTTTAAGTGTGCTGGGGAAGTATATTAAGGAAATCTATGTAAGGGGTAAATTCATAAAGAAATTGTAGGGATTGCACTGGCAAATGTTTCCCATATAAAACAGGTTTTGCAATATTCTGTAAAGGATATCATAGCCCTGAGATGCTTACGAGATATAGAGGTATATTTACTGTTGATGAGCAGGGTACTGAGCTTTACAGAGTGACTAACATGACTAGTGTAAATTAGCACAATCTGTAAGTGTGTGGTAGTGGTCACCTGTGTCTAGTATCATAATTCATCTTTTCATGTACAATCTTTCTTGATTTAACTAAAATTGGCACTTTGGCATTTCAAGTTAAATCGTATTTATAGATTTATGCACCATTTGTTTTACACTTACTGGAAAACAAATATTTATCTTCATTACACTAAGCATGGGGCCCTCTTTTTATGCAAAATGTAATCGCAGTTTGTTGAATTATTTTGTATTTTCCGTTCAAGTTACGAGGAGGTTACACTATTTATACATTTTGAACATATCTCCCTTTAATGCTCCCAAGTATTCTCCAAAATAACGTGTAAAAATGTATGTACTCTGTTTTTTTTCTTGAAACCAAATGTTTTTTTAAAGGTTTCCACCCCTACCACAAAATGTTCTTTAATGTTTTACATATTTAAAGTGAAAGCTTCAAGGTTTTGCAATAAAGAAATGCTTGAAAAGCAATACATGTATGCATGAAGAAATGATAAACAAGTATAAGCTTACCCTCTGCTCCAATGCAAATGAGAGATTCACACTTTAATTTCTAGAAGCAAACAACATTTACTTATATGTTAAATGATAGTTACATAAATGACTTTTATGTCTGGTAAGCGCTATAAAAAAATATGTTCTGTGCTTTTATTGCATCACTAATGAAAGCATCAACCTGTTTCAAGCCACTATAAAAAGACAACAAAAAAGACAGCCCTATACCTTTTACCACAAGCATATTATACTTTCTCTTCCTTTGATAATTTGGGAGAGAGAGGAATCAGCCAGATCTTGTTATACATTCAAAGTGTTTTGGATATATTACCAATACATTTACCAGTATCTATTCAAATTTTATTAAAAGTTTTGGTATTATAGAAAATATGGCACAATTACATTAAAACGAAAAAGTACCGGTAATCCTTACAGGAATAATTAGGTCCTATTATACCTATGCCATTGCCCATGAACCCTCAATGTGTTAAATTGACAATGTAAAAACTAAACTATTAGTTTTAAGAACCCCTATATTTAATATTGTGTAGACCAAGACAGTTGACAATTAAAAGGGATTGTGTAGGCATTTTTGTTACATAAATGATTTAACCAAGTTATTTAATTGTATCATCCTCAATGGAATTCATTTTAAGCTTAATTTCTAAGAAACTCCCAGTGTAATAGATTCTTGACCTATCTTACTGTTCTCTCTTGTAAGAGCTGATAACCAGTAGAGCTGTAGACCTACGGTAATGTCCACAGGTGAGGGTCTTCATACTGATGTTGTAATGCTGTAAGCAAGCAGACAGTGACATGTTATGTGTCTGCATGCAGAAGCAATACAGTAGTAGTGTAAAGCCTTTTTCCTGTGTGGGTGCAGCCTTAGGTAACATGGCACCCTGCATGACAGTGAGCAGGAATGAAATATTACAGAATTAAAAAATCTGTTACTCTGTGGGTTTCCTAGATGTAAGCAATGTGTAAATATTATATCATAATTACAGTGACAAGGATAAATGTAATTGAATAATATTTAAATTAAACACAATTTTGTCTAAAGAGTATTTTTACCTATGGGGCAGACACTTCTAAATAAGGCTAAATAGTCTACATGGTGACAAATTCTAAACCAGAAACCCAAAATACCCAATTAGATCCCTTGTATATAAAGGGAAAAAATGTATTATTGTTGTTTTTCAATTAGTAATACATAGCAAACCCTGGGCTAGATGATTTATTAGGATTTCTAATTGGTTAGCATTGTACAGAAATTGTCCATGGCAATGGGTTGTTCCCTTTGGAGTTTTCAAGTATTTGTGATGGATCCCTTGCACTATGCAATTCCAATAGTGTGTAAACATGTAACAATAAACTGCACTCTTTCTAATGGACAGCATTTGTTTGAGTGTTGGTCCCAAAATATGAGATAATATTGTAAAAGATTGTAATTTGCAAATTGGATAAAATATTTAGACAACACCTACAGAGCTATAACATAGTCTACAAAAATATTTCATAGCGCATTTCAGACTATGACATCTACCTTGGTTATATCACCAAAGAACACGAGGGACGTTAGGTGTGTTGATTATGTGGTGTCTTCTGAAGATGTTATTACAACATCCCTATTAATTGACGGAAAGCAATGTTTTACTTTTTTTTTTTTTTTAGGGATGCACTAAATCATCTAGTAAAAAAGCTCATCTGGATATGTTTAAAAATACTTCTCATGTCACCATTCAATCAAAACGATTCTCAGGTTGACAGCATCCGCTGTGGCTTTAAAATCTGTCCAAAGTGAATTTGATTGATGGCCACCATTGGGAACCAGTACATGCAATTTATATAAATAATTGTATTTATTTATTTTTAAGCAATACACTTTACCCGGTTTGCAAATTTACCCATTATTATCAGTGTTTTGGACAGATTATGAATCACTATGGGATTGAGAGAAGCATTTTTGCTGAAATCTTAAAGTTAAAATGTAAGTTAAATGCTACATTGTAATATTTTTTTTTTTGGTTCAATACAGATCTGATTTCTAATCAGATATGTAATAAACACATGAAACTTTGTTGTTTACCAATCTGTTACTATGCTTACAACCATAATGTATCTTTCTCAACCCAAATAATTGAACATAGCATAGTAAGTGACCGTGGTCATCAAAAGGGAGACTGTAAAACAAAAATACAAATAACAAAATAATAATAAATAATACATAGTATTATATGGCAAACATAAAAAGAGAAAAAATGTCAAATTTCAGACACAAAAGTATAATAATTTTGAGTAAAATGTGCAAAACAGAGCCTCCTCAAAAAAAAAAAAAAAAAAAAAAAAAAAAAAAAAAAATCGATGAGCTTTAAATACTTTAAATAATGAATAGTTAAGGTATGTTGTAATATGAAAGCATTAGGAAAGCTTGTTGACTTTCATCATAGGAAGTTAAATATTAAAAACAAAGTAAATTAGTTCAGCAAACATTGGGCATGTGAAGTCCAAAATATTTCAAAATACTTGCTTAACATTTTTTGGGAGCTGTATAAATCAGAGTTTCCTGAAATAAATTCAGTAAAATTCTGGCGTTTCATTTAAAGGAGGTTCCAGATGGTTTCTCTTCATGGCAAGCTTTGTAGTGTCATGGAGAAGATTCTGCAAAGGTGACATGAGACTCGGAGTTGGATTTTATGCTTCAGTTTCTGTTTGTGGGTGTTGAGGAATGGTTTTGGGGTGATTTTGTGGTGCCATTCTGTATTTCATGTATTCCACCAATACTTTTCCAACCCAAAGGTTGAGTTACTAATACTAATATATATCATGTGTACTCAACTATCCCAGTATGAACAGAACAGCACCACTTTTTGCCTTTCCATAGAGATTTCAAGGATACAAGACGGCTCCTTTTTGACTTTTAAATGGCAATAAAACCTATTCTTTTTTCTCAAGCACACTTTAAACATTTATTGATGGGGTGGTATGGTTGCATGAAAAATAAGTGATTTGAAGTCTAGTAGATTTACGTTTTCTTTTACAACATAGTTTTAGCAAATCAGGGAAGAGTGGAACTATCATAAACACGTTGCTTAGTCCAGATGATCAATATTTGCTGTGCTTTTTGGCCAGCCAATCACTAGCTATACAATGGTATTCAACACATTGTTAACAAAAGAGCTAATGACACACCCCTTTTAGATGAATGGACAACTTCCAACTCCAGTCTATAGACATGTGCTTCAGTATGAAAAAATGAACAGACTCCAAATCACTTGATTTTCATTTATAAAAAACAAGCAAAAATAATTGTTCCTTCTGTTTCACAATTTGTCTTATATGTTTTTTTAAAGACTTGGGTATAGCTCTGTGGTTGTTCAAAGACAAGTACGAACACAAATATAAAATAAAATACTCTGAAACGGTTTAATAACAATAGAGTTGGGATTTTACCCCTCGTCCAGAATCCTCACACTGCAAATAATCAGAGTCTGCATCATTCATTACAAATCCCTGTAGAGACCCATCACCTCTGGGGTCAAACCTGTAAAAGTTTTCTGCAAAATCTTCCTCGGAGGCCAACAATATCTGGCTCCAGAGTGACGTGTCCAGCTTCCCTGCAGTCCCGCCATATTCCTCAGGAAGGATGGCCTTTGGTACATTGTTATGAAGGGAGGTCAAGTCGGAGCCATGGAGAAAGAACTGGGAGCAAACAGGGGACAGACAATATGAGATATGAAACAGATTACAGTAGGAAGTCTATAGTCATAAAATCAGGTAGGGCAATCAAAATCAAGTAGAAAATACATTTTTTTCCAGCTGAAACTCTTCACATTGCTTTACTTATATTTTTTAATTTTATCCCAGCCTTTAATGCACACAAACTAGTTGTTTAAACTGTGTTGTAGGTGTCCTGCTTGTACTGCATGGTTTACTGAACTTACAGGAAAATTGTCACAGGTCCTGAAAGGACCATAAATTAATCAATCTTTAATGCTTATATGTTACACCAGCGACTTGCCCATCAAAAATGATGGCAATAAAATTTGAAGGCTGGCCATGCTGTTTTCCACACAATGCAAGGCTCTCCCCGCCTCTTGCGGGGGCCTTTGGCTCTCATTGCGAGCCTCTCCCACGGAGGCTACCCGCCACTTTCATACCTCGCAATAAGCACCTTCAGCGCTTATTGCGAGCCTCCCCCCCCCCCCCCCCCCCCCTCGCAATGAGCGCTGTCAAACCCAACACTTTTGCCTTGTGATGAGCCCCCTTTAACTTGCAGGCCTAGTGATGAGCAACTCGCAATCATTGCAAGCCTTTCCCACCATCTACTTTACGGCCTCATAGCGAGCCCTGCAATGAGCGGCCATGTCGAACCCGCCACTTTAATGTCGCGCAATGAGCACCTTCAGCGCTCATTGCGAGCTCTGCACCGAATGCCTTCTGTCCCTCCCCCCGTCCCTCCCCCCGCCTTATTTCACTCCCCATAGTCTCTTTTTTCCCCCTCTCTCACCCTGTGTCTCTTTCCACTCTCTTCCCCCTCTCCCTCCCCTGTGTCTTTCTCCTCTCTGTCCCTGATCAAGTTTTGAGTGACTCCCGTTGAGTGCCTATCTATCCTTTTTTCGTCTTGCGAGCCTCGCGCAGAGCTCCGTTGCTTTTATTTTCAAAGCCTTGTGGGTCACATGAGCGACGTTGCTTGTATTGTCAAAGTACTGCGAGCCTGGCGTTGATCGGCTAAGTGTTACGGGTTACGGCCTTGTTTGATTCCTTTTTGAAAGCATTTACGTTTTTACAGCCGCCATTTTTTCCCCTCACCAAATTTCTATCTCTGAAAAATGGCATCAAAGCATCAAATTAGCTTGCAACCTCACTCACAGGCTCCTTGGTTCTCCCCAGAGCTGTGTGTGAGATTTTTAAGTTCATTTTTAAATTATTTGACGTTTTTTGTGGGGGTCTTTTGACTTACGTACTTTAAAAAATATCGGCCTTTAAATTCGTAATTTTTTCCAAGTCTTGCATGCCTCGTGATCAGCGCCAAAGTCCTATGGCCTTCGTTGCTGATCGCGGGCGTCGCCATGGGTGCTGCCTTCACTGAGCGCTTTTGGCACTCGCGACGAGTGCCATAGAGCAACTCCGTATCTTCTAACATGGCGTTGCCAACAAACTCGCAATACGACAACTATATATGTGATTCACTGCAATAATACATTTCACTCTTTTTTGCTCTTTATATATAATTTTGCTGCTGTCGAATCTAACATTTTGGTTTCAGCAGATCACTTGCCAAAGGTGGGAGATTAATTTGAATACATAGAATTTTTAAGTCTAGAAAATGGGAACACAGTATCAGCATGTGCCAGTGCTCTCAGCAGGGCTGAAGATAAACTTTCTTAGTTTAAAAGTGCACACCCAACTGAGAAAGTAACAGCAACAGGTAATAAAACAAAATAGACCCCTGCACTAATAAATCATTGCATTTAACATCAGCAAAATGTAAAGAGTGTTTTTATTTTTTGCGCATAATAATATTTAGTTATTCAAAAACTAAAAAAGGACCCTCGTCCTTTGATTACAATGAATTATGTCCAACCCTGGGGGGCTTCCTTAGATGCAGATAATGCAGCCGATCCTAATGTAAGTTTACATTGCTTAGAGCAAATTAAAATACTATTTTACATGTCCACTTTTCCTTAACGTTAATGGTGTCATTTTAAAAAATTCCTTGAAAATTGTGGTATACTTTGATTTAGCTAGAAAACATAAATAACTTACCCGGTTCACAATCTTTTCTTTCAAAAATGGTTTCAGAATTGCAAAAATACCCTTGAAGATTCTTGGTTCATTTATTATATTGACAGCCTTTATCCTAATAGGAAAACCATCCTGTTTTACGGAAGGTAAAAAAGCATAATATAAAAAACAAACTACAGATAAATATAAAAACAACAACTCACTTTACCTAATGCTTACTTGCTGGTTTGGTTGTGATTGACCAAATCACATCGTTAAATTATGAATAATTAATTAGCCTTTTTTTTTTTTTTTTTTATGTCAAACATTTGATGGCCAACGATGCCTACATTCATGTTGTCATTTTTTTGTTTCATATAAGTATTTTAATTTGACAATATGTTAATTTGTATCCTCAATGTCATCTAAAGTTTAGTTACCTCTAAGAAGCCTCCAACGTAACAGTTTCTCATTTTCTGAAACTTCCCCCTTCCTTACTTCCTCATGAAAGCTGCCATGTTGCACAGCTGTGAGTTAGTCTTATTCCTAAACTGAGGGGCTTTACACTTCCAGTGTCTCATACTGCTCTGTTGCAAGACACTGGTAGTATGAAGCCTCACAGCTGTGGGTGTGGCCATAGATCACAGCTGTGCAACATGGCAACTATCATGAGGGAGAACAGGAAGAAAGAGGGTGAGAATCTGTTAATTGAGGGCTTCTTAAAAGTAAGTGAAATGTAAATTTAATATGAAATTACCGTATTTACTCGAGTATAAGCCGAGTTTTTCAGCCCTTTTTTTAAGGCTAAAAATGGCCCCCTCGGCTTATACTCGAGTCACTTCCCCTAGTCTCTCTCTAACCTCCCCTGTGTCTCTCTAACCACCCCCCCCCCCGTGTCTCTTTCCCTATCCCCTCCTCATCCTCAACCCCCCTCCTCCTCATCAACCCCCCTTTTCCTCATTGAGGATGGGGGGGTTGAGGGGGGAGGATGAGGATGGGGGGGTTGAGGGGGGAGGATGAGGATGGGGGGTTGAGGGGGGAGGATGAGGATGGGGTGGTTGAGGAGGGAGGATGAGGAGGGGGTTGAGGATGAGGAGGGAGGTTGAGGATGAGGAGGGAGGTTGAGGATGAGGAGGGAGGTTGAGGATGAGGAGGGAGGTTGAGGATGAGGAGGGAGGTTGAGGAGGGAGATTGAGGATGAGGAGGGAGGTTGAGGATGAGGAGGGAGGTTGAGGATGAGGATGAGGAGGGAGGTTGAGGATGAGGATGAGGAGTGGGGTTGAGGATGAGGATGAGGAGTGGGGTTGAGGATGAGGAGTGGGGTTGAGGAGGGAGGTTGAGAATGATGAGGGGGGTTGGGCAGGGTGATAAGGGAGGGGGGAAGAGACACAGGGAAGGGAGAGGGGAGACACAGGGGGCAGCACATTTCCCACCCTGGGCTTATACTCGAGTCACTCATTTTACCCAGTATTTTGTGGTAAAATAGGTGCCTCGGCTTATACTCGGGTCGGCTTATACCCGAGTATATACGATACATTGAAGAGGATAACATTAATTAAGTCACCTAGTTAAAACATTTATATCTAAATGTCCCTTGAATCCTTTTTTTCTTTACAATTATATATAAATGTACCCATAAACACTGTGTCCACCTAACAAGGCTTTCAAAGTGAATGGTGGGGTATTCATATAAGGGACTATGCAATATACATGTTGACTGGATGTGTTTTTCCAAAAAACGTGCTGCAGAGGGAGAATTATAACATAACACAATTAGAACATAGGAGTTGTATTACTGGAAGGGTAATTTATAACAAATGGGGCTTGCAGTTATTCTAATGATTTAGAGTGAGTGGAATTCACAAACCAATGTGTCGCAAGATAGTGATTCTTTTAAATATACATTATTGGGAATATTTATTGCCAGATTTTTAAATAATAGACCATGATCCTCCTACTCTAGAACAACAGAGAACTACCAGCTTTTTAGGTACAGTTTAACTTGATGCTACAGATGGATTAGAGCTTACTCTGTGCTACAAATCCATTGTACTGAACCGAAATTAGATAAGAACCTGGAGCCCCATTCAATTGAGCTTTCGGGAGATCCGGAGGCCCGTAAGTGAGGCCCCAATTTATTTTAATATTCAATTGCTGTCTTTTTGTGGGTTTTGAACGGCTTACGGTTTACGGCCTTGAAACAATGCCGATGGTTAACCTCACAACTTACAGCCTCCAGAAGCCTTTGATCTTTCACTTTTGCAAGGCTAAAATCGAAAATCGCTATTCAATTGCTCAATTTCCCCAAGCCCGCAAATGGTTTCACACCCGTAAATGGCAAAAGAAGGAGAAAATCCTACGAGTGCTATAGGACCTGCAAGGAGGTTAAACACCTATTCGTAGCACTGTAAATGCAAATAAAAAAATCTGTACTGCACAACGGGGAAAGCGATGACAGACATTAGAATTCATTGCACAACAAGTCTCAAGCCCGCAAATTGTCAGGAGATTAAATTCATTGTTATGTTTCATTTTGGGGCTAAAATCGATCTCGGGTATCAATGAGTTAATACATATCAGGCCACCCATATGGACTAGGACCGTATTGGCATTCATTACCATAATTCTTTATTTTGCGGGTTTGTGAGTCTAATCACATATCAGACCCCCGAACCTAATTGATTGACATGTAACCTCCATGTTTTACTGCCGTAACGACAGTCTCATTTTCAATTGGCGGATTCGAAACGGGAGGTTACGGGCTTGCTTAATTGATCATGTATTCGCCCTGAACTGCTACAACCCAGTGCATGGTTTACGGAGTCGGCTTTGGGACAGTAACTTGCGGCCTTGAGGAACTGAATAGCATCGAAATTGGAGACCAACGGGAGCCCGCAACCCACCCACAGAGATACGTCCGCCTGCGATCGAGTTGCGGGCTTGGTATTGAATGTGGCTCCTGGTTACATAACCTAATAAGATAAAGTGGAAACATGGACAGTACATTTAACCAATGTTTATGTCGAATCTGACTGAAGAGCTATGGAAATGTTGCCAATAATCAAAGATTATAAGAATTAATATATTGGGAAAATTACAGTACACACTTATTAAAATGTCTTTGAAGTATTTAACCTTATTCAGTGATAGTGTTGCTACTAAAAACACTTGACCAAAAGATGAAATAAATGGGATATATTTTATTACCTGAAGAATTCCGATGACTTTTTTGGCCATAAAAGGACCAAATTGAGATGCCTGAGACAAACCGACTCCATTGTAGTCCGCCAGTATTACAATGCCGTTCACTTGGGTTTCCTCAGACTCCACAAGCTTTTCCAGTGAGAGGTATATGGCACGTACAGTTTCAGTAATTGGATAATCTCTAGGAATCCATCGACCTACAATAAAAATAGACACAATATAACGGATTATACAACAAAAATGTAAATCACATGACTACATTTTGAGACAAACAGCCCCTTCCTGCCCCTAGCTTTTCTTGTTTATGCGGACAACACTTTGTGTATCCCTGTTTTATATCATTGCTTGGTTGGTTCAGCCATCATTGGATTTACTATGAAAACGTAATTTGTTTAGGGCAGGGGGGCAAAGGAAGTCTCCAAATGTCATGGCTGACATCACTGATGGAATATTAAGTCCATGTTTATCAACACTGATTACTCATAAATTAGAGCAATGGACGGCTAAAAAGGCAGATAAGATTTATTACAAATAAATGTAAGGTTATGCATCTGAGAAGGAAAAATAGCCATGCAATTATAATCTTAATGGAGCAAATCTAGAGGTATCAGATATTGAAAGGGATTTGGGAGTGCTTGTGGACAACCACCTAGGTAGCAGTGCTCAATGCCAAGCAGCAGCTGCAAAGGCAAATACAATATTAGCATGTATTAGGAAGGGTATAGAAGCCAGGGAAGTAAATATAATTCTGCCACTATACAAATCTCTAGTAAGCCCTCATTTTGAATATGGAGTACAATTTTGGGCACCACTTCATAAAAAGGACATTTTAGAGCTGGAAAAGGTACAGAGAAGGGCAACCAAACTAATAAGGGGAATGGAGGGGCTAAGTTATGAAGAAAGATTAACCAAATTACACTAATTTTCTCCAGAAACAAGGCATCTCAGAGGGGATATGATTACCCTATAAAAAATATCCAGGGTCAATACAAGGCTTTGTCAAATGAACATTTTGTGCCAAGAAGTGTTCACCTGACAAGAGGACATCCTTTGAGATTAGAAGTAAAAGGATTCCACCTTAAAGGAAAAAAAGTAAGGGTGGTTAATCTTGTGGAATTCCCTACCAAAGGAGGTGGTGACACCGGATTTGATAGATAATTTTAAAAAGGGATTGGATATATTTTTTATTAAAAAAGGGCATTAAGGGTTATCCTTGATAATTAGAGAGGGAGTATTGATCCAGGGAGGAATCTGATCACCAGTATCTAGGGTCAGGAAGGAATTTTATATAGGTTTTCCCCCTTTTGAGACAATTAGCAAAGTTTCACTGTTTTTTTTTCCCTGTTTGCTTCCTCTGGATAAATTAACAATTAACCCGCATATTGCAGATAAGAGGAGATCTATAAAGGTTGAATTTGATGGACTAAAAGTCTTTTTTTAACCTCAATTGCTATTTATATATATTCTTGTGCTTATGCAAAAGTTGCATATTTAAACGTATATGGAATTTTCATGGATTATGAATGCATCTGGTAGAGGAGAATCGGTAGTAGTGTATGCAAACCATATTGTGCATGAAAAAAATCCCCAAATAAACATTAATTAGCTTGCCCTAGAGTTTGCAGTTGATATTGAGAAGAAATGCCCCAGAAAATTTAGGATAAATTATCATAAAATTCATAATTTGTTGTGGCCAATCAGAGGCAGCTACAACATTGCAGCAGTATGGGGATTCAGTCTCTGCAATAAAGCATCATTGGATTTGTAGTATTTTGTTCCCATCATACACCTCTCTCTTATCCCTTGAATGATGCAACTCAGTCAGGGCTGCTCTGGATCTCTGTGCTGCTACTGGCTGGAAGCATTGTATATGATTAAAAAAAAACACATACTTGAATTAAGTGTTTCTGTTAGTACAGGTTGTCTATGCAGGCAGCTCTGGGGGTGTGGAAACTAATAGTTTTAAATTAAATAAATCTGTATGTGTATAGGATAACTCCATGTAATGTGTGTATCTGATATAAGCAGCATGTGTTAGATTAGAGAGAGGGAAAACAGGGAAACTTCCACATACCTTTAATTATTATCACAGACGCGCAAAAGGGGGATTTGGTGTCAATTTTTCAAACGTTTTTTGAGGGAAGACAGTATCCTCTAATGCAAGGTTTAAATTTCCAGTCCAACAAATTTTGAAGTCAATTATTATTAACTCAATCATTCTGAATTTCTTATTTATTTACAAGCTGGAATCCTGCCCCATGCTGATGGTAGTCCAACCTTGGCTTTGCATAAAAGCTGTGTAATGCAGCGGGCATAAGCTTAAAGGAAGCCATGATTAAAATGGTCTATGGATTAAAGAGTGAGGCATTTGTGGGCTTATTTACATGTCCTTGCTCAGCTTCCCAGAATGCAGTGTAATAACTGTATTTCTTGGAATTCTGAGCTGGAAGTAGTTTTTTTAACTTATTTTAGACATACAAATGTGAACACAATGTACTATTTATTTACTATAATATATATTATTTCAACCCACCACCTGGTCGTAACACCAAACTAGACCGTTAAATAAAAAGCTTTCGCCTGAGAACTGCATCCGTTATAACACCACAATATAAAAGAGACTTGCACAATCTTACTCCATCAGAAAGAACTGCCATAAAGATTGTAATAACAACCTCGACATCACCATCAAACCGGCAGACAAAGGAGGTGCAGTTGTTATCATGAATACTAAGGACTACATAAATGAGGCCAACAGAAAACTGTCAGACAACATCTACTACAAGAAAATGAACCAGGACCCTACAGAAGAATATACTCTTCAACTTAAGAAACTCCTCAAAACATTCCCTTAAAATATACATCAAGAATTAGAACAACTCATACCCACCAATCCTATAACTGGGACTTTCTACCTACTGCCAAAAATCCACAAACCAGGCAACCCAGGGAGACCAATTGTTACAGGTATGGACATACTGACTGAACAGATATCTGGATTTGTTAAAAACATCCTTAAACCATTAGTTAGTAACACTAGTAGCTATATACAAGACACCACTGACTTTCTCAACAAACTCCGTCAGATTAAAGACGTACCTGCTAACACACTACTTGTCACCATGGATGTAGAGTCTCTTTACAGTAATATCCTTCACAAAGATGGCACTGAGGCATGCTTTAGGTTTCTTTCAACAAACAAGCAAAACAATAAATATGGCCCTGATATTATTGTTAAACTAATAGAATATATCCTTACCCACAACTATTTTACTTTTAACCAAGATACCTACCTACAGATGATGGGGACTGCCATGGGTACCAAAATGGCTCCACAATATGCAAATCTATTTATGGCCAATCTAGAAGAAACCTTCTTATCTGTATCCATCTACAAACCATACAAATACTACCGTTACATAGATGATCTGTTCATCATCTGGACAGAAGGAAAAAGCAAACGCAGAGACTTTCATAATTCATTCAACACCTTCCATTCATCTATAAAACTTAAAATGGATTTCTCCACAGAACAGGTAAACTTTGTGCTGTAAAAAAAAAATGAGACAAAGATAAATAATTTCAGAACTTTTTCCACCTTTAATGTGACCTATAAACTGTACAACTCAATTGAAAAACAAACTGAAATCTTTTAGGTGGAGGAAAGAAAAATAAAAAATTAAAATAATGTGGTTGCATAAGTTTGCACACCCTCTTAAAACTGGGGATGTAGCTGTGTTCAGAATTAAGCAATCACATTCCAAATCGTGTTAAATAGGAGTCCGCATACACCTGCCATCATTTAAAGTGCCTCTGTTTAACCCTTAATAAAGTTCAGCTGCTCTAGTTGGTCTTTCCTAATATGTTCTTAGTCGCATCCCACAGCAAAAACCATGCTCCACAGAGAGCTTCCAAAGCATCCGAGGGATCTCATTGTTAAAAGGTATCAGTCAGGAGAAGGGTACAAAAGAATTTCCAAGGCATTAGATATACCATGGAACACAGTGAAGACGAAGACGAAAATATGGCACAACAGTGACATTACCAAGAACTGGAGCTCCCTCCAAATATGATGAAAAGACGAGAAGAAAACTGGTCTGGGAGGCTACCAAGAGGCCTACAGCAACATTAAAGGAGCTGCAGGAATATCTGGCAAGTACTGGCTGTGTGGTACATGTGACAACAATCTCCCGTATTCTTCATATGTCTGGGCTATGGGGTAGAGTGGCAAGACGTAAGCTTTTTCTTACGAAGAAAAACATCCAAGCAAGGCTACAATTTGCAAAAACACATCTGAAGTCTCCCAAAAGCGTGTGGGAAAAGGTGTTATGGTCTGATGAAACCAAGGTTGAACTTTTTGGCCATAATTCCTTAAGATATTTTTGGCACAAAAACAACACTGCACATCACCAAAAGAACACCATACCCACAGTGACGCATGGTGGTGGCAGCATCATGCTTTGGGGCTGTTTTTCTTCAGCTGTAACTGGGGGCTTAGTTAAGATAGAGGGAATTATGAACAGTTCCAAATACCAGTCAATATTGGCACAAAACCTTTAGGCTTCTGCTAAAAAGCTGAACATGAAGAGGAACTTCATCTTTCAGCATGACAACGACCCAAAGCATACATCCAAATCAACAAAGGAATGGCTTCACCAGAAGAAGATTAAAGTTTTGGAATGGCCCAGCCAGAGCCCAGACCGGAATCCGATTGAAAATCTGTGGGGTGATCTGAAGAGGGCTGTGCACAGGAGATGCCCTCGCAATCTGACAGATTTAAAGTGTTTTTGCAAAGAAGAGTGGGCAAATCTTGCCAAGTCAAAATGTGCCATGCTGATAGACTCATACCCAAAAAGACTGAGTGCTGTAATAAAATCAAAAGGTGCTTATACAAAGTATTAGTTTAAAGGTGTGCATACTTATACAACCATATTATTTTATTTTAATATTTTTTCTTCCCTCTACCTAAACGTTCTCAGTTTGTTTTTCAATTGAGTTGCGCAGTTTATAGGTCACATTAAAGGTGGAAAAAGTTCTGAAAGGATTTATCTTTGTCTCATTTTTTTACAGCACAGAAACCTGACATTTTAACAGGGGTGTGTAGACTTTTTATATCCACTGTATATATGTTTCCTATAATATGTTGTGTTTACTCCCCATATATGTATTTAACTGATGATGTCAAATGCTGTCTCCACTCTCTCTGCATCCCTGTTTTTATAGAAACTGAGGGTTCCATCTCATGTCAGTATTGCTTCAGACTTGATAAAGAGGTCAGACCCCTCGAAAGCTTGTCATTATAAATAACCCGTTTGTCAAATACAAAAGGTATCATAATATATTGCAAAACTCATTATAATATATATATATATATATATATACACATATATATATATATATATATATATTACCTGAAGTAAATAAATAGTACATCTGTGTTCACACTTGCATGTCTAAAACAAGTTAAAAAACCTGCTTCCAGCTCAGAATTCTGCGAAAAGCAGTTATTACACTGCATTCTGGGAAGCTGAGCAAGGACATGCAAATGTGCTTACAAAGGCCTCACTCTTCAATCCACAGCCATTATCAAACATGGCTTCCTTTAAGCTTATGCATGCTGTAAAACACAGTTTTAATGCAAAGCCAAGGTTGGATTAAACACAGGCTGATTAATAATTGGATCAATAATTGCTAGATTACTGGACATTCACGGCTGTTTCACTCTTCAATTATATATACTCTGAGCTGGAAGCAGGTTTTTTAACTTGCTTTAGACATTCAATTGTGAACACAGATGTACTTTTTATTTACCACATATATATATATATATATACACATATACACACACACACACATATATATATATACACATATCCACACAGAGTGCCTTTATCCAAGAGGCTTGATGTATTATTATTACTCTTTATTTATAAAGCTCCAACAATTTCCTTAGTGCAAGTTATAGAAAGGCACCATAGATACTCGAAAATAGCTCCACCCAAATAATTTTTGGCGGACGAAAAACGTAAAAAATTCTGAAATTGCATGAAAACGAGGCTGAGCAACGCCAGGCATGCAGGACTTAGAAAATACACAACGTCAAAGACAGTAACACTTACATCAGGCGCGCAGGACTTTGAAAATAAAACCAATGGTAGGCAGCGTGGGACACGCAAACATTCAGCAGACACACAGAGGAGAAACACACAGGGAGAGATGCTGGAAAAAGACACATGGCATTCCCAAGCACAACATTTTCAGGTTAACGAAACCTGCAATGAGTGGCCCGTGAAGTAGGCGGGAGGAACGGCTCACAATGAGCGCCAAAGGGGCTCACGATGAGCACCGCTAGTGGGAGAGGAATGCAATGAGTGCCAAAGGCACTCATTGCGATCCCCGCGATGAGCGCCAAAGGCGCTCAGAGTTGGGCTTGCAATGAGCGCCGAAGGTGATCAGTGTAAAGTAGGAAAGTTGAAGTACATGGAGGAGAGTCTCGCAATGAGCGCCGAAGGTGCTCAGAGGAGCAAAAGCCTCACATTGTGTGTCAAAAAGCATTGCCAGCCTTACAATTTTAAACCCGTCATTTTTGACGGGCAAGTTCCTAGTGTATATATATAATAATACGTACTGTATGCTTGAGACCACCACTCCATTTCCCAGGCTAAGCATAAAACAAGATTTGGACTTGTTGAAATGCTGCAATGGACCAAGGACAAGATCAGAGAAATAGAAGCAATAGACCAGGGAAAGTGGTATGAGAGCATCTGGACCAAGGAGAAGATCAGAGTAATGGAAGCAATAGGTCATGAAAAGTGGTATGAGAACATCTGGACCAAGGAGAAGATCAGAGTAATGGAAGCAATAGGTCATGAAAAGTGGTATGAGAGCATCTGGACCAAGGAGAAGATCAGAGTAATGGAAGCAATAGGTCATGAAAAGTGGTATGAGAGCATCTGGACCAAGGAGAAGATCAGAGTAATGGAAGCAATAGGTCATAAAAAGAGGTATGAGAGCATCTGGACCAAGGAGAAGATTAGAGTAATGGAAGCAATAGGTCATAAAAAGAGGTATGAGAGCATCTGGACCAAGGAGAAGATCAGAGTAATGGAAGCAATAGGTCATAAAAAGAGGTATGAGAGCATCTGGACCAAGGAGAAGATCAGAGTAATGGAAGCAATAGGTCATAAAAAGAGGTATGAGAGCATCTGGACCAAGGAGATGATCAGAGTAATGGAAGCAATAGGTCATAAAAAGAGGTACGAGAGCATCAGGACCAAGGAAAAGATCAGAGTAATGGAAGCAATAGGTCATAAAAAGAGGTATGAGAGCATCTGGACCAAGGAGAAGATCAGAGTAATGGAAGCAATAGGTCATAAAAAGTGGCATGAGAGCATCTGGACCAAGGAGAAGATCAGAGTAATGGAAGCAATAGGTCATAAAAAGAGGTACGAGAGCATCTAAATTGTCACATTAAAAATAAAGAAAATAAATTGGGTCTTCGGGGAGGTGCCTCACTGAGGATGAGATCAGCAGTGAAAATGTGTAGTTAAAATAAAAAGGTGTTTCATACCTGGACGAATAAAGACAATTCTACGACCTTGTGCGTCTGTGTTTGGCAATACGGTCAGAAACCCAGAGTCCAGCACCGGCTTGACTGCAGATGGACGCAAGTTATTAAACACCTCCGGCCAACCTTTCCTGCAGCTGTAATAGTTCACCAGCAATTGAAGGGCACGGTCATAATCAAACTTTCTTGCCCTCAGGAACCGGAGCAGAAAAGAATCGTCAACACGTGTCCTCAGATTGGGATATTCCTTCCATATCATGTCCCGCAGAGCCTGCACGTCACGTAGTCTCCATTCTGGCTTCTCTTGCAACTCTTCTCGTGCTTTGATGACCAGCTCTGGGGTCAACGTACAGACGTAATTGTGTTTGGGATTAAGTTCTTCCAAAGGAGAGGACACCGAGGAACTTCCTAATGAGGCCTCAGTCTCTTCTGCCATTGAATACAAGACAACTGTAACAGAAAAAAACAACATTCAGTTAAATGACCACTGTAAATAAGGAAAAAACGTCATATGTTTGTGGCGGCTTTAACAAATTAGCAGCTGTGTAAGCCATGGGCATAAAAAACTAAAGAATATCTTTATTTTAGTAGACACTACTTGTGCCTGAATGGTGCCATGTTTGTGTCTTTAACATTTTCTGCTGGCTTGGAAACTGTGTGGGCGTCTTCTAATTTTTTTATTATATATTTAAGAGTGGAGGGTGATAGGATTTGTTGTTTCATTGGTGGCTTCAGCTAAGGTTTCAAACACAGATCACGTTCCTAAACATGAAGTTTTTGATAATCTACAGTGGTCCTTTAGTACATGGAAGTGATTGCAAACCAGCACTGCATATGCATATGCATATGCATATATATATATATATATATATATATATATATATATATATATATATATATATATATATGATAGCTAATATATAAAAAAATTGTTTGTACATTCTTGAAAGCATATTGTGTCCATTCTTAATTCTACTTTTTCTAAAGATCATACAAAGCCATGTTTTGTAAGTTATTTATATATATATATATATATATATATACACACACACACACGCTATTAAACCACACTTAATAATAGCTTTCCAAAGCTTCCCTTATGCTATCATTTAAAAACTGATACCATCACTCAATATTCACTATTGTTTGTGCTACATTATTATGCAAATTACAAATACAAATTAGCTGCTTTATTGTGCTAATTAGCAATGTACTGCTTTTGCAAATAAACAAAACAACCTATCTTAGTGGTTTTATGTGGTTAAATCACATCGCCAATCCTTATCTAGCACAATGAGACGCAAAAACATATTGAGCAGCATGAACAATGCTGAATATCTTTTAAATTATTTACTGTAGAAATAGCCAACAACAAAATGAGAGGTGGTCAATACGAGAACGGATAGGTCAGGTTACCTACTCATAGAGCAACCTCTTTTAGCTCACTTGTGCCCTTCACAGGTAGAAATATCCTGTAATATATCAGTCTGGTCTCACTCCGAAGAGTGATCCAGCCCAGAAATACCAGGCAATTCTACCCTGAACAGGAGAAACAGCAAACTTCAGAAGTGTTTCGGCCTTTATGGGCCTCGTCAGTGAGGGTCAGCTGTACTCCCTAAGGCACAGTGAGCAAGGAGTCCACGTCTGGTTCCCCCTTTCACCTTCAGGGTGAGAAAAAACAAAATCAAAAGAAAATAGGCAGTGCAATCTATAGACTGTTTATTAGTAAAGAGCATTAAAAACTAAAGCCTGTTTAAACTTCTTTAAAACCTATAGAAATGCACAGAGCATGGGTTGATGTTATTAGCCTGGATCATACATCTGTATTACAGCTCATTGGCTGATAGGAACAAGCCCCTAGATCAGTCTTTTTTTTGTTAGATGATAATGTGACCTTTAACAGAGCAACTTGTGTGTCACTTTAAAATGAAAATGTTAAGCATTATTTACTACACTTGAAAAAAGGCATTTGATAATGTACCCTTGTGTGTTTTCACAAAAAAAATGATCTAGGGCTTGCCTCTGTCAGCCAACGAGCAGTAATATAGAGATGTAGGATTCATGCTCTGTGCATGTTCTGTTAGTTTTAAATAAGATTTACCGGGCTTTACTTTAATTAATATCTAAGTGAGCTGGATTAATACATTTCTGTACTCTGTAGGCATAAAGCAGCTTATGTGTATACAGCACATCTCATACAATTTTATTTTTTATTAATATCTAAAAATCCCTCTAATGATTATGTTGACACCTCCAGTGGGTGTCTAAACAGGCATCTGACCCCCCCCCCCCCCCCAATCAGCATCGGGGGAGCAATAATCACTCACTATTTACCTGCTCTTGCTTGCTCAGTCAATCTCCTTGCAGCTTCCTGCCACATATCAGTGATACACTACATTTACCAGGCTGATTTGCACCACAAACAGGAACCCAGAGCTAATTAAAGATTTTCAGCTAACCGAATTGGCCAAAACAAATCATTTTAAATTTGAGGCTAGTTAAGCCTGTGTTTGGAGGGTGTTAACCATGATTTCCAACTGTCAGAAATTACTAAAATCAAAAACCTTACTCTGTATGCACAGGAAGGAAATGATGAAAAGGAAGGGTATGGAAACATGTGAATTCCCACAGTAGGACAGAACTCATGTCTGCATCATTCCAAAACAAAATGGATACAATGCCTGTGATTGGTCAAACTGAATATGATTGTTATGCTAATTTTAGAAGAGATTGGCTGGGGGTGTCAACTTTGAAAGCCAACTGTTTGCAAATGCAAGAAATTCAGCTGACTATTTGGGGATTTTCTTTCATGCAAACATTTTTTTTTCCATACACTACTGATTCTCCTCCGTCAGATGCATTCATAACCCAGCAAATTTAGCTATCCCTTTAATATCCTTTCATGCAAAACACAACTGTGGTAATGCATGAAATAATAATTATGTCCCATGTCTCAGATCACCTATTGAGATTCTGCATTGGATTCAGATCTGTAAATAGGACACTTACAAAAGAGTGACTAAATAACACTGCAGAAAGGGATGACTAAACGACCACTTCCCACAAACACAATGCAATTACAATTTGACACATCCTGTTTCTTTATTTCCTACAAAATATGTCTTGCTCGTGTAGCTGTCATCTTGTTAAGATATTACACAATTCACAAGATGCAAAACATGAGTCATATGGTGTAAGATAATGCACACAGGGGTGATGAATAAAGTAACAAATGCAAAGTGACATTTAAATAAATCTATTTTGCAAAGTCTAAATCTCACCATTTAAAATATGCAAAAAAAAAAAAAAAAAAAAATATATATATATATATATATATATATATAAACACCAAGAATAACAGCCAGTCATATTAACAAAGCAATTATGTATGCCACAGAAACCTGTTGTATACCTACTGGGAACAGAAAGAATTTATAATGAAATAGAGATTATGTATTTATGCAAAACACATAGACATACACATATAATTAGACACCCACACCCTGATAATGTAATCGTTAATGCACATAAAAACAGTATGTGAATAAATTAATTCACGGTTGACATTGACACACCCTATATTATGTATAAGGACACTAGGTAGCGAGTTACTTACATATGTATGTGTGTATATACAGGGGTGGGAAATTCGTGGTAGCGCTGGCTCCTAAAATTTGTACTTCTGGGGCCAAAATATTTTTCTGATTTATAATATACTAGAGAATTGCCCGTCAAAAAATGACGGTCATAAAATTGTAAGGGAGGCAATGCTATTTGCCACACAATTTAAGGCTTTTGGTCCTATGAGTACCTTTGGCGCTCATCGTGTGGCTTGCAATGAGCGCCGATCCTCTCCTCTCGTGTACCTTTGCTCTTCTGAGCACCCTGTGCGCGGATTGTGAGCCCTGCGCTGAGCACCTTTGGCGCTCATTGCAAACCTCTCCTCTGCTATTTGCATTTTTTATATATATATATTAAATAATAAATTAATATACTTTACCTATTTCTAATTAACATATCCAGCCATCAATATCCTGAAGAGCTAACAATCTGTTTTGATTTTCCTGCAGCATACAATGTACAGTTGGACTGTTGCTGACTTGAGTGTAAGTGTCAGCAATGTGGCAAGTGCGCAGTGTAAATAGGCTGCGTGCGCGAGGGCAAAGCTTTTGTTTAGTTGTGTAAAGCGCCATTTTAGAATGGTAATGTTATTAGTTTGCAGTTAGTGTTGTAAAATGGGGGCGATTGTCTATGTAGTCGTGTAGCCTCGTTTTCTCGGCTGCCATTTTTTTTGTTGCTTAGGCGATTTTCGAGTGGCGAAACCCTGCAAATTCGGTTTAAATTTGCGTGCAACCTCACTCCCAGATGTCCTGTCTGTCCCCCGTCCTGGCCGTTAACTTCGTATTTTTTCGATCTTAGATTTATTTTTTCTAAGTCCCGCGGCTCGTAACTTTCCTTTGCAAAGTGTTACGGGATGTAATTTCCCCCACTATTTTTTCAAACTGCTACGGGTCTGGCATTGTGAATTGTATAATGCCTAATGCCTAAGTTGTGCGGGTCTTAGGGATGAGATCCAACGGCGCACATCTCCACGAACGCAATGAGCGGAGAGAAGAAGAGGAGAGAGATGAGAGAGAGAGATGAGAGAGAGAGAGAGATGAGAGAAAAGAGAGAGAGAGAGAGAAAAGAGAGAGAGAGAGAAAAGAGAGAGAGGGAGAGAAAAGAGAGAGAGGGAGAGAAAAGAGAGAGAGGGAGAGAAAAGAGAGAGAGGGAGAGAAAAGAGAGAGAGGGAGAGAAAAGAGAGAGAGGGAGAGAAAAGAGAGAGAGGGAGAGAAAAGAGAGAGAGAAAAGAGAAGAGAGAGAGGAGAGAGAAAAGAGAGAGGAGAGAGAAAAGAGAGAAGAGAGAGAAAAGAGAGAAGAGAGAAAAAAAAGAGAGAAGAGTGAGAGAGAGAAGAGAGAGAGAAAGAAGAGAGAAAGAGAGAGAAGGAGAGGAGAGATATAGAAAGAAGTAGAGAGAGTGAGAGAGAGAGAAGAGAGAGATATAGAGAGTAGGAGAGAGAGAAGAGAGAGATATAGAGAGTAGGAGAGAGAGAAGAGAGAGATATAGAGAGTAGGAGAGAGAGAAGAGAGAGATATAGAGAGAAGAGAGAGATATAGAGAGGAGGAGAGAGAGAAGAGAGAGATATAGAGAGGAGGAGAGAGAGAAGAGAGAGATATAGAGAGGAGGAGAGAGAGAAGAGAGAGATATAGAGAGGAGGAGAGAGAGAAGAGAGAGATATAGAGAGAAGAGAGAGATAAGAGAGAGATATAGAGAGAAGAGAGAGATATAGAGAGTAGGAGAGAGAGAAGAGAGAGATATAGAGAAGAGAGAGATATAGAGAAGAGGAGAGAGAGAAGAGAGATATAGAGAGGAGGAGAGAGAGAAGAGAGAGAAGAGAGATATAGAGAGGAGGAGAGAGAGAAGAGAGAGATATAGAGAAGAGAGAGATATAGAGAAGAGGAGAGAGAGAAGAGAGATATAGAGAGGAGGAGAGAGAGAAGAGAGAGAAGAGAGATATAGAGAGGAGGAGAGAGAGAAGAGAGAGAAGAGAGATATAGAGAGGAGGAGAGAGAGAAGAGAGAGATATAGAGAGAAGAGATAGATATAGAGAGGAGGAGAGAGAGAAGAGAGAGATATAGAGAAGAGAGAGATATAGAGAAGAGGAGAGAGAGAAGAGAGATATAGAGAGGAGGAGAGAGAGAAGAGAGATATAGAGAGGAGGAGAGAGAGAAGAGAGAGATATAGAGAGGAGAGAGAGAAGAGAGAGATATAGAGAGAAGAGAGAGATATAGAGAGAAGAGATAGATATAGAGAGGAGGAGAGAGAGAAGAGAGAGATATAGAGAGTAGGAGAGAGAGAAGAGAGAGATATAGAGAGAAGAGAGAGATATAGAGAGTAGGAGAGAGAGAAGAGAGAGATATAGAGAAGAGGAGAGAGAGAAGAGAGAGAAGAGAGATATAGAGAGGAGGAGAGAGAGAAGAGAGAGATATAGAGAAGACAGAGATATAGAGAAGAGGAGAGAGAGAAGAGAGATATAGAGAGGAGGAGAGAGAGAAGAGAGAGAAGAGAGATATAGAGAGGAGGAGAGAGAGAAGAGAGAGAAGAGAGATATAGAGAGGAGGAGAGAGAGAAGAGAGAGATATAGAGAGAAGAGATAGATATAGAGAGGAGGAGAGAGAGAAGAGAGAGATATAGAGAAGAGAGAGATATAGAGAAGAGGAGAGAGAGAAGAGAGATATAGAGAGGAGGAGAGAGAGAAGAGAGAGAAGAGAGATATAGAGAGGAGGAGAGAGAGAAGAGAGAGATATAGAGAGGAGAGAGAGAAGAGAGAGATATAGAGAGGAGGAGAGAGATATAGAGAGAAGAGATAGATATAGAGAGGAGGAGAGAGAGAAGAGAGAGATATAGAGAGTAGGAGAGAGAGAAGAGAGAGATATAGAGAGTAGGAGAGAGAGAAGAGAGAGATATAGAGAGTAGGAGAGAGAGAAGAGAGAGATATAGAGAGGAGGAGAGATATAGAGAGTAGGAGAGAGAGAAGAGAGAGATATAGAGAGTAGGAGAGAGAGAAGAGAGAGATATAGAGAGGAGGAGGAGAGAGAAGAGAGAGATATAGAGAGGAGGAGAGAGAGAAGAGAGAGGAGAGAGATATAGAGAGGAGGAGAGAGGGTATATATATATACACACACACACGTTAATAAGACACATATGTACATAGCCTCCTTTTCTCATATATAAATACATATAAATAACCATTGTCTGTATTGCTCTGTGTGTACACTCCCACACACATCATTACCTCCAGCCCAGCGGTTCTCCCCTCTCACCTGCTGTCAGGGCTCCTGCAGCATCAGTCCGGGTCACCTCTGCAGCATCCTCCCCCTCTCGGGTCCTTCCTGCTCAAGCTTCACCTGTACTCTCACCTGATTGGCTATCTCAAGTCACGTGCGCTCTGATCATACTACCACCCACCTGGATGGTGCTCTGGGAAGAGCCTGTGATGGGCAACCGTCAAGCGCGTGCCCTAAAGGTCCTTGCGTGAATGCGTGCGCGCTCACCTAATTCAGCCATTTGCAGTTCACGTCGGCAGAGGGAGCAGCCGCCACAGAGTTGGTGAGGAGGGACGTGCTGCTCAGGCAATAAGTGTAAAGAGATACTAGTGATATATTACTTGTTTTCCCCATTTTAGTCTCACCAATGCTAATGTTATATTTTATTTCAATATACCTACTAATTTTTAATTAATATAGCTGGTAATTTTTCGGCCACAATTATTTTAATGTGACAATGAAAATATTGCATTATTCCAATTAATTATTGACTAATTATTTATTTGAAAAACTGAGCAGGGAAAACAAGCTTCCCAGACATACTGCCAATATCAGTTTTCAAGAGTCACTAAAAATATAAAATAAAAAATGAATAGAAGTTAAACCAAATTATATTTTTATCATTTTATTTTGCATTTCATAAAGATTTACAGTCCTATCCTCTTATGGTAGCGCAGCATGCAGTGGCGGTGAGCATCCGCTAGATGGCGCTGCCGATATTCCGGTGCCATATCATAGAGTCAAGGCTTAGGGTAAACTGTTAGGGTGAGGGTTAGGGTTAGCCTTAGATTATAAGATTATAACTTATCGGTAGCGCTGCAAAATATCGCCAGCGCCATCTAGCGGTTGGCAGCCACACTGCAGCGGTAGACCTGTCCTGACACCATAACAGGATAGATCAAGATTTACTTATTATATGTTAAGACAAAAAAAGATGGGGGGGGGGACCTCGTATAGGTCACTACAATCACAATAAACAGACGAATACACACATGAGTATGACTATCACCTCTTAACCTCAAATATATGAGGTATACATATGGCGTCTTGTCACAACCCGCGTCTGGTCTGTCTGTCCCCCCCCCAAGTTTTCGTCTTCTATTTACTACAACTGCACTTGTGCACTTTTATTGTTGAAAATTATTGCTCACAAGTAAAGTAACTTAGTGCTTGCTTCATTTGCATACACTAAAATAATTGACAATCAGAGCAGGCGTCATGATTCTTATAAAGTATGGGTATACGCTGGTTACCCCCACCATTACACAGCGCCGGGAGAGACCGACACAGGGAGAGAGGACAGAGAGAGGGACGAGACACAACCAGGACTGAGAGAAGGCCGGTGAGACACAACCAGGACAGAGCGAGAGGGGCGGCGAGACACAACCAGGACAGAGAGCGAGAGGAGCGGCGAGACACAACCAAGACAGAGCGAGAGGGGCGGCGAGACACAACCAGGACAGAGCGAGAGGGGCGGCGAGACACAACCAGGACAGAGCGAGAGGGGCGGCGAGACACAACCAGGACAGAGCGAGAGGGGCGGCGAGACACAACCAGGACAGAGCGAGAGGGGCAGCGAGACACAACCAGGACAGAGCGAAAAAGCAAAAAAAAGATGCAACAAACATCTTTAATGATGCCTCATATATATATATATATATATATATATATATATATATATATTTATTTAACTGTTTATTTTGCATTTACAAAGATCAACAATATGCATTTTAAATATGTTTAGGATCAGAAGCAAATTAATATTTTGAGTATATCCCTATCGTGAGACAGAATGAAGATAGTAGCTGACAGATGTGCCTAGCGGTCCATAAAGTCATGGAGAGCTTGACATGACTGAATGACTAAACCGCAACAACAAAATACCAGTTTTTACCACAGAATTTCTTAGTAACATTATTTCCACTGTAGCTAAGGATTCTGGGTATTGGTGTGTAAATGAGGCTCAAAATATACTGCCTTTTGCCTCAGACCCACTAACATGGCTATCCATTTAAGCCTCTCAGGCAGGCTTAAGAACATAGCTATGGATTATGGTACAGTGGCAGAACTCACATGTTAGAGGGTCTGAGGCAAGAAGTGCTATGTCTTGAGCTTCATATTCGTGTTAATACCCTGAATCCTTAGCTATAGAGGAAATACTGTTTATGGGGGAAAAACTGGAATATTATAAGCATTACTAAAACCATGTCCTTTTCAACTTGCAAGACTGAATGGACTGCTGTATGGAAGACAAAGGAAGACATTATTAAATCATACTGTTCAGTTTTAGCTAGCAATTATACATCACTAATATAGTTTCTAACACATGTGTAACGCTCCAGAAACTACTTGTACGCATTTCCGTACATGCCACAGTGCGCATGCATGGCGCCAGGAGGGGGGAAAGAGACACAGGGGAAAGGGGGGTAAGCCAAAGGGGGAAAGAGACATAGGGGAGGGAGTAGGGGGGAAAGAGACACAGTGGAGGGAGTAGGGGGGAAAGAGACACAGTGGAGGGAGTAGGGGGGAAAGAGGCACAGTGGAAGGAGTAGTGGGGAAAGGGACACAGGGGAGGGAAGAGGGTGAAAGAGACAGGTGGAAAGGGACACAGGGGAGGTAGGAGGGGGAAAGAGACACAAGGGAGGGAGGAGGGTGGAAAAAGACAGAGGGGTAATACAAAGGGGGAATGAGACATAGGGGATGGGGGGAAAGGGACACAGTGGAGGGAGTAGAGGGGAAAGGGACATAGGGGAGGGAGGAGGGGGAAAAGAGACAGAGGGGGAAAGGGATACAGTGGAGGGAGGATGGGGAAAGATACACAAAGGAGGGGGAAAGAGACACAGGATAGGGGGGAGACAAAGAGGAGGGAGGATTTATGACGGGTAAACGACTAGTTAAATATAATGTATTCAGATCAAGAAAAAACACAACACCTTGGGTAAATAAATATATAGTTAATCCTAACTATTTTTCTTAAGTAAATGTATCGTGTAGTTCTGAGTTTAGGCTGATGGCTATATATTTTTTTCTCTGTAGATTGAAAACCATATAATCTGTTATATAAATCTATGAATCCATATTGGCAAATGGCAATGACCAATTCCAATTTGCTCAAAACAGACATACTCCCATTAAGTAAAAATTAAAAAAGTGAGATATTTATAATTATGAAAAGCGAAAGTCAGACCAAGAAACCAGTCAGCAGCTTTTTGTGAACCCAACTGAGGCTGATAATGCTAAAGCCAAACTGTTGCATCAAGAGGAGGGTCCCAATGGACCAGCCAATGAATGGATCTCACTAGTTAGTTGCTCTCATCTGTGAGTTTCTGTGTATTGGTGTCAGGGTCTCTTATAGCCACAACACCACTCTAAGGGCCTCATTCTATTACGGGCCGCAAAACTGCGATTCCTTGCGGCCAGCTTACGGCTATGCTGCTATTCAAATGGACGGCGCTGCAAGGTCGGTCACAAACTATCCAATGGGCTGCAAGCATTTCCGGCGCTTCAAGGCTGCAAAGTGGGAAAACTGTAAATGCAAATATAAATTCAAGACAGCACTGTAAATGATAGGCGACATAATGGGGGGCATGAGAATTAATAGCAACACCCCCTCAAGCTTGCACATTGCCCTAATCCAATATTTCATTTCAGGTTTGTTTTCCATCTCAAGTCCCGCAGGCTTCAATGACCTCAAAGCCAGTAAATCGTCGCAAACTCAAAGCATTGTAGCACTGTAAAGCACTGTAAATGATGGGAAACACAATGGGGGACATGAGGATTAATAGCAAAACCTTCTCAAGCTTGCACATCTCCAAATTATAATTGATTTTAGTTTTAATTTCCGTCCAAAGTCCCACAGGCTTCAATGACCTCTAAGCTCGTAGCTCATTATTCAAGCCCGTACAGGCTTGGAGAGTGATTGACCTCCAAGCCTGTGGGACTTGCATGAGAGATAGAACACGAAGATTGAACATGAAATTAAATTTATTTATTTGCAGATTGGAAACATCACTATCACATTTAATAAAAGTACAGGATGGCTTTTCTATTTGCTTAATTAGTGCTACGATTTGTAAGTAAGCCCTTTGCAACACCTCCGTGGCCCAAGTAACCTGTGGGTCTATTTTACCCATTTACGGACTTGACGGAGGCTAATCCCACAGCCGTTGCGGGTCTGATATGCTCCAAGCCCATGGGACTCGGAAACGGAAATTGAACATGAATTACAAAAAAAGTGATTTGCAGATTTGAGTGTAGGGGAATGTTGTGCTATGAATTCTTACACCTACAATCACTTTCACGTCTCATCAAAGTACAGGATGATTTTTTTATGTGATTAATTGGTGCTCGGATTTGTAAGTAAGAGCCTTGCGAAACCGCTCTAGCGAATTATGGCCTTGATAGAAGGGTTCGCGTTGCGTTTGAATAGCGACCTGGGCTTTCTTGCTGCCGCGTAAGATCAAAGGCTTTGACGGAAGTAAGCTCATCGCAAGCAGCCACAGCTCAACGGTCGTAAGCCGCACGGAGGCTGTGAATTGAATAGCATTGTAGTCTGCCCTTGCGGCCTCGCAGCTCTTACAGCCCTTAATAGAATAAGGCCCTAAGTTAGGTGATATGAACTGCTGAATAACATACACATGAACGGAACTGTCACAGTTTGTTACAGTTTATTACTGCAGAAAGCAACAGTATAGCACTTCACCTCAGGACTCTCCCCCATCAAAGCTGTGGTCACACCTCCGTTTCAGATTTGTACTAGCAGCTTATTTGCAAAACTCCAATTTCGTTTCACACAATTGTGCTCTGTTGCAAAAGTGGACACTGAAATTATTCGTTCATCTTCTATGAGCCTAAACTCCCAGTATTGTTTGCAATGCCAGATCAGTTATTTTATTTTTATATAAGGATTTTAAGTTTTAATAAGTATACCACTGCAATTACTTGCTAATAAGTGTACAGAGTTTAAGTCTACCACTATTTGTTTTCCTTTTTTTCAAATTTTACTTTCAGATGAAGTGTTAGTACTTGTACTATGAATAAAGTAATAAACAAGGCATTTTTTAATCATTTCCCTTTTTTGTTTTTTTGGCTATCACGGATTAGTTTTATTAAAAGAAAAAAAAATTCTTCTAACCATGCTTACATACATACATAGAAGGCTTATTAGTAAAGTGATATTTTTTTTCTGCCACTGATCTACTTAAACATGTTGCTGCATGTGCTATTAGCTATGCATAAATTCTGAATATATTCAATAATAATTCTCCTAATTATACTCGCCAGCTCAGAGATAATAAAAAAAAAAAAAAACACTCCCACAATGAAAAGAAATAGCATTATTTATAGTATTTATCCTACAGTATACAATTATTCATTTGTGAATAAGTTATTGTATGTCAAAATATTTTGATTTCATTTATAAATTATCACCATATAGTATGTATAAAAAATCTGAAATTGTAATATTTACATTAATTGATCGTTCTTGAGCTGCAGCATAAAATGTACAGTTGGACTGTTGCTGGCCTGAGGAGATAGTGTCATGAATGTCCCAACTGTGCATTAGAAGTAGGCTGCGTGCGCGAGGGCAAACCGTTGGTTTATTTGTGTAAAGCGCTACTTAAATATTGTTAGCTGGAAGTTAGTGTTGTAAAATGGCGTCGTTTGTCTATGTGCTACGTGGTTCGCGTGCCTTTACCGTCCTTTGTAATAGTGTATTTTGTACCTCATACGTTCCTGGGTGAAAGTGGTACGCGGCTGGCGTTTTTTTTGCGCGGTTCAGGGTCGTGTAGCCTCTTTTTAATTTTTTTTTTTGTCCGACATTTTTTTTTCTCGCTTAGCCGATTTTCGAGTGCCGAAACTCTGCAAATTCGACTTAAATTCGTGTGCAACCTCACTCCCAGACGTTCTGGCTGTCCCCCCATGCTGTGTGCTTTTTTGTATTTTTATTTATTTTTTGTGTTTTTCGTGTTTGTTGATTTTGCGTGGTTTGGCCGTTAACTTCGTATTTTTCCTAAGTCCCACGTTCGTCAAGTGCTTCCAGCCTAAGGCGATCGGCTCACCTCACTTCGCGAGGCTCGCAGGAGCGCCTTTGGCGCTCCTTGTTGGCTAAGTCCCACGTGTTTCATTGCCTCCATTGCTCGCCTCTCTTAGCGAGGAGTGCCTTTTTTTGTGGGGCTCGCGATGAGTGCCTCCTGTAAAGTAGAGGGTGGTAGAGCGAGGCTAGCAATGAGCGCCAAAGGGCAAGTTGCGTGTCACCAATATAGTGGATTCCGTACATGCTGCAGTGTGTACATGCGGCCAATGCTTCCATGCGCAAAGCACAGCGCCAGAGGGGGAGTGACACAGGGGAGGGAGGAGGGGGGGAGTGACACAGGGGAGGGAGGATGGGGGTTTAGTGACACAGGGGAGGGAGGAGGGGGGAGGAGGGACACAGGGGAGGGAGGAAGGGGGAGGAGTGACACAGGGGAGGGAGGAGGGGTGGAAGTGACACAGGGGAGGGAGGGAGGAGGGGGGGAGTGACACAGGAGAGGGAGGAGGGGGGGAAGTGACACAGGAGAGGGAGGAGGGGGGGAAGTGACACAGGAGAGGGAGGAGGGGGGAGTGACATAGGGGAGGGGGGAGTGACACAGGGGAGGGAGGAGGGGGGGGAGAGTGACACAGGGGAGGGAGGAGGGGGGGAGTGACACAGGGGAGGGGGGAGTGAAACAGGGGAGGGAGGAGCGGTGGGAGTGACACAGGGGAGGGTGCAGGGGGGGAAAAGTGACACAGGGGAGGGGGGAGTGAAACAGGGGAGGGAGGAGCGGTGGGAGTGACACAGGGGAGGGCGCAGGGGGGGGGAAAGTGACACAGGGGAGGGGGCAGGGGGGGAAGTGATAGAGGGGGAAAGTTGCTAGTCACTAATATAGTTTCTAAAGAGTGCATAACGCCCCAGTAGGAGTGCAGGCGAATATAGAAACTATTTGAATGGATTCCATACATGCCCCAAAAAAGCACAGCACTGGGGGGGGGGGGGGGGGAAGCTCAGGGGAGGGAGGAGGGGAGAAAATGACACAAAGGAGGGGGAAAACTAAACAGAGGGGGGAAAGCGACACAAAATGCTCAGGTCTGCCCTAAGGCATAGTCAGAATGGAGTCCATGTCTGGAGTACCTTATGACCCTTATGGAGACTAAGCCCTAAGGGTCATTGGCATAAGCAACAACAAAAATAAGGGTTTTAGGGAGTTCCAGACATGGACTCGCTGCTCACGGCCTTAGGAAGTGCGGCTACACCTCACTGATGGGGCCCAACTAAGGCCAAAATGTACGTCTGGGGTTTGCTTTTTCTCCTGTTCAGGGTAGAATTGCCTGGTACTTCGGGGCTGGATAACTCTTAGGTGAGACCAGACCGATATACTACAGGATATTTCTCCCTTTGATGGTACAAGTGAGATAAAAGAGGTTGCTCTCAGAGTGGGTTATCATGGCCAGGGAACTAACCTATTACATTTAGTTTGTTGTCTCATTGAGCTCCTCTATCTTTGTGGTTGCTTATCAATCAATTGCTTTGAGCAAATTCATATTTTTGTGGCAGAAGATCTGTTGACTAACTTTAAATTCTGTACAGTGTGTTATTTAAATCAATAAATACATTTATAGGTTTATTTTGAAGAGTATTTTTCTGAGATAGAAAACATTGAAACTTGTTGCCAGTACTGAAGTAATTTAGTATTGCGCTTTGTTAAAGATTAAACTTTTGGCTTGTTAATGTTTCAGTAAAACAAGTTATTTTTATGTATTCTCAAAGAATTTTAAAAGAATTCTATATTTGGTTACATGTTGACATAAATTCCTTTGGTCAGCAGATTAAACAGTAAGTCATTAAAGGCACACTGTATATCCAAAATCAGTGATTCTAGGATTTAAAGTGCCATTCAATCTAGCTCAATCAAAAATATTTATTTAGTGAGAGAACCTACATTTTAAGAAACTTACTGGTAATTAAGATGCAACTTGCATATGTTTTAGAGATCATGTTTTTCATGTAAAAGTTATTCTTCCATGTTTGTGGAAAGTGGATGCTGCCAATTTAAATTTATTACACCTAAAGAGCAAGTTCCACCTTAAAATTTTGCTACCCAAATTACAAGTTCCACCTTAAACTAAGTTTATTTTATGTTAAAGGACAGTTTTAGAGAATCCGTTTTAAATAATTTTTGCGTCTGTCCTGTTGGGTGGCCGCAGCATTGTCGGTAGCAGCGCAGTGAGGGGCCATTACATGCAGCTGTTGACCCTTTACACAATGTCTAACCTTAAACTTTTACCCTAACCCTATGAAATGTAGTTACAGTCAGGTCCATAAATATTGGAACATCGGCACAATTCTAAACTTTTTGGCTCTATACACCACCACAATGGATTTGAAATGAAACGAACAAGATGTGCTTTAACTGCAGACTTTCAGCTTTAATTTGAGGGTATTTACATCCAAATCAGGTGAACGGTGTAGGAATTACAACAGTTTTTATATGTGCCACCCACTTTTTAAGGGACCAAAAGTAATGGGACAATTGGCTGCTCAGCTGTTCCATGGCCAGGTGTGTGTTATTCCCTCATCCCATTTACAAAGAGCAGATACAAGCTCCAGTGTTCATTTCAAGTGTGCTATTTGCATTTGTTGCTGTTAACTCTCAATATGAGATCCAAAGAGCTGTCACTATCAGTGAAGCAAGCCATCATTAGGCTGAAAAAAACAAAACAAACCCATCAGAGAGATAGCAAAAACATTAGGTGTGGCCAAATCAACTGTTTGGAACATCCTTAAAAAGAAAGAACGCACTGGTGAGCTCAGCAACACCAAAAGACCCGAAAGACCACGGAAAACAACTGTGGTGGATGACCGAAGAATTTTTTCCCTGATGAAGAAAACACCCTTCACAGCAGTTGGCCAGATCAAGAACACTCTCCAGGAGGTGGGTGTATGTGTGTCAAAGTCAACAATCAAGAGAAGACTTCGCCAGAGTAAATACAGAGGATTCACCACAAGATGTAAACCATTGGTGAGCCTCAAAAACAGGAAGGCCAGATTAGAGTTTTCCAAACAACACCTAAAAAAGCCTTCACAGCTCTGGAACAACATCCTATGGACAGATGAGACTAAGATCAACTTGTACCAGAGTGATGGGAAGAGAAGAGTATGGAGAAGGAAAGGAACTGCTCATGATCCAAAGCATACCACCTCATCAGTGAAGCATGGTGGTGGTAGTGTCATGGCGTGGGCATGTATGGCTGCCAATGGAACTGGTTCTCTTGTATTTATTGATGATGTGACTGCTGACAAAAGCAGCAGGATGAATTCTGAAGTGTTTCGGGCAATATTATCTGCTCATATTCAGCCAAATGCTTCAGAACTCATTGGACGGCGCTTCACAGTGCAGATGGATAATGACCCGAAGCATACTGCAAAAGCAACCAAAGAGTTTTTTAAGGGAAAGAAGTGGAATGTTATGCAATGGCCAAGTCAATCACCTGACCTGAATCCGATTGAGCATGCATTTCACTTGCTGAAGACAAAACTGAAGGGAAAATGCCCCAAGAACAAGCAGGAACTGAAGACAGTTGCAATAGAGGTCTGGCAGAGCATCACCAGGGATGAAACCCAGCGTCTGGTGATGTCTATGCGTTCCAGACTTCAGGCTGTAATTGACTACAAAGGATTTGCAACCAAGTATTAAAAAGTGAAAGTTTGTTTTATGACGGTTAATCTGTCACATTATTTTTGGTCCCTTAAAAAGTGTGAGGCACATATACAAACTATTGTAATTCCTACACCGTTCACCTGATTTGGATGTAAATACCCTCAAATTATTTGTTTCATTTCAAATCCATTGTGGTGGTGTATAGAGCCAAAACGATTAGAATTATGTCGATGTCCCAATATTTATGGACCTGACTGTAAATTTCAGATGAAATTCAGAAAAATTGTCAGCAAAACCTCAGCAGCACCATGTAGCTGATGCTCGCCCCAATGCTAGCGGTTATCCAACGGGAAAGGTACACATTTTTTTCATGACAAATGGACCCTTACAGCGAGTCATTTGTGTAACATATAACACATTTTACTTACGCCAGGAAGCTGACATCTTGTCTCTCTCTGCTTTCCCCAACAAGTGTATTGGACCTGTCATCCTCCAGTCTTGCGTCAACTGTTGTAAAGATTTTCACTTTTAAATAGGTAAGTGCTGTGGTGCAATAATTTTCTTTCTTAATTTCTTTGATTTTTGCTTTAAACATCTAGATATTCTTGTTAAAGTTATAAAGAAGTTTCCTGGATTATGAATGCATCTGATAAAGGAGAATCAGTAGTGTATGAATACAATTTTTTTTCATGAAACAATCCAAAAATAAACATTATTAAACTTACCCTATAATTTGCATAATTTCTTAATTTTTCTGGCAGTTGATTTTGAGAAAAAAATGCAAGTGAAATGCAAACTAAATTAGCATAAAATTCATAATTAGTCAGATGCAGCTACAACATTTGTAGCAGTATAGGAATTCTGTTTCTGAAGCAAATCGTCATGGGATTTTTTTCCCCATCACACACCTTTCTCTCCTCCCTTGAATGGCTGGAAGTTTAGTATAGGGTTACAAAAACATACCTGATCGCAGGTTTGATAAGTTTGTTGTTGTTCAGTCGTTCAGTTATGTCCGACTGTCCGTGACCCTATGGATCGCAACACGCCAGGCACGCCTATCCGCTATTGCTCCAGTTATTGCAGGTATGAGAAGTACACATATAAATACATGCAATTACAATTTGTTCGTAAACAAAACAGTAGAGGTAGAAGATTGTTATTTTACACAAAAATTGAATTGTTGGTGCACTCATATTTATCCATTGTTACAGAATTCAGAGTCTATTTTTGGTACTGTTGAATAAAGAAAGGAGACTCTTTGGGAAATTAGTTTTGTAAGTAATTTGTATCTTCTGGAGCCTCCCACTTTTTTCCTGTTCTTTCTAGCGAGCCACCTTGCACGGCTTTGACCTAAAGCCACACCCACAGGGGTGGGGCTTTACACCACCAGAGTCTCATGCTACTCGGATACACAGCATGTCACTGTCTCCAGCAGTAGGAGACACTGGTAGTGTAAAGCCCCTTCCCTGTAGACACAATGTTTAAAAATGTCATGTAATTAGTCTTTAGAGATGTCATCTGTGGTTACTTTTTCCATTTTCTTTTGGTCTCTGGCCATATGTTGACTTGTGAAGTCATTGCTTCAGGATTGCTTTGGCCCCAAAAAATGTTTTATATTTTTATGCTCACTTTTTATCATTCTGTTGCTCACCTCGCATTTTCAGTGTATCTCATTATCCTTCTTCATGGTGTCACAATTTGCTGCATTGTTTATGTCTTAGGGTGAGCAGCACTACTTTGATTCGTCATGTTGCTTAATGTTACTCCGATGGTCCCTGATTTGCTATAGTGCTCTTTTCAGTTCTAATTCCTTGCTCCGTGCAAAATCTCGCGATAGCAAGGTTTTTGTGCTCCAAGACGCATTTGGCCCTTTTAATCCCCCTTATCGCTCGCTGATTCGCCATAGCGCTGAAGATGCCTCGTTTAGTGCTGTATCACATAGTGCTCCTGCTATGGTATTCCTGTAGTAAGTAAGTGTTTACTCTCAAATCTTCTTACCTATTGTTTACAAAGTTCTGCAGAGAAAACATTATTGCCGGCCCTCTCAAGTAAAAAGTGCAGCAGATTATGACATACTAGAAGGGAGGAGAATGAAACAGGCAAAGACACTGAAATGGAATATCACTGGAGATGAGCAAATGAGTAGTTTAAAAAATATCGGGGACAAATGTGTCTTTACATTTTTACTATCTTTATTTTAATTTTACAATCAGATTGATAAGGCTTCTATAATAGTCCATGAAGGAGTTAGAGAATGGAGGGCCCTGGTGTAAAAAAAAAGCTTTTTGTAAAAATGTGTCTGAGGTAGGCCCCCCTGGTACCAATTCATTTAGTGCCCCTCGCCAATATCCCTTCCCACAACCGCTCCATTCCCATAGCAGCATCCCTCCCCAAGACCTTTTCCAATTGCTGCTCTCCCACCAAGACCTCTTTCCATAGCTGCTCCCATTCCCTTATCTCCTGCCTCTATATGGCACCTATCAACATCCACCCCCACACAGCACCAAACCCCTCTCAGCACCCACCTCATATAGCACCCATCCCTACCTCCACCATCACAAAAAACATCACCACTGTACTGTGCAGCCCTTGCTCTCTTACCTCTTCCCTGATGCACATCCCCACTTGCTGAACTGCTGCACACTACCACCTCTTGGAGCTTCAGTAGAAACGCTCTTTTTCAAACAGGTATAGATTAGTTTCTGGCCAGGGGGGAGTGTGCAACCAAGAATGCCCAGGGGGCCACAGGGGGTCCATGGTGGTTGGGCAAGGTGGTCCCTACACTAGAGAAAAAATAAATAAATGCAAAGAAAAAAAAAAAATGACGCAGCACGGCCCCTCCATCAGAGGAGAGGCCGGTTGCACTACACCACAAGCTCCACTGGTAGCACGCCCCTCATTATAGTGTCCCTTTTATGTGTTTCCTGGAACTAATATCAGACCGCTCAGGAAGATGTAGTAATCAGGGAGTCACAATGATGTTTTTTGACTCTGCTCAAATTCCAGATTACTTTCCAGACATAACAAATGACACAGCTTTGCTTATTGTACAGAAGCGTCCTCCTGCCAAGCATCCTACATGACAAACAAACTTTTCAGTAATACAAGGGTATGGGAAGATTTATTGATTGTTCTAAGAGGTTCAAAATAGAAAAAATAATTAATTGTTCAGTGGTTATTTCTGTCTGTGGTTGTATTTTTATATAAATACGGAACATATATTATACAGCAGATTAGATCCAAAAAGGCCCATCTCTGCTGCTTATTCTATCTTTCTAATCATCTGGCTTAGCCTTTTGTTTATCCCAGTTGTGAGTACATTTATTTTCTTTGTTTGGTTACATCACTGGACGGGTATCCCACTTCTCTACAACTCTTTCTGTAAAGTAGTAACATTATTTTTGCATAATACCATTGGACAGCAAAATATCAAAATGTATTTTTGTAAAAAATAGTGTTTTAGAAAAACAGGTATTCCTCTGACTTCTTTCCTGCACCTCAGAGACTGTGGCCTGCCCATACAAAATAAGTAAAATGTGTCTGGACATAGATGAACTACATGGATGATGGCATGTAAGTTTTTGCAGAGGGACATAAATGAGCACTGTAGTCCTATATTTGACATACCGTATATACTCGAGTATAAGCCGACCCAAGTATAAGCCGAGGCACCTATTTTACCACAAAATACTGGGAAAACGTATTGACTGGAGTATAAGCCAAGGGTGGGAAGTGCGCTGCCCCCTGTGTCCCTCTTGTGCCCTCTGTGTCCCCCTCTTGTGTGGCTTGGTTCCCCTCTAGTGTCCCCTTTTTGTGCCATCTGTGTCCACCTCTTGTGTGCCCTCTGTGCCCCTCTCTTGTGTCTCTTTACCCTCTCTCCCTCATTTCTCTTCCCCTACCCCTCCCTTTCCCCTTATCATCATCCTCCCTCCTCATCCCTTTCCCCCTCTCCATTTACCCCCCCCTCTCTCTTTACCCTCTCTGCTGCTCCTGCTGCTCTCTGCGCGTCTTCCGTCACATGCACGTTGTGTCATTAGCATATGCCGGGCGGACACAGCCGGAAGATGCGCAGAGAGCAGCAGGATCAGGGAGCAGAGTATTAAAAAGTGTGCTGAAAATCTCGGCTTATGCTGGAGTATATACGGTAAATGAGCGATGTAGTCCTTTACTTTACATCTACTCTTTTGAAAAATTATACCTGAAAATTATATTATAATATTACATGTGTCTCTCCCCCCCTCTCCCTCGCCTATTTCTCTCTTCCCCCCTCTCCCTCCCCTGTGTCTCTTTTCCCCCTCTCCCTCCCCTATGTCTCTTTCCCCCCTCTTCCTCCCCTATGTCTCTTTCCCCCCTCTCCCTTTCCCTGTACCTCTTTTTCCCCTCTCCCTTCCCTTTGCATCTTTTCCCCCTCTCCGTCCCCTGTGCCTCTCCGTCCCCTGTGCCTCTCCGTCCCCTGTGCCTCTCCGTCCCCTGTGCCTCTCCGTCCCCTGTGCCTCTCCGTCCCCTGTGCCTCTCCCTCCCCTGTGCCTCTCCGTCCCCTGTGCCTCTCCGTCCCCTGTGCCTCTCCCTCCCCTGTGCCTCTCCCTCCCCTGTGCCTCTCCCTCCCCTGTGCCTCTCCCTCCCCTGTGCCTCTCCCTCCCCTGTGTCTCTCCCTCCCCTGTGCCTCTCCCTCCCCTGTGCCTCTCCCTCCCCTGTGCCTCTCCCCCCCCTGTGCCTCCCTTATGTCTCTTTTCCCCTGTGCCTCTCCCTCCCCTGTGCCTCCCCCCCCCCTGTGCCTCTCCCCCCTGTCCCTAACTTGTGTCTCTTTCCCCCTGTCCCTCCCTTGTGTCTCTTTCCCCCTCTACCTCCCCTGTGCCTCTCCCCCCTCTCACTCCCCTTTGTCTCTCCCCCCTCTCACTCCCCTGTGCCACTTCCCCATCTCCCTCCCCTGTGCCTCTCCCTCCCCTGTGCCTCTCCCCCCCCGTGCCTCTCTCCCCCCCCGTGCCTCTCTCCCCCCCGTGCCTCTCTCCCCCCCCGTGCCTCTCTCCCCCCCGTGCCTCTCTCCCCCCCGTGCCTCTCTCCCCCCCGTGCCTCTCTCCCCCCCGTGCCTCTCTCCCCCCCGTGCCTCTCTCCCCCCCGTGCCTCTCTCCCCCCCGTGCCTCTCTCCCCCCCGTGCCTCTCTCCCCCCCGTGCCTCTCTCCCCCCCGTGCCTCTCTCCCCCCCGTGCCTCTCTCCCCATGTCCCTCCCCTGTGTCTCTTTCCCCCTGTCCCTCCCCTGTGTCTCTTTCCCCCTGTCCCTCCTCTGTGCCTCTTTCCCCCTGTCCCTCCTCTGTGCCTCTTTCCCCCTGTTCCTCCCCTGTGCCTCTTTCCCCATCTCACTCCCCTGTGCCACTTCCCCATCTCACTCCCCTGTGCCTCTCCCTCCCCTGTGCCTCTCCCTCCCCTGTGCCTCTCCCTCCCCTGTGCCTCTCCCCCCCCTGTGCCTCTTCCCCCTGTCCCTCCCCTGTGACTTTCCACCTCTCACTCCCCTTTGTCTCTCCCCCTCTCACTCCCCTGTGCCACTTCCCCTCTCACTCCCCTTTGTCTCTCCCCCTCTCACTCCCCTTTGTCTCTCCCCCTCTCACTCCCCTTTGTCTCTCCCCCTCTCACTCCCCTGTGCCACTTCCCCATCTCACTCCCCTGTGTCTCTTTCCCCCTGTCCCTCCCCTGTGCCTCTTTCCCCCTGTCCATCCCCTGTGCCTCTTTCCCCCTGTCCATCCCCTGTGCCTCTTCCCCCCTCTCACTCCCCTGTGCCTCTTTCCCCCTCTCACTCCCCTGTGCCTCTTTCCCCCTGTCCCTCCCCTGTGCCTCTTCCCCATCTTACTCCCCTGTGCCTCTCCCTCCCCTGTGCCTCTCCCTCCCCTGTGCCACTTCCCCATCTTACTCCCCTGTGCCTCTCCCTCCCCTGTGCCACTTCCCCATCTTACTCCCCTGTGCCTCTCCCTCCCCTGTGCCTCTCCCCCCCCTGTGCCTCTTCCCCCTGTCCCTCCCCTGTGACTTTCCACCTCTCACTCCCCTTTGTCTCTCCCCCTCTCACTCCCCTGTGCCACTTCCCCTCTCACTCCCCTTTGTCTCTCCCCCTCTCACTCCCCTTTGTCTCTCCCCCTCTCACTCCCCTTTGTCTCTCCCCCTCTCACTCCCCTGTGCCACTTCCCCATCTCACTCCCCTGTGTCTCTTTCCCCCTGTCCCTCCCCTGTGCCTCTTTCCCCCTGTCCATCCCCTGTGCCTCTTTCCCCCTGTCCATCCCCTGTGCCTCTTCCCCCCTCTCACTCCCCTGTGCCTCTTTCCCCCTCTCACTCCCCTGTGCCTCTTTCCCCCTGTCCCTCCCCTGTGCCTCTTCCCCATCTTACTCCCCTGTGCCTCTCCCTCCCCTGTGCCTCTCCCTCCCCTGTGCCACTTCCCCATCTTACTCCCCTGTGCCTCTCCCTCCCCTGTGCCACTTCCCCATCTTACTCCCCTGTGCCTCTCCCTCCCCTGTGCCTCTCCCTCCCCTGTGCCTCTCCCTCCCCTGTGCCTCTCCCTCCCCTGTGCCTGTCCCTCCCCTGTGTCTTTCCCCCTCTCACTCCCCTTTGTCTTTCCCCCTCTCACTCCCCTTTGTCTCTCCCCCTCTCACTCCCCTGTGCCACTTCCCCATCCCACTCCCCTTTGTCTCTCCCCCTCTCACTCCCCTTTGTCTCTCCCCCTCTCACTCCCCTTTGTCTCTCCCCCTCTCACTCCCCTTTGTCTCTCCCCCTCTCACTCCCCTGTGCCACTTCCCCATCTCACTCCCCTGTGTCTCTCCCTCCCCTGTGTCTGTCCCCCCTCCCTCCCTTGTGTCTACCCCCATCTCCCTCAATTGTGTCTGCCCCCCTCTCCCTCCCTTGTGTCTGTCCCCCTTCTCCCTCCCCTGTGTCTGTTCCCCACCTCTCCCTCCCTGTGTCTGTTCCCCACCTCTCCCTCCCCGTGTCTGTTCCCCCACCTCTCCCTCCCCTTGTCTGTTCCCCCACCTCTCCCTCCCCTTGTCTGTTCCCCCACCTCTCCCTCCCCTTGTCTGTTCCCCCACCTCTCCCTCCCCTTGTCTGTTCCCCCACCTCTCCCTCCCCTTGTCTGTTCCCCCACCTCTCCCTCCCCTTGTCTGTTCCCCCACCTCTCCCTCCCCTTGTCTGTTCCCCCACCTCTCCCTCCCCCTTGTCTGTTCCCCCACCTCTCCCTCCCCCTTGTCTGTTCCCCCACCTCTCCCTCCCCCTTGTCTGTTCCCCCACCTCTCCCTCCCCCTTGTCTGTTCCCCCACCTCTCCCTCCCCCTTGTCTGTTCCCCCACCTCTCCCTCCCCCGTGTCTGTTCCCCCACCTCTCCCTCCCCCTTGTCTGTTCCCCCACCTCTCCCTCCCCTTGTCTGTTCCCCCACCTCTCCCTCCCCCTTGTCTGTTCCCCCACCTCTCCCTCCCCCTTGTCTGTTCCCCCACCTCTCCCTCCTCCGTGTCTGTTCCCCCACCTCTCCCTCCCCGTGTCTGTTCCCCCACCTCTCCCTCCCCCGTGTCTGTTCCCCCACCTCTCCCTCCCCCGTGTCTGTTCCCCCACCTCTCCCTCTCCCGTGTCTGTTCCCCCACCTCTCCCTCCCCCGTGTCTGTTCCCCACCTCTCCCTCCCCTCTGTCTTTTCCCCACCTCTCCCTCCCCTCTGTCTTTTCCCCACCTCTCCCTCCCCTCTGTCTTTTCCCCACCTCTCCCTCCCCTCTGTCTTTTCCCCACCTCTCCCTCCCCTCTGTCTTTTCCCCACCTCTCCCTCCCCTCTGTCTGTTCCCCACCTCTCCCTCTCCTGTGTCTGTTCCCCACCTCTCCCTCTCCTGTGTCTGTTCCCCACCTCTTCCTCTCCTGTGTCTGTTCCCCCTGCTCCCTCCTCTGTGTCTGTTCCCCCTGCTCCCTCCCCTGTGTCTGTTCTCACGCCTCCTCCTCATCTGTGTCGCTTTCCCCCTTAACCCCTCTGTCCCTTTATCCCTCTTTCCCTCTGCTCTGATCCCTCCCTCCTACCTCCCCTCTGTCTCTTTCCCTCCTCTGTCTCTTTCCCTCCTCTGTCTCTTTCCCTCCTCTGTCTCTTTCCCTCCTCTGTCTCTTTCCCTCCTCTGTCTCTTTCCCTCCTCTGTCTCTTTCCCCCCTCTGTCTCTTTCCCCCCTCTGTCTCTTTCCCCCCTCTGTCTCTTTCCCCCCTCTGTCTCTTTCCCCCCTCTGTCTCTTTCCCCCCTCTGTCTCTTTCCCCCCTCTGTCTCTTTCCCCCCTCTGTCTCTTTCCCCCCTCTGTCTCTTTCCCCCCCTCTGTCTCTTTCCCCCCCTCTGTCTCTTTCCCCCCCTCTGTCTCTCCCCCCCCCCTCTGTCTCTTCCCCCCCCTCTGTCTCTTCCCCCCCCTCTGTCTCTTCCCCCCCCTCTGTCTCTTCCCCCCCCTCTGTCTCTTCCCCCCCCTCTGTCTCTTCCCCCCCCTCTGTCTCTCCCCCCCCTCTGTCTCTTCCCCCCCCTCTGTCTCTTTCCCCCCCTCTGTCTCTTTCCCCCCCCCCCTCTGTCTCTTTCCCCCCCCCCTCTGTCTCTTTCCCCCCCCCCCTCTGTCTCTTTCCCCCCCCCCCTCTGTCTCTTTCCCCCCCCCCCCTCTGTCTCTTTCCCCCCCCCCTCTGTCTCTTTCCCCCCCTCTGTCTCTTTCCCCCCCTCTGTCTCTTTCCCCCCCCTCTGTCTCTTTCCCCCCCCCCCTCTGTCTCTTTCCCCCCCCCCCCCTCTGTCTCTTTCCCCCCCCTCTGTCTCTTTCCCCCCCCTCTGTCTCTTTCCCCCCCTCTGTCTCTTTCCCCCCCTCTGTCTCTTTCCCCCCCTCTGTCTCTTTCCCCCCCTCTGTCTCTTTCCCCCCTCTGTCTCTTTCCCCCCTCTGTCTCTTTCCCCCCTCTGTCTCTTTCCCCCCTCTGTCTCTTTCCCCCCTCTGTCTCTTTCCCCCCTCTGTCTCTTTCCCCCCCTCTGTCTCTTTCCCCCCCTCTGTCTCTTTCCCCCCCTCTGTCTCTTTCCCCCCCTCTGTCTCTTTCCCCCCCCCCGTCTCTTTCCCCCCCCCCCCTCTGTCTCTTTCCCCCCCCTCTGTCTCTTTCCCCCCCCTCTGTCTCTTTCCCCCCCCTCTGTCTCTTTCCCCCCCTCTGTCTCTTTCCCCCCCTCTGTCTCTTTCCCCCCCTCTGTCTCTTTCCCCCCCTCTGTCTCTTTCCCCCCTCTGTCTCTTTCCCCCCTCTGTCTCTTTCCCCCCTCTGTCTCTTTCCCCCCTCTGTCTCTTTCCCCCCTCTGTCTCTTTCCCCCCTCTGTCTCTTTCCCCCCTCTGTCTCTTCCCCCCCCTCTGTCTCTATTCCCCCCCCTCTGTCGCATCCCCCTCCTCCCTCCCCTGTGTCCCTTTCCCCCCTTCTGTTCCTTGCTGGTGCCGTGCTTTTGCGCATGTGCAGCTGGCGCCGCACGGCACTCAATGTACAGAAGTCCATACGCATAGATTGTGAAGTACGCATGCGATCCCACTGGAGCGTTACACAGACTTTACAAACTATATTCATGATAATGCTACAGTGGAATCTGGTGGTTTAATCTCTGCCGATCAACTTCCCGTGCGAGAGCAGAGGAAGCTTCTGTCTGTACAACGGGAATGTTGCAGCAAAATTGCCAGCCGTCCTGAGTCCTGAATATTGTTAATATTGTATTCCTCTTTGTTCCTTGTACAGCGCTACGGAATACGTTGGTGCAATACAAAAAAAGGTTAATAATAATAAATTAAACAAAACAAGTAGTAGATAAGTGGGATAGCCATCCAGTGATCATGCTAAACAAACATAAGAAATGTAGTCATACCTGGGATACTCAATGTAGTTTTTTCAAAAAAAGTGCAGCTTTTCTTGAATTACAGTGGTGCTTTAAGGTTTTGAGGACGTGACAGTTCTGCACTTGTTATTCATTCTGGAGATACAAATCAATTCTTGCTAAACTCCTTAGATAGTGCTCATGCTTTCTTGTACGTATCTTTGATAGAGTTGTACACCCTGGCACAGAAACACTGCTGTATCAGCACTGCCACGTCTTAATCGCTTTCTTCACCAACAACCCAGTTTTATGACCAGTTGCATATAGGATGGGTGTTTTATAGCAGCAATATTTGCTATAGCCAGATATTTCACACGAGGCTATAAAGATAAATTGCTTATTATCTGCACACAACCCACCAGAGAATATAAATAGCCTTTTCCTTCCTTAAAGCTACTCACACAGTTTCGTTCTAACTCTCTAATATAAATGTTTTTTTTTTTGTTTTTATGATTTAATTATATAGAGTTAATTACTGAAACATTGATTTGACAGTAGATACAAGCAAATACACTCATCTAACCTGTCTATTTTATCTATCTAAAATATTGGCTAAATAAGTCCTTATGTGATAGCTGTTTGCATACCCCTGACATGGTCAGCACTATACAGAAGTGTCATGGAGTATGAATGTATCTGACCGAGGAGAATCAGTAGTGAATGCAAACATTTTTTTGCACGTAAAATAATCCCCAAATAAAAATTAAGAATCTTACCCTAGAGTTGGCAAAATTTGTTCAGTTTTCTGGCAGTTTATTTTGAAAAGGATGCCCCTAAAAATCCAAGCTAAATTAGCATATAATTACCGTATTTGCCGGCGTATAAGGCGACTGGGCATATAAGACGACCCCCCAACATTGCCACTCAAAATCCCTCCTTAACCTTCCTCCTCAACCTCTCCCCCATCCTTATCCTCCCTCCTTAACTCCCTCCTCAACCCCCCTCCTAATCCTCAACCCCCTCCTCAACCTCCCTTCTCAACCTCAACCTCCCTTCTCAACCTCAACCTCCCTTCTCAACCTCAACCTCCCTTCTCAACCTCAACCTCCCTCCTCATCCTCCCTCCTCATCCTAAACCCCCCTCCTCACTTTACCCCTCTAAATACCTCCCCTCTCCCTTTCCCCTCACTTACCTGCTTCTGCTCTGGCCTCAGCTCCTTCTTGACCCGGCGCGCATGTGACGTCACATGCGCGCCACGTCATTAGCATATACCGGCAGCGGAGGCCGAGCAGAAGCAGGTAAGAGAGGGGGAGGTATTTAGAGGGGTTTAGGTTGAGATGGGGGGGATTAGAATGAGGAGGGGGGTTGAGGATGAGGAGGGGGAGGCACGAGCTCTGCGCACCCGGCGTATAACGTGCACCCGGCGTAGAAGACGATCCCCCTACTTGGAGGCATGTTTTTCAGGAGAAAAAGTTGTCTTATACGCCGGCAAATACGGTAATTATTCGTTGTGGCCAATCAGAGGCAGGCACAACATTGTAGCGGTATTGGGATTTAGTCTCTGCAGCAAAGCATCATGGGATTTATAGTCATTGTTCCCACTACACACCTCTCTCCTTCCTTGAATATTGCTGCACAGACAGTGCTGCTCAGCATCTCTGCACTGTGTTTCTACTATCTGGAAGGTTAGTATGGGGTTAAAAACATACTTGGATGCAGTTTGTCTATTGGTAGGTACCATGTGCCTATGTAAGCAGCTCTGGGGATGTGTAAACCATTTTTTTAAATTTAAATATATTAGTATGTGTATATAATGAATGCAATATGTGTTTCTGCTATAAGCACTGTGTGTTAGATTAGAAAAGGTTACACACAAGGAAACTTCTATATACCTTTTATATTCCTATGCTATGTCATTTTTAGCAATGCATGTTTTTGTTTTCCTATTTTTTTCTGAAAGACAAATCCATCCTGTACTTTATGAAATACTTTGATATATTTGATTAGACCACTATTATGTGTGAAAACTGTTGAGGAGCAAAATTACAACAAAATAGTAATACTCCCCTTGGTTAATTGCAGCTATCTTAGAAATGCCTCTTTAGATCTCCACACTTTGTTGTTCTTTCGTCGTTCAGTCATGTATGACACTCCATGGACCAAAGCATCTAGATACATTTGTCAGCCACTGCCTCTCTAAGCGACATCAAGCTCACATTCATTTCCTTATTGACCTCATCTATCCATCTCTGCCGTGCTCTTCTTCATTTGCCTTCAATCTTTACCAGTATCAGAGTCTTCACTAGGGAATCCTGCCATCTTGTGATATGGCCAAAATATTTGCGCTACTGCCTCGTGATCAAACCTTCGTGAACAGTTTGTCTTGCTTTCCTGTAGTGTTGACTGATTGGATCGTCTTGCAGTCCAAGGAACTCTAAGCAGTTTTTTCCAACCCCAAAATCTGTCACCGCCTCCACTTCTTGCCCATCTATTAGCCAGGAACAAAAAATATAACAACTGATGCAGCAGAGACGTAGCATCTGCATCTAATTTAATAACGGCATTCCAAACACATTTGAATATATGCACGTGGGCTGTCCTGATGTGTCGCACTTTTCTGAATTGCTGCTGATCAAATGTAATTTACCTAAATTATTTGACTTTTTTTTATATCGGTGCCATGCTGTATCAGTTTTTAAAAACCAACTTTCTCTTAACATTACTTCTCATACTCATTTTATTTTTAGCGTGCATTTTAACTGCAGGTTTTAATTAGCCTAGAAAATGGTGAGCTATTAGCATTCAATAGAGTATGGTGAATATTTAAAAGGCCATTTACCTCACTGTAAGTGCTCTTCATGTTGTGAACGCACACATAATTCTATATTAAAATGATCTATTTGTTTAAAAAAGTCTAACTATTTTGTTACATTATAGCCTTAAGTTCAATGTTTTGTTAATCTGATTTTATGTGATGGATCAGAACACAATAGTCTAAGTTGGTGAAGTGAAATGAGAAAAATATATACATAAAACTATTTTTTAGAAATAGAAAACAGAAAATTGGCATGTGCATATGTATTCACCCCCTTTGTTATGAAGCCCATAAAAAGCTCTTGTGCAACCAAGTCACATAATTAGTGAAATGATGTCCACCTGTGTGCAATCTTAGTGTCACATGATCTGTCATTACATATACACACCTTTTTTGAAAGGTCCCAGAGGCTGCAACACCTAAACAAGAGGCACCACTAACCAAACACTGCCATGAAGACCAAGGAACTCTCCAAACAAGTAAGGGACAATGTTGTTGAGAAGAACAAGTCAGGTATAGGTTAAAAAAAATATCAAAATATTTGATGATCCCCAGGAGCACCATCAAATCTATCATAACCAAATGGAAAGAACATGGCACAACAGCAAACCTGGAGAAGAGGGATGGGGAGAGAGAGTGCACCAATTCCTAGTGCAAAATAACCGATATATTGTAATCCCAAACCCTTGTTCACAGAGATAAGTAGGTAAAGCTCTCACCTTTTCCAACCACAGTCTGAGGTATATTATAATTTCCCAACACTTGTTGGCTTGTAGGTTGGCACTTCTTTCCAACGTGAACGTCTTATCTCGTATACTTCCAATAAAGTGTGGGTATTAGGGTAATGTATATGTATACTTTTCAGAGCAGGGGGAATATTACAACACTATCAATACATAGTGGTATCCAAATATAAATATTTTGGCCGGGTTTAATATATCCCTTTGGAGTAATAGGTGTTTTTAATCAAAATACTATATAAAACCTGGTTTCCATATAAATATTCAAATTATTCAGTGTTTGTAAAACAGCAAACCTGCCAAGAGATGGCCGCCCACCAAAACTCAAGGACCGGGCAAGGAGGGCATTAATCAGAGAGGCAGCACAAAGACCTAAGGTAACCCTGGAGGAGCTGCAGAGTTCCACATCAGAGACTGGAGTATCTGTACATAGGACGACAATAAGCTGTGCGTTCCACAGAGTTGGACTTTATGGCAGAGTGGCCGGAAGAAAACCATTACTTTCAGCAAAAAACAAAATGGCACATTTTGAGTTTGCAAAAAGTCATGTGGGAGACTCCCAAAATATATGGAGGAAGGTGCTCTGGTCTGATGAGACTAAAATTTAACTTTTCGTCCATCAAAGAAAACACTATGTCTGGCGCAAACCCAACAAATCACATCACACAAAGAACACCATCCCCACAGTGAAACATGGTGGTGACAGCATCATGCTGTGGGGATGGTTTTCAGCACTTGGGACTGGGAAACTGGTCAGAGTTGAGGGAAAGATGGATGGTGCTAAATACAGGGATATTCTTGAGCAAAACCTGTACCACTCTGTGCGTGATATGAGGCTAGGACGGAGGTTCACCTTCCAGCAGGACAATGACACACTGCTATAGCAACACTTGAGTGGTTTAAGGAGAAACATGTAAATGTGTTGGAATGGCCTAGTCAAAGCCAGACCTAAATCCAATAGAAAATCTGTGGTCAGACTTAAAGATTGCTGTTCACAAGCGTAAACCATCACAATTGAAGGAGCTGGAGTAGATTTGCAAGGAGGAATGGGCAAAAATCCCAGTGGTAAGATGTTGCAAGCTCATAGAGACTCATCCAAAGCGACTTGGAGCTGTGATTGCAGCACAAGGTGGCTCTACAAAGTATTGACTTTAGGTGGGTGAATAGTTATGCACATTGACTTTTTTTTTATTTTGTCCTATTTGTTGTTTGCTTCACAATAAAAAATAAAAAAAACATCTTCAAAGTTGTGGGCATGTTCTGTAAATTAAATGATGCAAATCCTCAAACAATCCATGTTAATTTCAGGTTGTGAGGCAACAAAACACAAAAAATGCCAAGCGGGGTGAATACTTTTGCAAGGCACTGTATGTTTACATACAAGTCTATCCTGCCCACTGGTAATAACAGATTGCATGTGCGTGCTGTGAGTGTTTATGTTGAAGGCTGTGATTGAAAACCACAGCGTCCCATTGACTCCGGTTACACTGCACTGACCAGTTAACCCATAACTGATCTGTTTAGATTAGTCTAGTATTCAACGCCTGCACAGATAGATTTGTTAAGGTTTAAAAAAAAATATTTTAATCTCTACACGTACAGCAGCAGATAATTGCTCTGCATTGTTCAAATTCCAGAGAGGCAAGAGAGCAGAAACCTGCATTTTCTGCCAGAAGAAATTACAAAAATGACAAGGTCTGTTCCCTTTAAACTGGAAATGGAAGCAGTCTTCCCATTGACTTGAATGGGGCACACACCCCTGCTACCTGATTGGCTGCAGTAATGCAAAAGCAAGTGGGCAGTCAGTGACACGTGTAAACACAGATTTTGTTTGATTTCTCAGTGAATAATGCACATAATTCAAAAAAATATTTCAACACGCTTTTAGGAGATCTTTACTGTGATGTGGCCCAAACTGGGTTGAATTAAGAGGAGCTTTAACCAAATATTATTTTTGAATGGTATTACATTTTATTGAAGAAAATTACAACTAAAGCAACATGGAAATAGACACTAAACAGTGTATTTAATCTCTTTTATATTCAAAAGAATAAGGATAAAAGGACATGGTTATTGCAGTGCTGGAATTCACAAGGGTTCTTGATCTTCTAGACCCTTCACCATATAAGGGAGGTGGAGAACACAACCAATCCCTTTCTCATCTTAATGTATTTTTTTAAATTATAGACATCTCCTCTTTCATACTCAACCACATGCATGATAGATTTTTTTTAGATTACAGTGGTCCTATATGTAAAAATAATCTATAATTTTAGCTAGTAAAACACTCCAGAAACATAAAGTTATAAAATGATGCATTTATTTATTTTATAACAAACTATGAACAGAAAAAAGTATTTTCCATTAAAAGGCAGTTAGAACAAAAAAATTAAACCGTCTACACATAGAGTATACACAATTTTTGCTTGTAGCAAAACATCGGACAGAAATGTAAAGGTGAAAAAGACATATTATTTTTAACATTTTATTATAAAATACTAAATTATTTTTATAGAAAAATTAATTTTTAATAATCAATATAATATACAAAATAATTTAACCAGTGCATTCATTGGAAAAATAAATTACAGAAAATATCACATTTCTATTTACATGTGGATTGCTATAAGGTAATAATATTAAGGCAGTGGCACATTATACATAATTTGTATTTTTTTATTTTATAGCGATGACATAGACAGTAATAACATTTTGGAAATTGCTATATATATTCTTACTTTGAGGCAGTCAAAAATGTGTGCATAGACCCAAGATCTGGGTTCTTGATAGTAACTTATTATTGTATATTTTATTACTTTTGTATGAATGTAGCACAAATATAAAATAAAACAGTTGTAACACAGGGTTTCTTTATTTGTCTTTTAGTTTTGGGGAGTTGGAGCTCCACTGGGAGCATAAAGCATCAACTCTTAAAGGTTATGGATCCATCCATCTACATAGTTGACTTGGAAATGGAGGGGGGAGAGAAAATGAAGAAAATTGAGATGGTAAGTAAGGAGAGCGGGTTGAAGGAAGATGTCATTGGGAAGGATTGCAATTCAGTTTAGGATAATGACCACAAAGCTTTTTCTTAGGCCGTAGACTATGGAACAAAGGCTGTCTTGGTTCCTTTCATGGGATGTAACAGGAAGCCAGACCTCCTCCTTTCAGAACTAGTAAAAAATGCCTTTAAATTGTATTACATATTTATGCAAGTTATGGCCATCTCCATAGTTGTCTTATTAGACCTCCACTATCTCGGAGTATATGTTTCTTGTCAACTAGGTGGGAACTTTGGTGGTTGAGATCAGCTTGTTACCATACTTAAGTGTGTATGAAAGTGAAGTCCTCCTGTTTACTAGTGTGAACTTTCGGCATTTCCAGGTTTTTTCCATATTGATTTGTGGCACATGGGAGACTCCTCTACTTCCCAGGATATGGAGCATGGTAGACTATAGCAAACCCAGTTAGGGCACAATTTAATTTATGGGCAGTAAAGTTTTGGCAGTAGAATTATTGGCCATTTGCACTCTTACTAATGTAAGAAAAAAAATGAGCATCCCTTGTAAGGGTGATCATCAATATACATCTAACAGCAAATGTTTTTATATTTACTCAACATATTACTTCTTACTGATTTAGATTCTAGTAGTTTCACTACATAATTGGGAGAATAACATCAGATATAGTCAATTATTATACAGATAACCAAAGTAGATCCATTAAAACAGTAACAAGGCATTGATCTTTGTAGAGGAATTTTATTAAAGGCATATCTAAGTTTCATGGATTATTACATTTCTGCATTTGGCAAAAAACAGCCTATATGTATGCAGCACATCTCATAAAACATTTTATTTTTATTAATATCTAAAAATCCCACTAATTATTGTGATAACACCAACAGGGAGTACCTACACAGGCATCTGATCCCCCAAATCAGCATGCAACAATAGGGTATCAATTTTAACCCATTATTCACCTGCTGTTTCTTCCTCAGCCAATAGGAGAGCAGTGATGTCAGCCTCAACGTCATTACTGGGATATGACTCCCTGCTACTTCCTGTCTGTGTTGTGCTGCTTCCATAGCAGCTAACATAGTGCCACATTACATAACCCAGTCTGCTTTGCAGAATAAATAGGAACCCCAGAGTTTAAATCAAATGTTTCAGCTAACCTTATTGGCCAAAACCAAATTATGAAATTAATGCTTATTTAGCCTGGGTTTGGAGGGGGTGTTAACCCTACTTTTCAACTGTCAGAAATTACAAGACATTTTGCTAACTTCACACAAAGTATTTAAATGTTTAGATGCATTCATAATCCAGGAAACTTAGACATGCCTTTAATGACTTAACAAAGTAATATGCAATTATTAAAGGGCTACTGTATAGTTTGTTACTGATTAGCAATAAAATCAGTATTTAAAGAAAATAAAACTCATTGTAGCTTTTGAAATTGACATTTGAAATGACCATTGTAGTTACCAGTAGATTTGCTTCTATTAGGTGTCCAGTTAGTGAAGATGATCTGCCCAGGTGGCTGTCCTAAATGTTTCTGATATTTGTAGATTTGCCTACTGTAGTCATTGTAGGGAAGAAAGCAGATAAAATACTATCTGGATAACTGATAAGGTCTCCTGTCAGAACAGTTGGGCAGAAGCCTTTTGCCACGTCTGGACATGATAGGGGTGGAGAGAAGTGCTTATGCAGAAATCAAAATACTAAACTTTAAAAACTAAATGTAAAAGATACATTGATTTTTTTCTTCGAATACTGATTGTAGTGCTAATTGGTTACTAAATAAATAAATCAATCCCTGTTGTATGAGCATTACAGTGACCCTTTAAACGTCATAGCTTCTAATGCTCCAGTTCTGCTGCTTGTCTCCACTTCTTATGAGGTCATCAAGGGGCAGGAGCAACTCTGACTAGGAGGCAGTCCTTAATGGTCAGGCACAAATTAATGTCTGTACAAGACATGATCGTTGGTATGTTAAATTTGTTTACCTTAGCAAGGAGAGAAGTTTGTATCTTCACCATTTAGGATTATCTCCCAGTCACTCCAATTCCTTAAGACCTCATACAGAGTGTAGACATGAAGCTCAACTGTATGTTTAGAAGTTAATGTTTAATAGTGAATCTTTATTTTCTAAATTACCAAATATGAATGTTATTAAAATTGAAATATATAGCTCCTGATGTCAGGGCATTACAGTGATCCTTTAGAATAGTTCTTATATATTGTAATACATTTCTCCAGACTTGTGGAGTTGGAAAAAAGCAGATGGGAGCAGGTCCAGGCCATGTTTTCCATTGAACTTTTTTGTGCTTTATTGGATAACCAAGTTTGATTTACTCACCTCTGGTACGTAAATACCCTGAGAATGTGGCTTAAATGAACCCCTGAGGACTAACATTAGGCAAACCTGCTCCAGAGCAAGAAACAAGGAGGCCATAATTCATGACAAGCATGTAAACTTACTGTTGGCGACGCTTTTAAATGTAAGTTTCTTGTCCTGATCAATGTATTTTAATAGACTAATAATTGCTATGTATGTGTGTGTGTGTATATATATATATATATATATATATATATATATATATATATATATATATATATATATATATATAAATAATCTTTTTCTGCAAATAATATATATATACCATTACCATTTGGTATACTTTGGGATTTTAGGTTTTTATAAATTATACATTTCATAGTGCTTCTGTAGTTGACCATGTAATGCCCATCGACATAGACAAGAATGTGTTAAAGGGACTTTGTCACACCTAGTTGTTTTTATTAAGTAATTCTTGAAAAGCATGGAAAACTGGCTATAAATTGTAAAAGCCATTTTTTTCTTAAGTAAACTATTTCTGAAATATTCAGCATTATTTGTGCTGCATTAGTATGCAAGTAACCTGTTCCCAAATACTGATTAGATGCTTTTATTTACTAACTGGTAACAGCAAGGTGGCAGAAACAATGTGCCCCAGTGTTATTGTGCAGCTAGTTCCTCTTCCACACCTATAACAAATAATGCTGAATATCTCCGAATTGATTTTTACTGTAGAGACCAAACTGCTAGTACAATGAGCAGCTAGTTTTAAACTTGTTGGTTTGACAGTGTCCCTTTAATATAGAAAAGATGCCATAAAATACCATAACCTGTTCATGTTCCAAATCCTCTATTAATATTTCATACCTTAAATATAATACATATCAGCTTTAAGAACAAGTGTTAAAAAAACTCATAGTGAGTAGAAAAAAAAACATTATCTATATAAAAATATCACTTTGGTGAGATTTGGTTACCCCATTACTGCCAACATGGCCAACATTGAATACAATTCTTCCAAATCACTCAGGAATTGTAAATGTAATGGAAAGTAACGTTTGTTATTTTTGGTGAAGATATCCGTAAACTAGTCCTTCAGTTTCCTGTGATCTTTATTGTTGAGTCACAGCAGTAAGTCTCTTATATGTTCCTCTATCATCTTACATGGATTCTTGCTTGGTGATGGTAGGTTGAGGAATAGAAGTTGGGTGTTTAGATATAGCAGAGATGGCTCCATGTACTATTTTGTAGTGCTCCGATCCGGATCCTGCAGGTGGAGAGGGCTGGGGGGTCTCTGGCGTAGCTACAAAACCAAACATTCGATTATTATAAGGTGCTATTATTCTTGTATTATGGTACGAATGGGAACAGAATTTAAGATGAGATCAATAGACTATTTGAGGTATCCTCTTCTACAATCTATCTTTGATTTGCCAATCTCAAGGAACACTACAGTACAGAGCAGGGGTAGTCAAACTTTTAATACCTACCGCTCCCTTCTGATGGTAAAATGTCCGTACCGCCCACCAGTGCCGCAGTAACTCATTTCTGGTTACATAAATCATATGACCCTAGCTATGTGTCACCCGGTACTTACTAGATAGTGATCCGCTCCTGACTGGTGTCACTAGGCTCTCTCACCAGCTCTCCAACCAGCCAAGTATGGCGCTGCAGGTCTCCGGAGTGTGATGTCATTCGTCAGTGACGCCACCTAGCCATTACCCGCCACCCACCATGAAAGCTTGAATCGCCCACTAGTGGGCGGTAGGGACCAGGTTGACTACCACTGGTATAGAGCTAGGAAAAGTTATATCAAATATAAGAGCCAGTCAACGTGTATATACAACTGTGTGCAATCCCGGTCATCTCAATTGTTGCTTTCTAAATACTACTCCTTCTTTGAGTATATGTTTCATATCAAGTAGGTGAGAATCTTGCACTTAGTCAATTGAAATTTGCTATCTTATAATACAGGCAATTGATTCTGTTTGTTTGCCCTTCAAGAAAGAAGTCATCTAAGTCATCCCTTTATTTAAAGGGTAGCTGTCAATAAATATATTTTGAATCAAATACTTAGTAGATTAGTATATGCCAATAGGTATCATTTACAAAGCTATCGCCTGAAGAGGTAGGTGCTTTTATTTACCAATGAGACGATACTTACACATTTGCCCATTGTGTAGCTGGCTTGGCAGAGTATTGTTGGCTACAATAACATTTGTTGTGAGATGTTCCTGAACCAAGTGAGGGTGCAGAGGATGGTGAGCATGAGGGGCTTCATTTGATGATCCTACAATAAGAGACTTGTTAGATAACTATCTTTTTGTACACCACAACAATTATGCCTGTCTACATGCCTATTCATGCACCCATCCATCTTCTTGTATACATTGGTACCTCCGTACTGATCACTAATTGGTTCCAGAAGGCACGACGAGTGGTGAAAACTATGAGTACCAAGCTACTCTTTGTTTCTTCCGGATAGAGAGGATAAAACCTCATAAAGTGATGAGCAAGCGTGGAAACTTTTGTTCCTCATCGAAATGCGTTGAATACCAAATTTGACGAGTTTTGAAGCCAACAAGGTATGTATCTTCACTACCAGCTGTGTCACCTATATATATTGTTTTTCTCACAAATGTTCAAGCAGTAGGGGGATAGCACTAGGAGAATTAATTGAAATAATCATCCTAAAAGAGTAACCGAGCTTTAAAATCCCTGAATACCTTGTAGTATTTTAGTATTAGTATTTTCAGCTGGTCCCCTGAATGTTACCACTTACTATAACTCACTCTCCTCCAGTACCAATGTCATTTATACTACTTGTCAAATGTTATTACAGTTCTGATATATGAAATAATTCAGCAAACTTGTGGCGCTGTGCTAAACAAGGCTTAGTAAGTAGGGTTACCACTATTTTAGGCGCAGCAAAATTAACATTGAAATAAATAAGTTGTAATTTGTACTACTGACCTCCTAGGAGCATTTCTTGGAGCAAGTTGTCTATCTTGGCCATCCCAAACAGTTTGACAAACTGGATCTGCTCAATCATCTGCCAGGTAATGCTCTGCAGGGTGGGCAACAGGAGAAGGAGCTCCCCAAACCTTCCCCTGGAGTCATACTGTCTGTCGTTGATGTAATCCTCTAGGCTGACCTGAACCTGGTACCTCATCCTCTTGATCTTGCTGGGGTCGCTTAGTCCTTTGGCATCTTCAGATTGAGAAAATATATGATATGGTGAATGTAAAAATGATCTAACAAACAATATCTATATATATATGTGTGTGAATGTTTCATATTCAACAACATTTATATCGGTCTAAATTGCACTTAATATGACACATATTTGAATAGATATTTTAGAATTGCTTTAACCGTTTGTGAATATGCTCGGTAGTAGTAATAATAATAATAATGTTGAGGATTTGAAATATTTTACAAATTATCCTGGAAATAAGTTTTCGACCTGTTTCATACAAACATCGACCTGTAGGTTACTATCAGCTGAGCGAGCACAAATCTGATTTTGTAGGTTGTCTGGTATCTTTGTCCCAGGCCAACATGTTTAGTGGCTTTACTTTGTGCCAGTTCTATAAACCATGATATTTATTAGAAGTGTCAACATGTTTATGAAACGCATTGGGATACCTATTTGGAAACAGCATTTTAACCTCTTGCAGCCATTTTGAAAACTGTCTTGATGACCCATCTTGGAGACTTTCCCACAATAGTTTACAGACTGGTGGTTCCCAACCACAGTCTTCAAGGCATACCGATAGACTAACTGTTGAGGCTATAATGCAGGAACACAGTTTGGTTAATCAGTGGCTTACATTTTAGTTGAACCATCTGTGCTCAGATAGACATATTCTTATTCAGTTGGGTGGCAATTCCATCCTACAAAGGATGCCAACAGTCAAGGATTTCTGGATCTCAATGCTTGTATACTCATATTCTCTCTTCTTTAGCACACAGGTGATTTATTCAGTGTTATTTCGTATGTGCTCAATTGGAGAGATATTAAGACTTATTAGAGATCCTTGTGGGACTGTGTTGCCCGTCACTTTGTTATACTGTTGGATTGCCAGAAGACTGGGATTGGAAACCACTGTTGCAATCTAATTCATAAATGGTTAGATGTGTCAATACGAGGGGTCATCAGTCAAGATAGTGATGAGACAGAACCACGGAAATGCATGGAATAATGAATAGAATGATTTCTAACTCCCATGGGTTGATCACATGTATTATTATTAGCCGCACGAAAATCGCCATGGACGTCAATATGATTTATCCACATCGGTCTGATCCTGCAAATGGACAAATCATTGTTTCTCTGGACAAATTGTGATGCGCTTTATCCCTGATACACATCTATTAAACTTTTTTTTTTAAGACATATGTAAATGGCTTGATAAGTAATTGAAGTTGATATGTTTGCAGGATGCTAGTTAAAGGGTGACTGTCATGGTCTAGCATTCATAATGAAAAGTAGTCGAACAGACGAAAAAAATCTATCTTTTCTGAGAATATTTCCATTGAGTTTACTAACGTAACAGCACAATGCAGCACACTGACACTAAATTACACTCTGCCACAGGCTATAAAATGGTAGGATCTCCAAAATAAGGAGAAAATCAGCCCTTGTAGTGTAAGTTTTCACATAAAACATCACAATAAATTAAAATACTGTTTATCCTAAACATTACTATTTAAAGGGCCTTTTCAGTAACCCTTTAATTTAGAAAATGTGTTGTACATACCTGGATCAAAAAATATGATTGCTTTCAAGCACGCGTATTCATTGTCATCAATCTGAAGCTCTTGGAAGGGAAGAACCAGTTCATCTAGAATTCTTATGGCTACTCGACCCACTTCAAGCTCTGGGCAGTTTCTTGGAATTACACGGTCATTTCCTATTTTAGATATTTTAAGTTAGTAAAATATTGTGTGCAGTGTGTGCTTATGTTTTATATATATATATATATATATATATATATATATATATATATATATATATATATATGAAACAAAAAATTATACCTAGAAGTAACATGTCTTTATATATCATCGACCGTTTTGCAACTCCTAGAAGTAAGTGCTCTCCTGCGTGCGCCCTCAACAACGCCACCTTGTATAAAAAAACAAACAAAAAAAAACAACAAAATAAGTAACTGTATGTCGGATGTCTTGAAAACAAACTTAAGATTTCTATGGTGCATTTCAACTTGTAAATATGCAACAAAACACATTGTCATCTGCATTTGAAATCAATCAGTTGTAAGTTTTGATGGAATTATAAGGTATTTGTAATATGGGGACATTGAATTTTCTAAATATGTAAATTAGTAAATGCTTTACTAACAGCATGTTAGGCTAATTAAGGAGCATTGGTCTCTTAAATACTTAGTGCCATATTCAATTGAGGTTTCGGGCGATCCGGTAGCCCGTAAGTGAGGCCGCAAGTTAATTTGCTATTCAATTGGTGTTGTTTTGCGGGCTCCAAATGACTTTCGAGTTACGGCCTTGAAATATTTGCAATGGTTAAACTTGTAAGTTACAGCCTCCCGAAGCCTTTGATCTGTCACTAAAATGGCAAATCGCTATTCAATTGCTCAGTTTCCCCAAGCCCGCAAATGTTTTCACACCTGTAAATGGCAACGGAGAAAATCCTAAGAGTGCTAGAGAGGACCCACAAGGGGTTAAACACCTATTTGTAGCACTGTAAATCAAAAAGAAAAATCACTACTGCTCTGTAAATAACGGGGAAAGCCATGACAGAAAATTCCCGCAAATCATCAGGAAATAAAATGAATTTTATGTTTCATTTCAGGGTTAAATCGATCTCTGGTATCAATGAGTTAATACATATCAGGCCACCCACATGGACTAGAACAGTATTGGCATTCATTTTCATAATTCTTTATTTTGCATGTTTGCGCGTTTGATCGCATATCGGACCCACAAACCTAATTAATTGACATGTAACCTCCATGTTTTACTGCCGTAATGATCACAGTCGCATTTTCTATTAGCTGATTCCAACTGTGTGGTACGAGCTTGCTTAATTGATCATGTTCCCGCCCTGAACTGCTACGAACCAGTGCATGGTTTACAGTTTTGGCTTTGGGCCTGTAACTTGCAGGTTTGAGCAATTGAATAGCATCGCAATCGGAGACTAGCAGAAGCCCGCAACTTTCCCGCAGACATATGCCCGACCACGATCGAGTTGCGGGCTTGCAATTGAATATGGCCCTTATTTTGTACAAAAGGGCGACTCTATGATCTTGACTTGTTATTGCTGCTGCTATGATCCCTCTTTAGTTATGGTATAAAATACTAGTTAAAAAAAAACATAGGTTTTAAGTCTACATTTTGCTACTTTAAAATGATTTTAAGTATGCATATTTCATATAAATACACACATATTAACACAAGTTAGCATATATACAAACTGCCATGGTTATCCTAAATTATTAACATAATTATATTCTATGGGAGAGATTCATTAGGTGCTCTGTGCTTTACAGATGGGTGCTATATCTATTTCCTATGGTTTAAAAATGACACCCCATAACTGGCATTCGATGGGGTTGCTTAGTGAATCTACCCCTATCTGAATTATTAAAAAAGAGATAAAACTAAACATTTGCATTCATACGAAGTTCAATAACGTCCTCTTTTTAGTAATGTTCATATACGTCTTATATATTTTTTATATATATATATATATATATATATATATATATATATATACTGCTTTTGAAATTCTGCATGTCTTAAAGGGATTTCAAAATGGTATTAAATGAAAGTACATAAAGCTGTAACAAACATTACTTTCTCCTTTTTCCATTTAATAAGCATGTCTTCTTTTGTCAGCATTATATTAAATAACCTGTATCGGTAATTATGGATGGTCAAAATGGAAAAAAATGGAGGTGGTTGGAGCTGGACCATGTCCTGCAATATAGTATATATTTAATTTAATTTTGCAGAATAATGTACATAAGTGTCAATTATCATGTAAATGATTTACAAAAACATTTTTATTTTATAATCACTGTATATAAACAGTTTATTATTTTTACTCTTTGCTGTATTTTTGATTCCTATTTACAGTCTATTCCCGACAAATCTCAAAATATTTTTCTGAGGAATCATTTAATTTACTATGCAGATACACCATCTGTAATATATGCTCTATTTTATTAATGAATTATTATTAATATATATATTATTTTTATTTATATTATTCTTTGCTATCATAAATTAGTTCTGTGTATTTGCATTTTCTAGTTTATTCTGTATTTCTAACGATATGGAATACTCTTAATGTAGTCCAACTTCTTTAGTAGGGGATGCCTTAATTTTTTTTGTCCAACAAGCTGCTGGGACAAATATGTAAATTTACATGTTTTTTCTGTAACAATATAAAGATTTGTGAATTTATATTGTATATGGTATGCTTAAGCATATTTTGATCCGCACCACCTCAACATCCTGTCAAATGAATAATGTTCTAACAATGATCCGCTAGAAACAGTGATTCGGAAAAGTTAAAAAATAAAAGGTAGAATAACAGGTGAGCTGCTCCCATAAGTTCGTTAAGCATGGTTACATCTTCTGTTAAACATCAAAGGTTAGGGAAGACATAGAGGTTAACTTGAGAAAATCTGTGAAGGACATGAGTTAGTTATTAGATGTAAAACAATTACAGATTTGTTGGTCATTATGGTTTAGCCTACTATTTCTTTACCATGATTTAGCAAATCTTACGACTATTGTGTTAGTATGGGGATATATTAAATAGCAGCGGCGTCAAATAATAAGGGGCAAAATTCTGTATTTAAAATAATATGTACAGTATGGCTAATTGAGGAAATAAGTGAAAATGGACCATGTTTTTAAAAAGTTAAAGAATATACCGTATATACTCATGTATAAGCCGAGTTTTTCAGCCCTTTTTTTAAAGCTAAAAAGTACCCCCTCGGCTTATACTCGAGTCACTCTCCCCCCCTTGTCTCTCTACCCCTCCTCCGTGTCTCTCTAACCCCCCGTGTCTCTTTCCCTCTTTCCCTCCTCATTCTAATCCTCCCTCCTCATTCTAAACCCCTTTCCTCATTCTAAACCCCCCTAAATACCTCCCCCTTTCCCTTCACTTACCTGCTTCCGCTCTGGCCTCCGCTCCATCTTGACCCGGCGCGCATGTGTCGTCACATGCGCACCACGTCATTTGCGTATACCGGGTGCCGGCACCCGGTATATGCTAATGACATGGCGCGCATGTGACGTCACGTCATTAGCATATACCGGGTGCCCTCACATGCGCGCCGGGTCAAGAAGGAGCGGAGGCTGGAGCAGAAGCAGGTAAGTGAGGGGAAAGGGAGAGGGGGGGGGGGGGTATTTAGGGGGGTTGAGGTTGAGTAGGGGGGTTGAGGTTGAGGAGGGGGGTTGAGGTTGAGGACGGGGGTTGAGGTTGAGGACGGGGGTTGAGGATGGGGTCGGTTGAGGAGGGAGGATGAGGATGTGGGTTGAGGAGGGGGGTTGAGGATGAGGAGGGGGGTTGAGGAGGAGGGAGGTTGTTGAGGGGGGTTTGAGGATGAGGAGGGAGGTTGAGGAGGGGGTTGAGGAGGGAGGTTCAGGATGAGGAGGGAGGATAAGGAGTGGGGTTGAGGAGGGAGGTTGAGAATGAGGAGGGTAATAAGGGAGGGGGGAAGAGACACAGGGAAGGGAGAGGGGGGAAGAGACACGGGAGAGAGATGGGGGACGCAGAGGGCACAAGCGGGACACAGGGGGCAGCACATTTCCCACCCTTGGCTTATACTCGAGTTACTCATTTTACCCAGTATTTTGTGGTAAAATAGGTGCCTCGGCTTATACTCGGGTCGGCTTATACTCGAGTATGTACGGTAATAAGATGTGACTGTTTTTAATTCATATTTGTCTCACGTGCAAAGGCATTTCGTTTATTATTTAGTAACCGATTAGCGGTAAAGTCAGTATTGGAAGAAAATAAATTTAGTGTAACGATCAAAATTTAATTTAAAATGTTAGTGTTGCAGGGACATTTTTTTTAAATTAAGTAATTTCTGGCTATCTGTGACCACATGGACCGTAACACACCAGGACATGTTTATGAGGATCCACTTGGTATTCATGACAGAGATACTGGAGTGGGTTGCCAGTTTCTTCTCATATCTCCTGGTATTCTTAGGTAGTCTCCCTCCCAAGTACTGACAGGCCTAACAATGGTCAGCTTCAGGGTGGTGTGACCTCCTAGTTCCCTGACTTTGAATAAAACCAAGGTTGCAATGGTAAATGCACAGAATCCTAACCACTGGACCAACAGGGAACCGTGCAGGGATATACACAACTTATTTTCACCATGTTCTGGTAGGTGTTCAGGGGTTGGGGAAGGACCTGCCAAGGAGCATGTTCTGAAATTGGTACTTGGTTAGTCTAATTGACTGCAGTGGACACTTTAGGGAAGGAGTCAGATAAGGACTACTATCAAGACAGAGTGCTGGACAGATCCTATCCCACTTTCGTCATAATAGATGGAGAAAACAGCATATCTACTAAACACTGATGTACTAAAATTCAGATGTAACATTTAAAAGCTACAGTGATTTTTTTCAAATGCTGAACTATTGCTAATCTGTTACTGAAAAAACCCCAAATGAAACCCTATTATATGAGCATCGCAGAGGCCCATTACGGAAGACATTTCTAAAGCTAATTGATTTTTATTTGAAGCCAAACTGATTTGGGGTTTCAAGTCTAATTTTCCAGATTTAAACATTAAGAACTGGAACAGACTGCAATTGTGTTTTGCTACATATAACCCACCTGATCATCTAGAGGAAGCTCACAGAAAGCTGGGATATATTTGGCCCATTCCACCAAAACCAATAACTGCTGTTTCATGGAATCACATACGTCTGTGATATTAGCAATTTTCTTCCCTCTTATATCTGTATTTAATACAGACACTGATGAGGTAATCTGAAAGAAAGATTAAAAACATTTTTTTTTTACTTGCTTCATTACATTTCAAATCATTTAAAAGCCTCAGCAATTATTGATAGGATAGTAAAGTAGTCTCATCTGACAAAGCCTCTTGGCGAAACGCGTTGTGTATCTGAGTACATAGTCCACAAACCCTTTTTGAAGGAAAATGTGTATTTTAGTACCTGAAATTTATATCTACATAGTAATGGGCAAAGCTTCAATACAAATACTAGATTATATGGTCCTATTTGCACTTTGCACTACAATTACTACTTTATTAAAAATTCACTAATATTTGTTATTGGTCACTATTATCTTTCCTATCCTCACATGTATATATGTGTGTGTGTGTGTGTGTGTATATGTATATATATATATATATATATATATATATATATATATATATATATATATATATATATATATATATATATATAAATAAATAAATACTTGTTTCAGGCAATACCATCTAAAAGAAACATTTTCAAACTGGTGATTTTTTTTTTTTTTTGCACTTATTTCGAGGGAATGGCTAAAGTCTTATTTACCTTTCTAATTCTCACTTGAGTAATGTACTAATTTGGAATCTTCTGCATCATTCAGTCTAAATCTTGGTGTTTAACTTTTTTTTATTTACACCATTATCGATGCACAACTTTCTCCATAACTACTTTAATGGTGATAGCTTGTTCAGAGCCACCTTTTCACAACCAACAAAAACATTTTACTTTTTTAATATCCTTTTTAAGCTTTAGAGTGAGATTTTAAAATTGTCCAACCCATTGTTTTGAATTAGAATAGTAAAGTAAAAAAATGATGATATTTGAAATTGGAATTTTTAATAAAAATAGGGCCGTTGGCTCAAGAAATCCTCTCAACAGTTAACCTTTCAGTACATATTTACTGCATTATTAATAAATGGCTTCCTGGACTAATTCTTTCTTTTTACATAGGTCTCCTGAGATATAGCTCAAATCCTCTATTCAGAAGGACCCATGAGGTAGTTGGTTACCGATAAGACTAGTCTGGTCGGTACAGCTCTTGAGCTGAGTGATGGCTACAATGTAGAAAATTCAAAACTGTTTCTAATTTTTTTTTTTTAAATAGCTTTCAATTGAATCTAAGAACCTGAGAACACTGCCCTCCCTCCCTGCCCCTCACCCACCCATATTCAGTTTCAATTTATAGAGCCATGGAAATCACCTGACTTCTTATGTTCATGTTATATTATCTCACCACTAGGGGTCAGACAACATATTGCATACTAGAGCCTTTTCACCTATTCTTTCTAACTTTCACTTACTTCCTGACCCTTGTTATTCCTTATCTGTTACTCTTCCCTAGGTCTCTGCCCCTTTCATTCCCTTTAAATTGTAAGTAGCAAGTTTCCAGTCTTGTAGGGTGCATTGGGAAAAAAGCATTTCTACAAAGATTCTAAGCTCAAAACAGGGCACCTAACTTCTGAATTTGTTAATATTGTATTTTCTTTGTTCTCATCCCCTGTACAGCGCTACTGAATATGTTGGAACAATTCAACCAAAAGTTAATAATAATTGATAATATTCTTACTTTACTATCCTGTCATAATGAGGGGCATTTAAACTTTCCAACATTTTTAGGAGCTAGGGAACAGTGTACGCACATTGATAAATGTATAACAGCCAAATAATGAAGGTGCCAGAAGTGGAGTTTTACAAGCCGTACATCTCATGCTCTAGGGATTTGTTGAGCTCTGATTTAACTTGTGCCAAACCATTTCTCTATGTTATCTTTTGATTTTAGTTTGTTTTCTTTAACTTGATGCCTACTGCAACTGAGTAATGGTTATTCTTACAGCATGTAGACATTTAAACGCCTGTTTTACCTGTTGTGAGAGCACTTCCGCTTGAATTAATACATTGATCGACGGCAAACTGCTGTCTTCATAGCTCAATCTCCTTGTGCTTATTCGGTCTCGTTCATTCTGGACAGCTACAATAGAAAAGCAACAACATCATGAATCCCATAATTACACCACTAGTATAACTGGACATGGACCACAGTATTTGGGGCATTTCAAAGATTTTGCAGAAAAAAATATGGAAGTGACCCAATGGAGTTTTCAGATATGGTATAATTTAAAACTATAGGTACCTTATCAAATTATTATTTTTCTTTAAATAATAGTTTCATAGACGAAACCCATTTTAGCTTAACATTTTTATCTGTAAGATGACCTTTATGATCTATTCTTATAGCAGTAATTGCTAATTTTCGTCAGAGTATTGAATCTGTGTGTGTGTGTCGTTCAGTTGTGTCTGACTTTCTGTGACCCCCCCCCCCCCCCCCCCCAGAAAGTAGCTCCTGTTATTCCTAGATGGTCTCCCATCCAGGCCCAATCTGCATGGCTTCAGGGTGGTGTGACCTCTTGGTTCCCTGACTGGAATTAAACCCAGGTTGCTGCGGTGAAAGCATGAAATCCTAACCACTAGACCACCAGTGAACCCACTGAATCTAGTCTTCAGTATAAGTCATATGGAAAACAAGACTGGGCATGCACGCACCCAAAAGACCTGGGATATGAGCTTTTGTTTTAGATGTAGCTTACACAGAAGACAATAGATTAGTTACTCCAGGAGTGGCTGTTGTTAAGTTGTTCAATCATGTCCAACTCTCTTTGACCCTATGGACCTTAGCGCACCAGGCACATATATTGTTATGTCTCTGTTTGTCCTTGTCCATAAGGTTTTCTTGGCAAAGATACTGCAGTGGGTTACCGGTTCGTTCTCCAGTGGGCCGCAATTTGCCTGAACTCTTTGCTATGACCTGCCCATCTTGGGTGACCCTACATGTGTATCTCTCAGGTCCCTTTTACAACAAAAGGTAGTGATCCAGAAGGGAACTCAAGGGGTTGTCTCCATTTATTATCAATTATCTGTCATTAGCCACAAATACCACAGTGTCTTTAGACAGTAGACCAGAGAGGCTGACTGAAGTTTAAGTTTATTGTAGGGAAATGCAAACGATAAAGCTCTTGTAACTTGTCCCTTTTAAATTCAATTATACTATATTTGGAACCTCCACTTTGTCCTCACATATCATAATTGTCAAACTGCGATTTGTCGTCACGCTTGTGAGCCTCGTTGAGGCATTGAAGCCTTCTGAGCTTGCAGGACTCAGGCAATGAGCTCCAATGGCGCTCATTGCCCAGCTCGCCTGGCAAAGCGAGGTGAGTAGTTGAGGCATTGAAGCCTTCTGAGCTTGCAGGATTTTGGCAATGAGCGAAGCGGCATTGAAGCATGCAGGACTTATGCTGAAATTAGCAATTAAGCAGCCGCGCACCACTTAGGCTGCAATGAGCGCCAAAGGCGCTCATTGCAGCCAGCGACCCCGACACACATGTGAGCTCATGAAAAAAATACGACCTCGGGAAAATCAAAAAACACGAAAAACAAGAAAAATAATAAATAAAAAAAATAAAAACACATTCACACACAGCACAGGCGGAGAGCCAGGAGGCCTGGGAGTGAGGTTGCAAGCGATTTTGAGCCTTATTTTACGTGTTTCATCACTCGAAAATCGGCTAAGCAAGAAAAAAAATGGCGGACGAAAAACGTAAGAAATTCTAAAACTGGATAAAAAAACGAGGGTGAGCAAAGCACTTTGCTAATAGGCAGTCCCCATAAAATCTTAGGGAAAAACTTATCTAGACACCATAATATGCTCAGACTGGGTACTAGTCATCTATGGTTTCAGAGTAATTTTGCAGTGAATGAGATGTGTTAATAGTTATTCCTTCATAGAATGTACCTGTAAAAGATATAACTCACTCTATTGTACCTGTTGATGTGCTCATATTGTCTGCAAATTATGTTGTGTTGATGGCGTTGATAATGTGTCTAATAAAAACTTTTGAGACAAAAAACGAGGCTGAGCAAAGCCAGATACGCAAAGGCACTCAATGTGTGGCAAAGAGCATTGCCTGGCTTACAATTTTATGCCCGTTATTTTTTGACGGGCAATTCGCTAGTTTCATATAAAACCTAACAAGAACTGCATTGAGAATCTTGTAGTATGTAGATGTCATTGACAGACCTAGATGACTCACAATCAATATGGCTGACATTAGCAAGATACAATAAAAGAAAAAATTCATAAGAATTAGTCTTTTTTTTTTTTTTATCTTGACAGGAACAATCTTCACTTTTCCAAATGCTACTTACACCCACAATAAAGATGGTTTATTGGAAATGTCTATGTTAGGAATGGAAAACGAATAACCATTCAGACAGGTGACATATTGGTAGGCATCTCCAACACATACCGTATTTTTTGCCATATAAGACACACCTAGTTTTTAGAGGAGGAAAACAAGAAAAGATATTCTGAATCAAACACAAATACACTTCACACACATATACACACCTACATCACACACAAATATATATATATATATATATATATATATACACATACACCACACACACACACACACATTTGGAGCATTTGGGAGCCTCCAGGAGCTCTTGACCCTCCTGATCCCCCCTGCCCCTCTTGATCCTCTCTTGATTCTCCCCTCTGCCCATCCATGATCATCCCTTGGCCCATCTTGATCTCACCCCATCACGCAGTGCTTCCTACCAGCATTCCTCCTGTACTGCAGCCTTCCCTTGCGTTGCATGTGTGACGTCACTAAGATGCGCCAGCAGACGAGATGCAGTTCAGAGGCATGCTGCTGGTGCCGTAGGAAGCACCAATGCGGGTGCGATCAGGAGTGGGGATCTAAAGGGGGCCAATATCTGATACCCCTAGATTTGCTCCATTAAAATTATAAATTCCATGGCTATTTTTCCTTCCATAACTTTACATTTATTCATATTGTATCTCATCTGCCATTTAGTTGCCCATTCCTCTAATTTATGTAAATCCCTTTTGGAGGGAAAGTGCATCATTAACTGATTTAATTACCTTGCACAACTTTGTGTCATCCGCAAAAATGCAGACACTGCTTTCCAATCCCACCTCTAAATCGTTAATAAATATGTTAAAAAGGAGAGGACCTAATACTGAACCCTGAGGAACCCCACTTACCATATTAGTCCAATCAGAGTATGTTCCATTTACAACAACCCTTTGCTTCCTGTCTTTTAGCGAGCTCTCAATCCATGAGCAGATATTTACTGCAATTATTGTATCCCTTAGTTTGCTCAATAGTCTCACATGTGGCACTGTATCAAAAGCCTTTGCAAAATCCAAAAATACTACATCCACTGAGTTCCTACTAACTTCCTCATAGAAACAAATTACATTTCTTTGCCATGACCTATCACTCATAAATCAATGTTGGCTCCTACTTATAATCCTGTTTGAATAGACATATTCTTGTATATTATCCCTTATTAGTCTTAATCCCTTTTGCAACTCATTTTTCATTTTCTATTTTAGCCAGTCTAATAGATCTTTTGCAAGCCTTGTTGATTTCCTTGTTGTCAGGCTGCAGCTTCAAAGGCTAATAAGAAATTCTTAGTATAAAACAGGAAAGAAGTTATATGTTTGCCATCACATACATCCCTTGGAATACCTCACTATGGAAATGGGATACGGTTTGGGGCATTACTTCCCACAATAGGCATTGTAGAGCTGGATAGATTTAGAGATGGGCAACACAATTAATTCAGTGAATGGAGCAATAAGTGTAAAAATAAGGAACTTCAAGGGTGAAATGATAAGATGAGTGATATCAAGGTAACCTTCAAACCCTAAGACATTTACAATTGACAAAAACTACCTCTTTGAGAGGAGACTTCTCAATCAAATTAGAAAAAAGTCTCTAATTAGTCAATTTATTGAGCTTGTGACAGTAGACCATAGATGTGGACTTCACTTAAAATGGAGCCCACATAGGAAATCAGAAAATTGATGTTTGGAATAAAGAAATTGATAAATTGTAGGGTCCGGGTAAATTCCCCCACATGGGTGTTTTTGTTTTCTTCCCCTGGATCAATAAAGAAAATGAACAGAGATATTTGAGAAGACTCGGGGTGGGAATTCAATGGCACTAGACTAACAACTGTTTGTATTTTTTATATGTTAAAACACTTCTTTTATATTTTATATTTCCAAGACTAGTTCATCAAAAGAGCCTGCTATAAATATGAAACTACATGAATCCTGTAATTGCAAGGTGGTTAAGCCGCAGATCGAGAACCTTTCTTAGTCATCTAATGAGCTAAAATGTACTTTTTTTTATTGCAGCAATAAATGTGAAAAAAAAAACGTTTTTAGAATGTAAAAAACATAGTACAGCCTTTACCTGTTTACATCTCACATGCAATTATGCGATTATGGAATCCACCACTTATTTGGCTTAATGGCAATATGGCTGAATCTAATGGAACGCTGACCATGGCTTCATTATATTTATTTATTAGAACATAGAGCACCTCTATTTTTGTTATTGCTTATGCAAATGACCACCACTGCACCTACTGATGAGGCCTAATAAGGCCGAAGCGTACGTTCAGGGCAGAATTGACCGGTATTTCGGGGCTCGATCACTCTATCTACTAAGACCAGACTGATATATTAATTTGAAGGGCACAAGTGAGAGGTTGCTCTCAGAATGGACTATCAAGTCCATAGCACTAACCCTTTTAAGGTTAGTTTGTTTTCTTATTGAGCACCTCTATTTTTGTTGTTTTTTTATAGAAAAAAAACATACAAAAAAACACAGTGATTCTTTAAAATTGTCTTGGTGATTAGTAACCTGCCAGACTAGTAACGGTTCAGTGGTTGTCAATGTGTTGGCTTCTCTACCTCTTGTTCCTAATATTACATTAAATCAATGTTTATTTAACATGTTATTGCAGTTATGCCAGGGTCAGATGAGGGAATAATGAGCATGTGCCAAATTACTTGGTGCTATAAAACGATAAGGATGTTTACAGCCAATCAACCACATCTTTAATATCAAACCTTTACGGTTTATTTTCAGAATTAAAACCTCACTTGATAAAAGAGGATGACTAAGCAGCTCAGATATAATAAGTAAAAAAAAAAATCTACTGCAGTCAGCAGTGCTGTAAAGGGATCCTGCCCAAGGTTATGGGCCGTTATCAGCAGAGTTGCTGAGTTCAGACACGGTATGATGTTTTCTAAATGTTTGCTTAGTATTAGTTGGTCATGGACCTAATGTTAAATCTATTGAATATTAACAGACAACAGTAAATCTTCTAGGAAAACACAAGAAGCCCCTTCTGATGATAATAATTATCAGCCAAGGAATTCCAAAGCTAACACCATAGCCCCGTTCATCACACACCCCAATGTGTAGAACAACAAAACACTTTTTGGGGGTAAAAAAAAAATACATTTGCTCCTCGTATATTTCAGAATTTTTAAGACACACTGTCCCCATAATAAGTTTGTTTCTTCTTAAAGCGCCACTTGAAATCATTATGAATGCCTCTGAGGGGGAATCAGTAGTGTATGCAAAAAATGTTTTTGCACAAAAAAAATACCAAAATAAACATTTACAAACTAACCCTGATGTTTGCTAAATCCCTTCAGTTTGCAAGCTTCCGCTTTTGTTAGTTGACATATATAATCACTGCCTATTTCTTATCACACATTTGAAACTTAGGAAACTTATATATACCTTTTTTAAATCAGCTCAATTTGGACCATGTCCTGTGAAGATCTCATTAAAGCATGTGGAAATGTTTTTTGGAATTTGGAATACGTGCATTTTTCACTGAGATATCAAAACAAATAAAATTTGTGTTTACATGTATCACTGACTGCCCACTGCCAGAGCCACATCTGCTACATTACTGAAACTAATCAGGTTGCAGGGGTGTCCACTTCATTTAAGTCGATGATAAGGTTTTGTCACATTTCTTACATTTCAAGTTTGAAGGTAACATAGCTTCCAATGGGTTTGTTATTCTCTTACTGCAGAAAATGCAGGTTTCTGCTCTCTTGCCTCTCTGGAATTTGAGCAGTGCAGCTGGGTGCTGCTCTGTGGGTGCTGGTTCCTTGCAGTGATCATAGCAAACAAAAATGTAATCCTTACCACATTTATCTGTTCAGGCATGGAATACTGGACTCACCTAAACAGGAAAGCTATGAGTTAACTGGTCAGTGTAGTGTACCTTGAAAGTAGGGGAAAGTTCTGCTATCAGTCATAATCTTGTCCCACAGCTTTCTACACTCCGCAATCTGTTATTACTCATGCAACAGCCAGAAGGCAGGATAGATAGGGCCTCATTCAATTAACGGCCGTAAGAGATGCGTGGCCGCAAGGACCGGCCGCAGGCTACTTCTGTATTCTATTCCCTTACGGCCGAGGGCTCCAGCAGGCTTGCGGCCGGTGCCCTGTTATCCCTTGCGGCCTCCTGCGCAGCAGGAAAGCTTTTGATCTTACACGGCCGCACAAGTTTTGGCCGCAAGAAAGCCAAGGTCGCTATTCAAATGCTACCTGAACCCTTTCGTCAAGGCCGTAGTTAGCTAAAACCGAGCCGCAGCTTACTTACACCAAAAAGGTCCCGCAAGGCTCTTACTTACAAATCCGAGCACCAATTAAGCATATAAAAAAGCCATCCTGTACTTTGATGAGACGTGAAAGTGATTGGAGGTGTTAGGATTCATAGCACAACATTCCCCTACACTCAAATCTGAAAATTATTTTTATTGTAATTCATGTTCAATTTCCGTGTTCAGAGTCCCACGGGCTTGGAGCACATCAGACCCGCAAAGGCTGCGGGCTTAGCCTCCGTCAAGTCCGTAAATGGGTAAAACAGACCCACAGGTCGTAAAGGGCTTACTTACAAATCGTAGCACATTAAGCATAGAAAAGCCATCTTGTACTTTTATTAAAAGTGAAAGTGATGTTTGGTCTTAGAATGAATAGCTCAACATTCCCCTACTCTCAAATCTGCAAATAAAGAAATTTAATTTCATGTTCAATCTTCGTGTTCTATCTATCATGCAAGCCTGCACGGGTTTGAATAACGAGCTACGGGCTTGGTCATTGAAGTCCGTGGGACTTGGACGGATTTTAAACCTAAAATCAAAGATTATAATTTGGCAATGTGCAAGCTCGAGAATGTTTTGCTATTAATTCTCAGGCCCACCATTGTGTTCCCCATCATTTCCAGTGCTGGATTGAATATATATTGGCTTCTACAATGCTTTGAGTTTGCGGCCTTCATCCTCCGAATCCGTACCGGTTTTAACAACGATTTACTGGCTTTGAGGTCATTGAAGCCTGCGGGACTTGGGACGGAAAATAAACCTGAAATTAAATATTGGATTTGGGCGATGTGCAAGCTTGAGAGGGTGTTGTTGTTAATCCTCATGTCCCCCATTATGTTGCCTAGCATTTACCGTGCTGTCTTGAATTTATATTTGCATTTACAGTTTTCCGACTTTGCGGCCTTAAAACACGATTTACGGGCGCGCAGGAAACTCTTTCGGCCGATTGCATGATTTGCGGATGGCTGTAAGGGGGACCTCCTTGCGGCGCCGTCCATTTGAATAGCAGGGTAGCAGTAGCGCTACACAGGGCCGTAAAATGGCCGCAAGGAATCGCAGCATTGCTGCCATTTTACATCCGTTAAATGAATGAGGCCCATAGTATGTAAACACATAATTTGTATCTGTTATTACTGCAATTAAAAAAATAGATCAATCTGGGGCTTTTAAAGAACTTTAAAAACAAGCTATACATTGTGCTAGCCAGTTGTCTCTACAGTGAATCATTCTTGAAATATTCAGGAATATTGTGTTGCAAAAACAGTGTGTCAGTAATTGGCACTTTAGACAGAATAATTCATGTGCCGCATACTTGACTAATAATTCAGCACAAACAATGCTGACTTTCTCAACAAGGATTTACTTTTTTTTTTTTTTTAAATGGCTAGCACAATATAGTACATGTCTTTAACACTGTTTGAGAACTTACAAAAGTGTTATTATAACTAGATAATGTGCAATGTTTGTCGAAAACAACAAAAACACAAAATCTGCATTTTAATCTGTTCCACGGATTTATTCGTTATTTTTTTAGCTGCCATATTTTGCAGGTAGACGTTTCCTCCCACTTGAGGAAGTTGGTCAACAGAAATCCAAATGGTAGATTGCACGTAACCATAATTGCTTATAACAGTTTTCAAGTGTATTTCTTTTGAAGAGTAAATCTTAAAAACACATGGAAATAATATCTACATCCAAAAGACGGTATTTTGATAATGTTTCTGTACAAGATTCTTAACTGTTCCTTGGGGATTTTCTTAAGGCGATGAGCTCTCCGGACTAAATTATGGGCTGTGCATTTCCTGTTATTTATGATGAAGTTTAAATTAATTTTGCTTACTTTTTTCATGTAAAAAATATGATATTTTAATTGCATAAACAAAATGGTTGTGTTATATGTCCCTATAAATATAGGACTAAATAGGGCCTTTTACTAGAGCCTTTCAGGGACATGTATGTGTCAATCTTAAGGTATTTGGCTGCTGAACCAAAATGAACCTATTTATATTTCTATTTAAAGTAAATGGAAACTCCAATTCTTGTTAAATTGCTGTGTGTGCCATTATTGACTCTTCTGTGATAGGTGAGACTCCACACCTCAGATCCAGGAGATATTGTGCCTGATAAGAAACATTTCTGGGCCACTAACAACCTCAGCCTATCACTTTCCATCTGCGTGCTCTGATTGTCTGTAAGAATCCAACACTCCGGGGTTAACAAGCAATAAAGTAATTGAGGTGCGCTGTGAAACAAAGACAACACATTCCAGTGGGCTTTACAAGCTTACCTTCCTTCTTCATGCCGGCTCGGAAGCACTTCTTCAGTCTGCAGTAACGACATTGGTTCCTCTTGTCTTTGTCCACAACACATTGCCGGCTAAACCTGTAGCCAGAAAAGGGGACAATGAGAACCAGGAGCTCAGTACAATGAGATGGAGCTATTCTACAATTAAATACACCATCCCCGTCCTCTTGATATATTGCAATGATAAGTCTACCATACACCTATATAGAAAAGTGTAGTTGTGTCTATATAAGTATACAGAATATTATCTGCATGTAGACATTGCTGTGTATATTTCTTGACATTGCATCGGCAACTTCACTTTGTTCAGTCATGTCTGACTCTCCGTGACTATGGACCATAGCACATTGGGCATAACTATCAGCCACTAGTCCCCTGAGCTCCCTCAAGATCATGTTCATTGCTTAAATTGCCTCCCTATCATTTTACACCTCTGCCGTCGGATTCTTCTTGTGCCTTCCATCTTTCCCAGCATCAGTCTTCTCTAGGGAATCCTGTCTTCTTATGGCCAACATATTTGAGCTTTAGCCTCATGATCATACCTTCCAAAAGCTGGTCTTGATTTCTTGTAGTATTGACTGATTGGATCTTGAAGTCCAATGAACTCTAAGCAGTTTTCTCCAACACCACAATTCAAGGGCTGAATTCTCCAGCATTCACGTTTCTTTATGTTCCAGCTCTCACATCTGTATGTTACTACTGGGAATACCATAGATCTAACTATGCAGACCTTTGTTGATAGTGTAATATCTTTACTTTTTACTAGCTTGTCCAGACTTGCCATAACTTTTCTCCCTAGAAGCAAACATCTTTTAATTTCATAGCTACAGTGACCATCTAAAAAGATCTTGCAGCCCAGGAAAATAAAATCAGCCACTGCCTCCACTTCTTCCCTGTCTATTTGCCAGGAAGTGAGATTGCCGTCTGCCATGATCTTCCTCTTTTTAACATTGAGCAGCAGGGTAACTTTTGCGCTTTCTTCTTTTACCCTCATCAATAAGTCCTTTAGTTCCTCCTCACTTTCAGTCATCAGAGTAGTATCATCGGCGTATCTGCGGTTGATGATATTCCTTCCAGCAATATTGATTCCAGTTTTGGATTCATCCAGTCCGCCCTTCCGCATGATGTACTTCGCAGGCAGACACAGTCATACTCCTAATAGTTCAGGTTAACTTTACATTATAAACCCCTTTTTTTTTCATGAACTTAGCAAAAATACTTTAGGATTTTATCTTTTTTTCCCCAGAGGAATTTCTTGAAATGTTTGCTCACTTTTACAAAAAAAATGGCTGGATGGATTTGTTTGAAAATTAGTGATGTAACAGATCTAAAAAGTCTACATGCTTTTTTTTTATTTTAGATAGATAAAGCCGTTTTTCAGATATAATAACTTAAAATTTCAATATATTGAGCATGCTCAGGAGAGACTTGTACACATGTCCTACGGTCAGATTCCATGCACACTGATTGGTCAGTTGGGCCAGGTCATGTTTTTAGAGGTTTCATAATTATATTTCGCCTGTTATGGTGAACATTCGGCAGGAGGGGCGAACAGTTTACATTTTGAAATGTGAAATAGTTTTATGTATATTTACTCGCCTGCACTGGCGAACGTTTGCCAGAGGTGGTGAGCGAATGACTGTCTGCGAGTATAACATTTGTAAATGCATATGTGGAGTCGAAGGAGAATAAAAGACATAGCATTTGAGAGAAACACATACCATTAACAATGTTTATCTGGAAACGTACTCACCACCACAGGCAAATGTTCGCCATTACCTCCAAGTGAAGATTGTAACCAGTTTTAAATTGAAAATTTCATGGATGTGTTTATTACAGACGAGGCACATATTCATATTATTTTTAAAAAACAGTTTATTTAAAATTGTGTTACTAGAAATGTACATTCCCTTGCCATCACAGATAAGCAATGGCACACATTATTAAACTATTTACCTTCAAATATATCAGACAGTTTACTGAGATTCAATAGGGAAATATCATACATAAAAAAAGAGATATACTGTATAACTATGCAGGTCTTTATTTCATGCTTATGTGACAAAGTAGTACTTTACAAAACTGTAGTGCAGCAATACCCCATTTAGCGTTCCACATGTATTCCTACATGCAGAAGTGCTATGTAAAAAGAGCACTAAACGGGGCGTTTTCTCGCCATAGTGCTCAGACAGCACTATGGCGAGTTGGAGAGGGCTGAGCAGGTATTTAAAGGGCTAAACCGGATTTGCCTCTCAAAAACCACTTTATCGACGTTTGGCACTAAGCTGGGAATTACAGGGATAAAGAGCACTATAGCAAATGAGGGCTCAAAGGGGTAGCGTTTAGCGGGTTATACCTGTACATAACTACTACAGCCTGGCTGCTGGGCATAAGACTATCTTCAAGCTAAATTAACGCAAACTGCCCACACCCAATGGCCATTTTGCTTCTTATCTGATATAAAATCTCTTTTTCTATGTTAAACAAAAATAAAATATGCACATTCATTAGGCAGCATTCACCACCTATCAATATTTAAAAATAAAAAACAAAACAAGTTGACGATGGAGGTAACATAATATAGTTGTCTGGATGAGAAGAAAGGTGTATAACAGGTAACATTTTGAAAATGCAATGTAAATTTACTGTAAGAAAATGCATTTAATACTATTAAGTTGATTAAAGTAATCATTACCTAATATATATTTAAATTAGAATATTAAAATTGATGTACAAGGCATATTCAGTTTTGAAATCTTTTAAAAAAAAATCTGGTCTTGCTCTGGGGTGACAGGTCCACTTTAAAGGGACATGGAAGATTTCTGGGTTTTACACTGTATATAATATATTTGCGTATCCATTTATTTGTATGTACTTTACTTTATTCAGAAGTGCTTATAAGCTCTATTTTTACTGCCTAAAATCAAAAAAATAGTTCCCACATGGGTCTGCCCTGTATGCAGGCATAGACTCTTTACGGTTGGATGTGCAGTATAGTATAATAGCCTATCAGGGACAGCGCCTCAGCAGCATGTTGCTGAGATGGTCACTAATTGGGCAGTATGTTGCACAGCAAGTACAGCAGAATCTGTGTCTTTGTGAGCTGCAGACGGTAGACTCGAGCATGGACTATTTGTTTGATTTTAAGCAGTAAAAAGCAAGCTTTTAAGAAAGCAAAAGTAAATATATACCAAGGTATATTATATACCTAGTACAATGCAGAAACCTTTCATATCTTTTTAAAGATATTTGTTTAATTGACCTAATAAATTATTCAAAACATTGCCTCTTACCTGCAAGAATACATGTGGTTCTTCCTAACGCTCCTTCTGAAGAAGCCTTTGCAGCCGTCACAACTGGAAGCCCCATAGTGCTTCCCCGTAGCTCTGTCTCCACAAATGGCACACAAAGAGTTAACTCCGATACTGTTTGAAGCATTGAGATTTGTCACTTCTGATGGCGAAGTATCTATGGCGAATAAATAAATTGAATGAATACATGCAAAAGCTTCTAGTCTGAGAATAATGTCACTTTAGTTAATGTTTCACGTTATAAAATAAATTATAATAAATATTCTTGAATTCATATATTATTAAAATAAAGCAGTAACAGCACATATTCCCTTTTAGTTCTTCTATGGGTGCAGTTATTTATGTATCAATAATCTTCAAATGATGTCAAGGCCTCCATCATGCTAATGTTACCATTGCATATTAATATGGAATACAGGCACATATGTGCCCACTCCTGTGTATTTCACTTGATGATACAGTGGCAGCTAATTTAAATACTTTAAATACAAATTTAATTTACAGGCTCAACAAATGCCAGGAGCCAGGTTATCATGCCACAAAATGCTTACAGGCACCTAGATTTCATCCACTATATGTCTCTGCAATACAATGATACCTGGAAGCAGACAGACATTAGTGACTGAGCCACGGCAGTGTTGGCGTTCCATTCCCCTGGTTCACCCTCCAGCCCAACGTACCTGTGTGTAAGTGAGGAGTGAAAACTGCTTCTGCTAGAACAGCCCTCACTGACCGATATACCGAGCAGAGCATCCTATGTGCAGCTAATCTAGGTCTATTTTATATGTAACACTCAAGCAACCAGAAACTACATTTATCTGGCATCTACCAATCCCCATGGATGCCGGATAACTGACAGTCTACTATAATTGGTAATGATTGCTAATAATTGCCAATTACCTCCTGGGATTCTGCGCGTATTGTGACTAAGGATGCCTAGAACCAAAGGGGTAATTAGACTTCTAATCCGAGTTACCCACAAGGAACTTGGCATCCTCGGCCTTTCCATTTGCATATGGCTTTAGACTGAGCAGAATTCATACTGCCAATATTTATACATTATAAAGACATTTCACATAGTCCTAGTGGGGTTATCAAGGGCTGATTGATAGCTGCAAATTTCAAATGAAGCTTACTGTAAGAAAATGCAATATTTAATAACATTAAAATAAGTAATTTTTACTGTAGTTTTATTGTAATTTTAAATTACACACTATTTAGAACTGCTGCTGAGTCTCTGTACATTAATGTAAGGTGGTTAAAAGATTATCAAAATGCGCTTTTTAAGAAAAAAACCTTTATATAAATACAATTTTGGATATTTTATGTTATCTATGTTGTAGTAGCAGGCAGATAATAGGGTAGTAGAGGGCAGATAAAACAAAAGATCTGCGTCGGGGTAGTAGCGGGCTGATAAAACGAAAGATCCGGGTTAGGGTAGTAGTGGGAGGATAAAATGAAAGATCCGGGTTAGGGTAGTAGTGGGAGGATAAAACGAAAGATCCGGGTTAGGGTAGTAGCAAGCAGATAAGATTAAAGAACCAGGTTTAGGTAGTAGCGGGCAGATCAAATGAAAGATCTGGGTTAGGGTAGTAGCTGGTGGATAAAACAAAAGATCTGGATCAGGGTAGTAGCGGGAAGATAAAATGAAAGATCGAGGTTAGGGTAGTAGCGGGCGGATAAAATAAAAGATCTGGGTCAGGGTAGTAGCGGGCGGATAAAATGAAAGATCCAGGTTAGGGTAGTAGCGGGAGGATAAAATGAAAGATACAGGTTAGGGTAGTAGCGGGCGGATAAAATGAAAGATCCAGGTTAGGGTAGTAGCGGGAGGATAAAATGAAAGATACAGGTTAGGGTAGTAGCGGGCGGATAAAATGAAAGATCCAGGTTAGGGTAGTAGCGGGCGGATAAAATGAAAGATCCGGGTTAGGGTAGTAGCGGGAGGATGAAACAAAAGATCCAGGTTAGGGTAGTAGCGGGAGGATGAAATAAAAGATCCAGGTTAGGGTAGTAGCGGGAGGATGAAATAAAAGATCCGGGATAGGGTAGTAGCGGGAGGATGAAATAAAAGATCCGGGATAGGGTAGTAGCAGGAGGATGAAACAAAAGATCCGGGTTAGGGTAGTAGCGGGAGGATGAAACAAAAGATCCAGGTTAGGGTAGTAGCGGGAGGATAAAACAAAAGATCACAAAATGTTTATGACGAACCAACCAATTTTCTCACATATTCCATTTGTGCCACATCCGCCACTTTCATTTTTAGTTGTTACTTACAGAAAGATTATTTGTTATTCTAGCTGCCCAATTAATATTGCAGGCTAATGATTTTACATTGTTATTTACTTCTAGTTCTGTATAATTTAATTAAGAAAATAGCCAGCCTTGTGAAACTGTTAAAGCTGTAATGATATACATAAGCCCATCACAGTTTATCACAATATTCCTTGGGGTATATACATGTCTATCCTTGGTGTATGAGCATGCCCTTTTCCTCACATATCCTTTAACATTAAGAACTCTCTGTATATCCCATTTCTACACATCATTATTGGAGTTTTCTACCAACATAACATTACCCTAAAACAAATTCTGTTAACATGTTCAAGTGCATTTTCACCCTCATCTTCATATTTTCTGATGAGCAGCTCAATGAAAGACATAATTGCTTTATATTCAATTATACTCTAGTGGAGTCTACCATTTTGTTTTCTTCAATGTGCTATATCAGTGGTTCTTAAACCTTTCCCAAGACCCACCAGACAAGCCATGGTTTTGCTTTAACACTGTTTGAATAGAGATGAGGCAATTAGAGTCTCCTGTGTCCCTTTCCTCCCTCCTCCCTCTCCTGTGTCTCTTTCCTCCCTCTCCTGTGTCTCTCCCCCTCCTTTCTCCCTCTCCTGTGTTTCTTTTCCCTCCTCTCTCCCTCCCTCCCTCCACAGTGTCTCTGTTCCCTCTTCCCTCCACCCCCTGTGTCTTCCCCCTCCCTCCTTTGTGTCTCTTCCCCCTCCTCCTCCCTCCCTGTGTCTCTTCCCCCTCCTCCTCCGCCCCTGTGTCTCTTCCCCCTCCCTCCCCTGTGTTTCTTTCCCCTCCTCCTGCATCCTGTGTGCCTTCCCCTCCTCCATCCCCTGTGTCTCTTTCCCCTCCTTCCGTGTCTCCCCCCCTCCTTCCTCCCTCCCCTGTGTATCTTTCCCCTTCTCCCCCCACCCCCTCCGTGCACTATGTGCTGCTAGCACCAAGCATTGATGCGCAGTGCACACACGCTGTGCATTGCTGAATATAGTTTCCATAGTGCGTATTCGCTAGCAAGCGTTACACACTACGGAAACTATATTAATGATGGGCAAAACTGGACAGCTTTATTGGTGTATTGTATTGTATTGTACCGTTAAAGATATGTAAGTTTGTAACACAGCACGCCATTTTTTTACTTTTAAAGATGTATGTCTTTAATTAGAGTGCATTTGAAACAGCCTTGATTGGAAGTACAAATAACAGCCACTTGTTTCTAAAATAAATAAATATTTTTTTTATTGACTAGTACAATAATGAGGATATTTTTGGGGGGAGTTCACAATAAAGTGATTTGTCTCTTGTGTAGTGATATAATTGACTTTTGATGATGAGGGGAATGTTTTCCCACTCTAGAGAACCG
>CM050174.1:15340287-15387787 GCA_027410445.1 Discoglossus pictus
GAGAGGGACTGGGTGCTATGGAGGGATGCATGCTAGGAGGGGTGGTTGCTGTGTGGAGGTGGATGTTGAGAGGGACTGGGTGCTATGGAGGGATGGATGCTAGGAGGGATGGATGCTTTGTGGAGGTAGATGTTGAGAGGGACTGGGTGCTATGGAGGGATGCATGCTAGGAGGGGTGGTTGTTGTATGGAGGTGGATGTTGAGAGGGACTGGGTGCTATGGAGGGATGCATGCTAGGAGGGGTGGTTGCTGTGTGGAGGTGGATGTTGAGGGGGACTGGGTGCAATGGAGAGATGGATGCTAGGAGGGGTGGTTGTTGTATGGAGGAGGCTGTTAAGAGGGACTGGGTACTATGGAGGGATGGATGCTGGGAGGGGTGGTTGTTGTATGGAGGTGGCTGTTGAGAGGGACTGGGTGCTATGGAGGGATGCATGCTAGGAGGGGTGGTTGCTGTGTGGAGGTTGATGTTGAGGGGGACTGGGTGCAATGGAGAGATGGATGCTAGGAGGGGTGGTTGTTGTATGGAGGTGGCTGTTGAGAGGGACTGGGTGCTATGGAGGGATGCATGCTAGGAGGGGTGGTTGCTGTGTGGAGGTTGATGTTGAGGGGGACTGGGTGCAATGGAGAGATGGATGCTAGGAGGGGTGGTTGCTGTATGGAGGTGGATGTTGAGAGGGACTGAGTGCTATGGGAAGATGGCTGCTGAGAGACACTGGCTTCTATATATATTATATATGTGTGGTTCACGCAGGGCAGAAGGGGAGCAGCTATGGAAACTGGACTTTAGTGTAGCAGCAATGGGAAGGGTTTTGGGAAGGGATGCAGTTATAGGAAGGGGTCTTAGGGAAGGATATATTATGGGAAGAGGTTTTGCTGAGGGGAACTGAGAGAGTTGGTACCTGGCAGGGGGGCAACACAAAAACAATTACAATCCCCACTTGAGCCTCGGGGAGGCTCAAAATGATTCTTGCACCGGAGCCCTCCATTCTTTAGCTTTTCCACTGACACATCCATATAATTATTGTAAAGCTGAATGAAGTAATACGATCACATCTACTTACTACAGTGTTCTCATAATGAAAATGTTATACGTGTTATTCTGTGTTCCTTATTTCACATTTGTATTTGTAATGGAAAAAAGGTTTATGTTGGCAATACAATATAACATATTTTACAATGGGGAACCCTTCATATAGGTTAGTCATAAAAAAGAGTCATTTGAATGGATTTAAGATGGTCTCAACGCCTTTTTGAGAACCATGTCCTCAGAGAGAGGAACCGCTCCTGTCCATAGATTATCTCATGACGCCTATTTTTCTAATTTGGTATATTATAGTGAACAGTGGCCATGTTGCGACTTTGGCTAATGGTTCCATTGAACCACTTAAATATTGAGTAGGCTCCTAATGACTAACTTGTACAGTACTAAAGTTCTGTGAGTGCCACCTAACTCATTTTTTTGCTTGCTTCTTAACCATTATCATGTGTTGCATATTGTCTTGTAAACCATACAATCTTGTACATTCTTCTGTAATATATGCTCTTATTTATTTTCTCAAGATGATATTATCCTTTTTTTTTCTCTGGATCGCATGGCTGGAACGCTTGGACACACCAGGTGTCCAAAGAACTGGATTTCACACTTAACTTACAGGGGTATGAGAAGACTTTGATTACACATGTGCTCTCTATATGCGCAGTTGGAATTTAGCATCTACAACTGCCAGAGCTTTCTGTAGCAGCAATGGAATGCTCATTATTTTAAAAGAACACAATTAGGTGTCACAAAATGGACGGTTGCAGTAAGAATAATGTGTTTAATCTCTGCTAAGTTATTTTTTGGGTGATGGGATATAAAGCAATCACTAATATTGTTTCTAAAGTGTGCGTAACGCTCCATTGGGAGTGCATGCCCCCTCCAGAAGCTATGTGTAAGGATTCCGTACATGCTTCAGTGTGCATGCGCGGCTATAGCAAGGAATGAGGGGGACAAAGAGGGGGAAAGGGACAGAGAGGAAAGGGGTAAAGAGATAGAGGGGGAAAAGGACACAGGGGAGGGGGGAAAGAGGGAAGGAAACGGGAAGAAAGGGACACATGGGAGGGCACGGGGAGAAAAAGACAAAGGGGAAAGAGACAGAGGGGAAAGGAACACAGGGAAGGGATGTTTGGGACAGAGACAAAGGGGGGGGGGGGGGAAGAGACAAAGGGGGGGGGGGAAAGAGACAAAGGGGGGAAAGAGGGAAAGAGACACAGGGGAGGGAGGTTTGGGAAAGAGACAAAGGGGGGAAGAGGGAAAGAGACACAGGGGAGGGAGGTTTGGGAAAGACACAGGGGAGGGAGGTTTGGGAAAGACACAGGGGAGGGAGGTTTGGGAAAGACACAGGGGAGGGAGGTTTGGGAAAGAGACACGGGGAGGGAGGTTTGGGAAAGAGACAAAGGGGGGAAAGAGACACAGGGGAAAGGGGGAAAGAGACAGAAGGGGAAAGGGACACAGGGGAGGGGGGAAAGACACAGGAGAAAGAGGGAAGGAAACAGGAAGAAAGGGACACATGGGAGAGCGATGGGGGGAAAGAGACAGAGGGGAAAGGGACACAGGGGAGGGAGGTTTGGGAAAGAGACAAAGGGGTGAAAGAGGGAAAGAGACACAGGGGAGGGAGGTTTGGGAAAGAGACAAAGGGGGGAAAGAGGGAAAGCGACGCAGGGGAGGGAGGTTTGGGAAAGAGACAAAGGGGGGAAAGAGACAAAGGGGGGAAAGAGACAAAGGGGGGAAAGAGACACAGGGGAGGGAGGTTTTTGAAAGAGACAAAGGGGGGAAAGAGACAAAGGGGGGAAAGAGATAAAGGGGGGAAAGAGGGAAAGAGACGCAGGGGAGGGAGGTTTGGGAAAGAGACAAAGGGGGGAAAGAGACGCAGGGGAGTTAGGTTTGGGAAAGAGACAAAGGGGGGAAAGAGACACAGGGGAGGGAGGTTTGGGAAAGACACAGGGGAGGGAGGTTTGGGAAAGAGACACGGGGAGGGAGGTTTGGGAAAGAGACAAAGGGGGGAAAGAGACACAGGGGAAAGGGGGAAAGAGACAGAAGGGGAAAGGGACACAGGGGAGGGGGGAAAGACACAGGAGAAAGAGGGAAGGAAACAGGAAGAAAGGGACACATGGGAGGGCGATGGGGGGAAAGAGACAGAGGGGAAAGGGACACAGGGGAGGGAGGTTTGGGAAAGAGACAAAGGGGTGAAAGAGGGAAAGAGACACAGGGGAGGGAGGTTTGGGAAAGAGACAAAGGGGGGAAAGAGGGAAAGTGACGCAGGGGAGGGAGGTTTGGGAAAGAGACAAAGGGGGGAAATAGACGCAGGGGAGGTAGGTTTGGGAAAGAGACAAAGGGGGGAAAGAGACAAAGGGGGGAAAGAGACACAGGGGAGGGAGGTTTGGGAAAGAGACAAAGGGGGGAAAGAGACAAAGGGGGGAAAGAGATAAAGGGGGGAAAGAGACGCAGGGGAGGGAGGTTTGGGAAAGAGACAAAGGGGGGAAAGAGACGCAGGGGAGTTAGGTTTGGGAAAGAGACAAAGGGGGGAAAGAGACACAGGGGAGGGAGGATTGGGAAAGACACAGGGGAGGGAGGTTTGGGAAAGACACAGAGGAGGGAGGTTTGGGAAAGAGACACGGGGAGGGAGGTTTGGGAAAGAGACAAAGGGGGGAAAGAGACACAGGGGAAAGGGGGAAAGAGACAGAAGGGGAAAGGGACACAGGGGAGGGGGGGAAAGACACAGGAGAAAGAGGGAAGGAAACAGGAAGAAAGGGACACATGGGAGGGCGATGGGGGGAAAGAGACAGAGGGGAAAGGGACACAGGGGAGGGAGGTTTGGGAAAGAGACAAAGGGGTGAAAGAGGGAAAGAGACACAGGGGAGGGAGGTTTGGGAAAGAGACAAAGGGGGGAAAGAGGGAAAGCGACGCAGGGGAGGGAGGTTTGGGAAAGAGACAAAGGGGGGAAATAGACGCAGGGGAGGTAGGTTTGGGAAAGAGACAAAGGGGGGAAAGAGACAAAGGGGGAAAGAGACACAGGGGAGGGAGGTTTGGGAAAGAGACAAAGGGGGGAAAGAGATAAAGGGGGGGAAGAGGGAAAGAGACGCAGGGGAGGGAGGTTTGGGAAAGAGACAAAGGGGGGGAAGAGACGCAGGGGAGGTAGGTTTGGGAAAGAGACAAAGGGGGGAAAGAGACAAAGGGGGGAAAGAGACACAGGGGAGGGAGGTTTGGGAAAGAGACAAAGGGGGGAAAGAGACACAGGGGAAATGGGGAAAGAGACAGAAGGGGAAGGAGAGGGGGAAAGAGACAAAGGAGAGTGAGAGAAAGACACGGGGGGGGGGGGAGAGACACATGTAATATTATACTGGTAAACGACAAGTAGATACTGTATATACTGTTCCTTACTGGTGTTGTTGACTCATTATTTTGGTGTAACTTCTGTCAATCCTAAAACAAAGCAGTATCTATAATGTGCAGCCATTTCTTGGCTCCTATGGGATCATTCTAGCTCCTACACAATTCCATGCAACTTCTTTGTTGTTAGAGCAAACCATGGAGCCATCAAGACGTCTAATGCAATATTCTTCCCATAATGCAATACACTACCCAGTCTCCAGAACGGATATTTTTCTCAGAACTTTGAAACTCACTTCTAGGTATCTGACACTCAGATTACATTTGCAAAGGCAGAAATGTATATATAGCACGGTGTAGTAAACCAGGTCATAATATCCCTGAGCAAACTTGTTAGTAGCCAACTGTCTGTCACAGCTCTATAAAAATCCAAATCACTCTTTTTTTAAAGACATTTTTGTAGTCTACATAAAACACAAGCTGTTACCATGCTAGGGAATCAACCAGCCTCACCTCTAATTCTACTGTGACCTACAGGGTTCCTTGGTGGTCCAGTGGTTAGGATTCAGGGGTTTCAACACTGGGTTCAATTCCAAATTAGGGAATCAAGAGGTCACACTACCCTGAAGCCATGCAGTGTTGGGCCTGGTCAGTACTTGTATGGGAGACCACCTAGGAATACCAGTAGCTGTATGCTGTGGCCCACTGGACAAGGGTCAGGCAACCCATCCTAGGATCTCTGCCATGAATACCAAAGTGGATCAGCATGACCACGGACATGAAGTTGTCTTAGTGTATTACAGTCCATGAGGTCAGGGAGAGTTGGAAATGACTGAAGGACGCAAAAAAAATTGGGAGCACTTGAGCTCAAGGACTGTGTATGTCTTTCTACAAATGACCTTAAAGGGGCTCTGTATTCCGATATATTTGGTTAATTTGGAAATCAGCTAAACTCCACCTTCTTGCCAAGAGACATATTCACAGATAGAGGGAGGCATTAACAACAATGAAGTTGGCCAAGACAGCATATGGCTAGATATATAGTCAAGACATTTATAGATTGTATTTATTCATTGTTTTATCTTTCAGACATCTTAGATGTGTTATCAGTACTCGCGCTCTAAAATAGATTAGTAGAAATATAGAACTTCACAAATGAGCAATCAGCCCATGTATGGTAGCACTCAGTAGGTTTCTTGTAAAACTGTCTTATAAATGTTCATTTTACAAGGAGGAATCTTACATTTTGTTTACCCTATCAGTACAGCAGAGATCTCCTTCCGGATCGCTACCTTGTTGTCTTGAAGGGACTTGTTTACCTCCAGTAAGCTGTGAGCTATACCATGTAGGGTCAACCAAGATCGGCAGGTCATAGCAGAGAGGTCAGACAAATCTCAGTCTGCTGGAGAAGGAACTGGCACCCCAGCCCAGTATCTTTGCCATGAAAACTATATGGATTAGCACAACCAGGCACAAAATGTGCATACTATGCTGTGGTCCATGGGGTCACGAGAGTCAGACACAACTTAAGGACGACGACAACAATCCCTGTCGTCCGACATCAAGAACCACTAACTTTCTCTTAATAAAAACCAGTGGTCTCATTTTCTATTGGCTGATTCGAAATGGGTGGTTACGGGCTTGCTTAATTGATCATGTTCCCGCCCTGAACTGCTATGAACCAGTGCATGGTTTACGGTTTCGGCTTTGTGCCCGTAACTTGCGGGCTTGAACAATTGAAAAGCATTGCAATCCGAGACGAACAGGAGCCCGCAATTCACCCGCAGACATACGGCCGTCTGCGATTGAGTTGCGGGCTTCGAATTGAATATGGCTCATTGTCTTTAATTTTCTACCACATTATAAAAGCAGAAAGGGAAAATATTTGCTATATAATACAGATTTTACAAGCCTGATGTGACTGAACGTCTATGCACTTACAGGTTTGCAATCTAGAGTCGGGGTCTCCATCAGGTATTTTGTACAGCTCTACTGCGACACAGCCCCCCCCCCACTGTATGACCTATAAATCTATCACATATATAGCTGTGGATCTGCGTGGTTGTGCAGAACGTTTGCGATGTTGGTAACGCATTTGCGAAAGCGAGGCGAGCCGTGTACGTAGGAATTAGCTGCGGCCCATAGGGCTGCAACTGCGAGGCGAGCCGCTGGCGCGGGATTTAGGCTGCAGTGAGCGCCAAAGGCGCTCATTGCACTGCGACCCTCGCAAAGCGAGGCGAGCAGTTGTAGCATGCAGGACTTACGACCAGTGGGACTTGGGACCAAAACCCCAACATACACCGTGCACCTTGCAAAAATCCGACTTTAACGGCTAAAAAACGGAACTGAAAACACCTAAAAAAACCAAATATGCCTCAAATTAACGTCCACACTCACACACAACACAGGGGGAGAGTCAGGAAGCCGGTGAGTGAGGTTGCAAGTTAATTTGAGCCATTTTTGACGTTTTTTTTACGATCGAAAATCGCATAAGGGAGGAAAAAAATGGCTGTCAAAAAACGCAGAACAACTAAAACGAGGCTGAAGGACGTAAAATCGAGCCCTAACCAGTAGCCCTTAACGAAAGCCAATAACACTTCATCCAAGCCACTAACATTTAACACACAGTAGAAACACTCAAACCAACCCATTAACACACGAACACGCATTAACGGGCAATTTCCTAGTTTAATTATAATTAAAGAAAATGTAGCTAAGTGCTTGAAATATTTTCTTCTTGGGTCAGTTTGGGAAATGATCTTGCAAACTAATTTTATGTATATAAAATTGTGTCATATATTGTATTTATTTATATATATATATATATATATATATATATATATAGTTGAAGACCCCCGCTCTAAAGGAATTCATTATGTAAATTAATTATAAAAGTAAATTTTGCACCACCAATATTATTCTTAATTATAATTAACAACCCACAAGTAATCATTTATAATTTAAATTATCTATATCACAATATAATATTTAACAAACACTCTGTAAAAGTTTGCAAGGGGTAATGGAACTTAGAACAAGAGGTACATATTACGGGAACACAAGTTTATAAGAAATAAAGTACAATTTGTTAATATTTACATGAGCAAGCAGAGCAATTCGCAAAGCATTATATGCACAAACCACAAAGGCGCATATATATATATATATATATATATATATATATATATATATATATTACATGAGATGTTTATGGTTCTGCTGAGCATACATACAATATATGGCACATTACTCAGATTTGTTTATGTTTGTAACATAATAATAACATGTAATAGTACCCCTTTCCCCGACATATCGGAGAGATACTGATTGGGTGAATGTGATCAGTGGGATCCATACTGGCTGCCATTCTTACACTAGGCCCATGAATATGAAGCAAGTAGAGGCTCCTTACCATTCCCAATAGACAGCACTTGCATATTCTCAAACTCCAGAGTGGTGTAAGCTGGGTCCAATGCTTCGGTGTAGTCTGCCATATCCATGTCTATGAGTGCTTTGGACAGTCTCATTATCATTAGCAAACAGCGGCTTGGTTCCAGTAGTTTCCCAGCTTGAGGTTATTGGCCCCAAACCCTCTGCTGCCTTTTACTCCAGTCTGTCCCTATGTGATAATAATTTGCAGTGATCCTCTGAATGGATTGAGCACAGCTCCAAGGCCTATAGTTCTCTTAGGGTGGAGTCCTCAGAGTTAATTTTTAATCAACCCACCTATTGATGTACATTGTATAACCACCTTCCCCCTTCCTCCTCTTCCCTGTGATTTGGTTCTATCTTTTATAGCTTAATTGACATACACTTTTCTAGTTTCAGTCTCTTACTTTTAATGTAGCATGTTAGGACTATAAGTATATATATACTAGAGAATTGAATACAATTGTATGGTAGCTAATGAAATATATAACACATTAATAAATGAATATACTTTACCTATTTTAAAGCATTGTGTGGAAGAGCTGTGAATCTGTTTTGATGTTGCTGCAGCATTAGTGGTGTGGAGCTGCTGTGTAAGCGTGGTGAATGTGTGCAGTGTAATACTGTGCGTGCGCGAGACCAAACTGTTAACGTAGTTGTGTTCTTCCGCATTGTCGTAAAATGGCGGGTAATGTGTGGTATGCGTCTTAGCGGAATATCCGTAGGTCTTTTGTGGTGTTTTGCAAGTTTCTTGTGGTGTTTTGCTTGTTTAGAGTGCTGTAGCCTCGTTTTCTTCGGCGGCCATTTTTTCTCTCGCTTAGATAATTTTTTATTGTCTAAACTCTTTTATTTTGAGTTAAATGAAGGTGTAACTTGCTTTTTTGAGGTCCTGGATGCTCCCTCTTGCTGTAGGTAAGCTTTTTATGTATGTGCTGTGTGTATTTATTGTATTTTTAATTTTTTCATGTTCGCTGGTTGCGGACGATTTTTGCGAGGTTGTAATGAGTGGTAACGTGTCTCGTATGTTGTTTGCGTTGCAACGTAAAGTTTGCGAGGGTCGCAGTTGCTGTATGGTGTTTTTTGCGTTACAACGTAAAGTTTGCGAGGGTCACAGTTGCTGGCACGGAGCGCCTTTGGTGCTCTGTGCCAGCAACTGTGACCCTCGCTTTGTGTAATAATGTGCATGCTCGAGACCAAACCGTTAGCGTAGTTGTGTACTTCCGCATTGTCGTAAAATGGCGGGTAATGTGTGGTATGCGTCTTAGCGGAATATCCGTAGGTCTTTTGTGGTGTTTTGCGAGTTTCTTGTGGTGTTTTGCATGTTTAGAGTGCTGTAGCCTCGTTTTCGTTTTTTTCGGCGGCCATTTTTTCTCTCGCTTAGATAATTTTTTAGTGTCTAAACTATTTTATTTTGAATTAAATGAAGGTGTAAGTTGCTTTTTGAGGTCCTGGATGCTCCCTCTTGCTGTAGGTAAGCTTTTTATGTATGTGCTGTGTGTATTTATTGTGTTTTTAATTTTTTCATGTCCGCGGGTTGCGGACGTTTTTTGCGAGGTCGTAATGAGTGGTAACGTGTCTCGTATGTTGTTTGTGTTGCGACGCAAAGTTTGCGAGGGTCGCAGTTGCTGTGTGGTGTTTTTTACGTTAATACATCTCTGCACTCTGTAGGCAAAAAGCAGCCTATGTGTATGCAGCACATCTCATAAAACATTTTATTTTTTTTAATATCTAAAAATCCCTCTAATAATGAAGTTGACACCTCCAGGGCGTGTCTACAAAGGCACTGAGACCCCCAAATCAGCATGCAGCATCAGGGGAGCAATATTAACCAACTATTTACCTGCTGTTGCTTGCTCAGCCAATCTCCTTATCTCCTTGCAGCTTTGTGTCTCTATGCCAGTAGCAATACATTGATACACTACACATCCCAGGCTGCTTTGCAGCACAAACCGCAACCCCAGAATTTAAATGAAATGTTTCAGCTAATCTGATTGTCCAAGACAAATCATTTGAAAGGGTGTTAACCCTAATTTGCAACTGTCAGAAATTACAATACATTTTGCTGACTACAATGTAAGTGTTTAAATTCTTTGTTTTAGGATTTTTTTCTGCAAAAAAAATATGTTTGCATACACTACTAATTCTCCTCTATGAGATGCATTCATGCCTTTAAGTATATTTTTCTGAGAAAGTTCGTTGGGTGGGCAGAGATAATGATGTCATAAGGCTTGACAATATCTGTTTGAGCAGGTTAAATGTTGATAGGTATGCAAATGTGATTCAAATAGTGTGTGAGATAAGAGAGGCCAATATATATTTGTATTGACATGTCTGTACTTGTAGCCATTTCCAAACATGAGGCGATGTTTTTATTTTATTTTGAGACACATACACAGTCCACTGGGTGGGGCTCCTAAAATTTGGACCACTGGCTCCTAAGTCCCCCCCCCCCCCAAAGTAAATCGCAACTTTATTGAAAGTGACTGTATTTAGCACAGTTTGGACCACATCACAGTAAAGATCTGGTAAAGGCATGTTGAAATACTTTTTGCATTTTTGAAATACATGCACTTTGAGAAATGAAATAAAGCCAAATCTGTTTTTACATGTGTCGCTGACTGCCCACTGCCGCACCTGCAGCTACAGATCCATATAATTAACACATTCTTCTGTGCAGGCATTGAATGCTGGGATCCCCTAAACAGGTCAGTTATGGGTTAACTGGTCAGTGCAGTCCTGAGTTCAGAAATGACTGTTATCAATCACTGCACGCTATGGCTATCTGTTATTACTCATGCAACAGCCAGTAGGTAGGATAGACGTTCTTTGTAAACTGACTTAAATCTTGAGTTTTTTGTTAGCTGTTATTAGTGTTATTAAAAAAATATTTTAACATGAAGAGCACTTTATTCAGTCGTGTTCGACTCTCTGTGACCTAATGGACCGCAACACAACTCTCCGTCCCTCTCCCTCTCTCTCTGCTTCCCTCTCTCTATATTCCCTACCTCCCTCCCGCTCTGCCTCCCTCCCGCTCTGCCCCCCTCCCGCTCTGCCCCCCTCCCTCTCTGCCTCCCTCCCTCTCCCTCCTTCCGTTGCACTTGCACAGTTGCGCAATTTCCTCCGATTTGTGGCTAGCAGCTTGTGAGTAAAGCCTGAGCAGGACGAATCTCTCCACTGACAACTATTATAGTGGATTTATGTTACAAAATAAAATGTTGGGGCGGCAGTAACATTGGAAGAGCTGCGACTCCCCAGATTATCTAGTTGTGTCCTACAGAACATGAATGATATATCTGACTTTTTTTCCTCTCTAGCCAACAAAACTAATGGACCAGAACTGTTCTATGTGTGGAAAATACACAGTTTCTAATTAAAAATAAGTTAAATTGATAAGTAAACTATTATCCTTTATCATCCTTTATCCTTTGCCCAACTCATCCACACATCTATATCCAGAATTACACAAGTGTGGGACAATATATCTTTTCTATGGTTTATTTGAAGATATTTCAACAATAACATATCAAATAGGATACTGTTAAAGGACCACTGTGGTCCCATTTATACTTCTATAATTTGAATATTTCATTTTTAATATGCAGTTGTTCTTTACTCAAAGTGACAGATTGGCTACATGTTAAAGAGCATTACAACTTTCTAAATTCTATTTGCCATTTTTTTCTATACAGTGAATAATTCCTGAGATTTGCAGCATGGATTGTGTGGCTTGTTGTGCTAATTTGCAGTGCTTGGTGAGGGTGCAGATCTAAGTACATGATAATCTTGAAGTGACATTGTTTTGTCCACATAGTGCTAAATAGCACATCAAAATGGCTAATTGGTATATGAGAGCGATTCATTTACATAGGAATCCTTCAGAAATAATGCTGATTATCTAGGGAAAGATTCACTTCAGAATCGAATGGCTAATACATTTTATAACTGTTTTACTTGATTTTGTAGTGATTTTGTTTGTAACTGCTGCTTCTCTCAACTGAATATAGTGGTATTATAATAATTGACAATAAAATATAATAGGCATTTTTTTTATATATATGTACTCCTATTTCTGGACTAACGTCAGAGTTGAGGGCTGGCCCTGCAAGCGTATTATATTAAACTACTCATCATAAATGACGGTATAATATTACATGTGTCTCTCCACCCCCCTCCCATGTGTCTCTTTCCCCGCCCTCTCCCTCCCCTGTGTCTCTTTTCCACCCTCTCCCTCCCCTATGTCTCTCCCCCTCCATCACATGTGTTTCTCCCCCCTCATCACATGTGTTTCTCCCCCCTCTCCCTCCTCTTTGTCTCTTCCGCCCCATCTCCTTTCCCTGTGTCTCTTTACCGCTCCCCTGTCTCTTCCCCCTCTCCCTCTTCTCTGTTCCTACCCCAATCTCCCTCCCCTTTGTTTCTTCCCTCCTCTGTCTTTCCCCCTTTCCCCTGTGTCTCTTTCCCCCTCCTCCCTCCCATGTGTCTCTTCCCCACCTCCTCCCTCCCCAGTGTCTCTTTCCCACCTCCTCCCTCCCGTGTCTCTTTCCCCCTCCTCCCTCCCCTGTGTCTCTTTCCCCCTCCCTCCCTTGTGTCTCTTTGTGTCTCTTTCCCCCTCCCATGTGCCTCTTTCCCCCTCCTCCCTCCCATGTGCCTCTTTCCCCCTCCTCCCTCCCATGTGTCTCTTTCCCCCTCCTCTCTTCCCTGTATCTATTCCCCCCTCCTCCCTTCCCTCTGTCTCTCTCTCCCAGTTTCCCCTGTGTCTTTCCCATTTCCCCCTCTGTCTCTTTCCACCCTCCTTTCTCCCCTGTGTCTCTTTCCACCCTCCTTCCTCCCCTGTGTCTCTTTCCACCCTCCTTTCTCCCCTGTGTCTCTTTCCACCCTCCCTCCTTCCCTGTGTCTCTTTTCCCTGTGCCTCTTTCCACCCTCCTTCCTCCCCTGTGTCTCCTTCCCTCATCTCCCTCCCCTGTGTCTCCTTCCCCCTGCCATCTCCCTCCTCTGTCCCCCCATCCCCCTCTCCTGTGTTTCCCCCATCTCCTTCTGCTGTGTCTCCCCTTCATCTCCCCCTGCTGTGTCTCCTTCATATCCTTCTGCTGTGTCTCCCCCCATCTCCTTCTGCTGTGTCTCCCTTTCTGCCTTTCCCCTCTCTTTACCCCTCTGTGTCCCTTTTCCCCCTCTGTTCCTTGTGTACCCCCTCCCTCCTTTTTGTCTCTTCCCCATCTCTTTCCCCCTCCTCCCTCCCCTGTGTCCCTTTCCCCCTCTGTCTCTTTCGCACTTTCACCTGTATCTCTTTCCCCCCTTTCCTGTATCTCTTTCCCCCTCCCCTGTATCTCTTTCCCCCCTCCCCTGTGTCTCTTCCCCCTCCCATGTGTCTCTTTCCCCCTCCTCCCTCCCATGTGTCTCTTTCCCCCTCCTCCCTTCTCTGTATCTATCCCCTCCTCCTCCCTTCCCTCGCTCTCTCCCCCTTTCCCCTGTGTCTCTTTCCCATTTCACCCTCTGTCTCTTTCCACCTTCCTTCCTCCCCTGTGTCTCTTTCCACCCTCCCTCCTCCCCTGTGACTCTTTCCACCCTCCTTCCTCCCCTGTGTCTCCTTACCCCTGCCGTCTCCCTCCTCTGCCCCCCCATCCCCCTCTCCTGTGTCTCCCCCCATCTCCTTCTGCTGTGTCTCCCCCCATCTCCTTCTGCTGTGTCTCCCTTTCTGCCTTTACCCTCTCTGTCTCTTTCCCCCTCTCTGTCCCTTTCCCCCTCTGTTTCTTGTGTCTCTCATCCCCTGTGTCCCCCCTCCCTCCTTTTTGTCTCTTCCCCATCTCTCTTTCCCCCTCCTCCCTCCCATGTGTCCCTTTCCCCCTCTGTCTCTTTTGCACTTTCCGCTGTATCTCTTTCCCCCTCCTCCCTCCCCTGTGTCTCTTTTCCCTTTCCCCCAGTGTCTCTTTTCCCTTTCCCCCAGTGTCTCTTTTCCCTTTCCCCCTGTGTCTCTTTTCCCTTTCCCACTGTTTCTTTCCCCTCTCCTCCCTCCTCTGTGCTTTTTTCCCCCATCTCTCTTCCCTCTGTCCATTTCCCCCTCTGTCTCTTCCCCCTTTCCCCTTTGTCTCTCCCCATTCTCCCTCCCCTGTGTCTTCCTCCTTCTCCCTCCCCTGTGTCTTTTTTCACTCTCCTTCCTCCCCTGTGTCTCTTTCCACCCTCCTCCCTCTCATGTGTCCTTTTCCCCCTCTGTCTTTTTTCCCCTTTCCCCTCTCCCCTGTGTCTTTCCCCTCTCCCCTGTGTTGCTTTCCCATTTCCCCCTCTGTCTCTTCCCCCCGCTCCCTCCTCTGTATCTGCCCCCCGTCTTCACCCCTCCTCCCTCCTCTGTGTCTCTCCTCCCCCTTCTCCCTCCCCTGTGTTTTCCCCCTCCTCCCTCCCCTGTGTCTCTTTCCACTCTCCTTTATCCCCTGTGTCTCTTTCCATCCTCCTTCCTCCCCTGTGTCTCTTTCCCTCCATCTCCCTCCTGTTTCCCCCCATCTCCCTCTCATGTATCTCCTTCCCCCCATCTCCTTCTGCTGTGTCTCCCTTTCTGCCTTTCCCCCTCTCTCTCCCTTTCCCCCTCTCTGTCCCTTTCCCCCTCTCTGTCCCTTTCCCCCTCTCTGTCCCTTTCCTCCTCTCTGTCCCTTTCCCCCTCTCTGTCCCTTTCCCCCTCTCTGTCCCTTTCCCCCTCTCTGTCCCTTTCCCCCTCTCTGTCCCTTTCCCCCTCCCTGTCCCTTTCCCCCTCTCTGTCCCTTCCCCCCTCTCTGTCCCTTGCCCCTTCGGTTCCCTATGTCTCTCATCCCCTGTGTCTCCCCCTCTCTCCTCTTTGTCTCTTCCCCCATCTACCTTCCATGTGTCTCTTCCCCCTCCTCTCTCCCCTATGTCCATTTCATCCTCTGTCTCTTTCCCCCTTTTCCTTGTCTCTCTTTCGCCCCTCCTCCCTCCCCTGTGTCTCTCTTCCCTTTCCCCCTGTGTCTCTCTTCCCTTTCCCCCTGTGTCTCTCTTCCCTTTCCCCCTGTGTCTCTCTTCCCTTTCCCCCTGTGTCTCTCTTCCCTTTCCCCCTGTGTCTCTCTTCCCTTTCCCCCTGTGTCTCTCTTCCCTTTCCCCCTGTGTCTCTCTTCCCTTTCCCCCTGTGTCTCTCTTCCCTTTCCCCCTGTGTCTCTCTTCCCTTTCCCCCTGTGTCTCTCTTCCCTTTCCCCCTGTGTCTCTCTTCCCTTTCCCCCTGTGTCTCTCTTCCCTTTCCCCCTGTGTCTCTCTTCCCTTTCCCTCTGTGTCTCTCTTCCCTTTCCCCCTGTGTCACCCCCTACTCCCTCCCCTGTGTCACCCCCTACTCCCTCCCCTGTGTCTCTTTCCCCATCTCCCTTCCCTGTGTCTCTTTCCCCATCTCCCTTCCCTGTGTCTCTTCCCCCCTCCTCCCTCCCTTGTTTCCCTTTCCCCCTCTGTCTCTTTCCCTCTTTTCCTGTGTCTCTTCCCCCCTCCCCTGTGTCTCTTTACCCCCTCCTTCCTCCCCTGTGTCTCTTTACCCCCTCCTTCCTCCCCTGTGTCTCTTTACCCCCTCCTTCCTCCCCTGTGTCTCTTTACCCCCTCCTTCCTCCCCTGTGTCTCTTTCCCCCTCCTCCTCCCCTATGTCTCCCCATCTCTCTCCCCTGTGTCCCTTTCCCCCTGTCTCTTTTGCCCTTATCCCTGTATCTCGTCCCCCCTCCTTCCTCCCCTGTGTCTCTTTCCCCCCTCCTCCCTCCCCTGTCTCTTTCCCCCTCCTCCCCCCTCTGTCTCTTTCCTTCTCCTCCCTCCCCTGTGTCTCTTTTCCCCTTCATCCCTCCCCTGTCTCTTTCCCCCTCCTCCCCCCTCTGTCTCTTTCCTTCTCCTTCCTCCCCTGTGTCTCTTTCCCCCCTCCTCCCTCCCCTGTATCTTTCCCCCTCCTCCCCCCTCTGTCTCTTTTCCCCCTTCATCCCTCCCCTGTGTCTCTTTCCTCCCTCCTCCCTCCTGTGTCTCTTTCCCTTCTCCTCCCTCCGCTGTGTCTCTTTCCCCCCTCCTCCCTCCCGTGTGTCTTTCCCCTCTCCTCCCTCCCTCGTTTGTCTCTTTTCCCTCTCCTACCTCCCCTGTCTCTTTTCCCCCTCTCCTACCTCCCCTGTCTCTTTTTCCCCTCTCCTACCTCCCCTGTCTCTTTTTCCCCTCTCCTACCTCCCCTGTCTCTTTTTCCCCTCTCCTACCTCCCCTATCTCTTTTTCCCCTCTCCTCCCTCCCCTGTGTCTCCTCCCCCATCTCTCTCCCCTGTGTCCCTTTCCCCCTCTGTCTCTTTCGCCCTTTCCCCCATGTCTCTCTCCCCCCACCTCCCACCCATGTGTCACTTTCCCCTCTGTCTCTTTCCCCCTCCTCCCTCCCCTATGTCTCTTTCCACCCTCCTTCATCCCCTGTGTCTCTTTCCCCCATCTCCCTCCTCTGTTTCCCCACATCTCCCTCCCCTGTATCTCCTTCCCCCGTATCTCCTTCCCCCATCTCCTTCTGCTATGTCTCCCTTTCTGCCTTCCCCCTCTCTGTCTTTCCCCCTTTCCCCTCTCTGTCCCTTTCCCCCCTCAGTTCCCTATGTCTCTCATCCCCTGTGTCTCCCCCTCTCTCCTCTTTGTCTCTTCCCCCATCTCCCTTCCATGTGTCTCTTACCCCATCTCCCTTCCATGTGTCTCTTTCCCTCTCCTCCCTCCCCTATGTCCCTTTCATCCTCGGTCTTTTCCCCCATTTTCCTTGTCTCTCTTTCCCCCTCCTCCCTCCCCTGTGTCCCTTTCCCCCTCTGTCTATTTCGCCCTTTCCCCTGTATCTCTTTCCCCCTCCCCTGTGTCTTCCCCCCCCCCTGTGTCTCTTTCGCCCCTTCTCCCATCCCCTGTGTATCTCTTCCCTTTCCCCCTGTGTCTCTCTTCCCTTTCCCCCTGTGTCTCTCTTCCCTTTCCCCCTGTGTATCTCTTCCCTTTCCCCCTGTGTCTCTCTTCCCTTTCCCCCTGTGTCTCTCTTCCCTTTCCCTCTGTGTCTCTCTTACCTTTCCCTCTGTGTCTCTCTTCCCTTTCCCTCTGTGTCTCTCTTCCCTTTCCCCCTGTGTCTCTCTTCCCTTTCCCCCTGTGTTTCTCTTCCCTTTCCCCCTGTGTCTCTCTTCCCTTTGCCCCTGTCACCCCCTACTCCCTCCCCTGTGTCACCCCCTACTCCCTCCCCCGTGTCTCTTTCCCCATCTCCCTTCCCTGTGTCTCTTCCCCCCTCCTCCCTCCCTTGTTTCCCTTTCCCCCTCTGTCTCTTTCCCTGTGTCTCTTTCCCCCCTCCACTGTGTCTCTTTAACCCCTCCTTCCTCCCCTGTGTCTTTTTACCCCCTCATTCCTCCCCTGTGTCTCTTTATCCCCTCCTTCCTCCCCTGTGTCCCTTTCCCCTGTCTCTTTTGCCCTTATACCTGTATCTCGTCCCCCCTCCTTCCTCCCCTGTGTCTCTTTCCCCCCTCCTCCCTCCCCTGTCTCTTTCCCCCTCCTCCCCCCTCTGTCTCTTTCCTTCTCCTCCCTCCCCTGTGTCTCTTTTACCCTTCATCCCTCCCCTGTGTCTCTTTCCTCCCTCCTCCCATCTGTGTCTCTTTCCCTTCTCCTCCCTCCGCTGTGTCTCTTTCCCCCCTCCTCCCTCCCGTGTGTCTTTCCCCTCTCCTCCCTCCCTTGTGTCTCTTTCCCCTCTCCTCCCTCCCCTGTCTCTTTTTCCCCTCTCCTACCTCCCCTGTCTCTTTTTCCCCTCTCCTCCCTCCCCTGTGTCTCCTCCCCCCATCTCTCTACCCTGTGTCACTTTCCCCCTCTGTCTCTTTCGCCCTTTCCCCTGTGTCTCTTTCCCCCCACCTCCCACCCATGTGTCACTTTCCCCTCTGTCTCTTTCCCCCTCCTCCCTCCCCTGTGTCTCTTTCCACCCTCCTTCATCCCCTGTGTCTCTTTCCATCCTCCTCCCTCCCCTGTGTCTCTTTCCCCATCTCCCTCCTCTGTTTCCCCCCCATCTCCCTCCTCTGTTTCCCCCCATCTCCCTCCTCTGTTTCCCCCATCTCCCTCTCCTGTATCTCCTTCCCCCCATCTCATTCTGCTGTGTCTCCCTTTCTGCCTTTCCCCTCTCTGTCTCTCCCCCTTTCCCCTCTCTGTCCCTTTCCCCCTCTCTGTCCCTTTCCCCCTCTCTGTCCCTTTCCCCCCTCATTTCCCTATGTCTCTCATCCCCTGTGTCTCCCCCTCTCTCCTCTTTGTCTCTTCCCCGTCTCCCTTCCATGTGTCTCTTCCCCCATCTCCCTTCCAGGTGTCTCTTATCCCCTCCTTCCTCCCCTGTGTCCCTTTCCCCTGTCTCTTTTGCCCTTATCCCTGTATCTCGTCCCCCCTCCTTCCTCCCCTGTGTCTCTTTCCCCCCTCCTCCCTCCCCTGTCTCTTTCCCCTTCCTCCGCCTCTGTCTCTTTTCTTCTCCTCCCTCCCCTGTGTCTCTTTTCCCCTTCATCCCTCCCCTAGGTCTCTTTCCTCCCTCCCCTGTGTCTCTTTCCTCCCTCCTCCCGTCTGTGTCTCCTTCTCTTCTCCTCCCTCCGCTGTGTCTCTTTCCCCCCTCCTCCCTCCCGTGTGTCTTTCCCCTCTCCTCCCTCCCTTGTGTCTCTTTCCCCTCTCCTCCCTCCCCTGTCTCTTTTTCCCCTCTCCTACCTCCCCTGTCTCTTTTTCCCCTCTCCTCCCTCCCCTGTGTCTCCTCCCCCCATCTCTCTCCCCTGTGTCACTTTCCCCCTCTGTCTCTTTCGCCCTTTCCCCCGTGTCTCTTTCCCCCCACCTCCCACCCATGTGTCACTTTCCCCTCTGTCTCTTTCCCCCTCCTCCCTCCCCTGTGTCTCTTTCCACCCTCCTTCATCCCCTGTGTCTCTTTCCATCCTCCTCCCTCCCCTGTGTCTCTTTCCCCATCTCCCTCCTCTGTTTCCCCCCCATCTCCCTCCTCTGTTTCCCCCATCTCCCTCTCCTGTATCTCCTTTCACCCCATCTCATTCTGCTGTGTCTCCCTTTCTGCCTTTCCCCTCTCGGTCTTTCCCCCTTTCCCCTCTCTGTCCCTTTCCCCCTCTCTGTCCCTTTCCCCTCTCATTTCCCTATGTCTCTCATCCCCTGTGTCTCCCCCTCTCTCCTCTTTGTCTCTTCCCCATCTCCCTTCCATGTGTCTCTTTCCCCATCTCCCTTCCATGTTTCTCTTTCCCTCTCCTATGTCCCTTTCATCCTCTGTCTTTTTCCCCATTTTCCTTGTCTCTCTTTCCCCCTCCACCCTCCCCTGTGTCCCTTTCCCCCTCTGTCTATTTCGCCCTTTCCCCTGTATCTCTTTCCCCCTCCTCCCTCCCCTGTGTCTTTCCCCCCCCTCCCCGTGTCTCTTTCGCCCCTCCTCCCTCCCCTGTGTATCTCTTCCCTTTCCCCGTGTCTCTCTTCCCTTTCCCCCTGTGTCTCTCTTCCCTGTGTCTCTCTTCCCTTTCCCCCTGTGTCTCTTTTCCCTTTCCCCCAGTGTCTCTTTTCCCTTTCCCCCAGTGTCTCTTTTCCCTTTCCCACTATTTCTTTCCCCTCTCCTCCCTCCTCTGTGCCTCTTTCCCTATCTCTCTTCCCTGTGTCCATTTCCCCCTCTGTCTCTTCCCCCTTTCCCCTGTGACTCTCCCCATTCTCCCTCCCCTGTGTCTCTCCCCATTCTCCCTCCCCTGTGTCTCTCCCCATTCTCCCTCCCCTGTGTCTTCCCCCCTCCTTCCTCCCTGTGTCTTTTTTTCACCCTCCTTCCTCCCCTGTGTCTCTTTCCACCCTCCTTCCTCCCCTGTGTCTCTTTGCCTTGTGTCTTTCCCCCCCTCCTCCCTCCCCTGTGTCCTTTTCCCCCTCTGTCTCTTTTCCCCTTTCCCCTCTCCCCTGTGTCTTTCCCATTTCCCCCTCTGTCTCTTCCCCCCGCTCCCTACTCTGTGTCTGCCCCCTCCTCCCTCCCCTGTGTCTTTCCCCCTCCTCTCTCCCCTGTGTCTTTCCCCCTCCTCCCAACCCTGTGTCTTTTCCCCTCCTCCCTCCCCTGTGTCTTTTCCCCTCCTCCCTCCCCTGTGTCTCTTTCTACCCTCCTTCATCCCCTGTGTCTCTTTCCATCCTCCTTCCTCCCCTGTGTCTCTTTCCCCCATCTCCCTCCTCTGTTTCCCCCCCCATCTCCCTCTCCTGTATCTCCTTCCCCCATCTCCTTCTGCTGTGTCTCCCTTTCTGCCTTTCCCCTCTCTGTCTTTCCCCCTTTCCCCTCTCTGTCCCTTTCCCCCTCTCTGTCCCTTTCCCCCCTCAGTTCCCTATGTCTCTCATCCCCTGTGTCTCCCCCCTCTCTCCTCTTTGTCTCTTCCCCCATCTCCCTTCCTTGTCTCTCTTTCCCCCCCCCCTGTGTCCCTTTCCCCCTCTGTCTATTTCACCCTTTCCCCTGTATCTTTCCCCCTCCTCCCTCCCCTGTGTCTCCCCCCCCCTCCCTGTGTCTCTTTCGCCCCTCCTCTCTCCCCTGTGTCTCTCTCCCTTTCCCCCTGTGTCTCTCTTCCCTTTCCCCCTGTGTCTCTCTTCCCTTTCCCCCTGTGTCTCTCTTCCTCTTTCCCCCCTCCACTGTGTCTCTCTACCCCCTCCTTCCTCCCCTGTGTCTCTTTACCCCCTCCTTCCTCCCCTGTGTCTCCCCATCTCTCTCCCCTGTGTCCCTTTCCCCCTGTCTCTTTTGCCCTTATCCCTGTATCTTGTCCCCCCACCTACCTCCCCTGTGTCTTTCCCCCTCCTCCCTCTCCTGTGTCTCTTTCCCCCCTCCTCCCTCCCCTGTGTCTCTTTCCCCCCTCCTCCCTCCCCTGTGTCTCTTTCCCTCTCCTCCCTCCCATGTGTCTCCCCCCCTTTTCCCTCCCCTGTGTCCCTTTCCCCTCTATCTCTTTCCCTCTTTTCTGTGTGTCTCTTTCCCCCTCCTCCCACCTCTGTGTCTTCCCCCCTTCTCCCTCCCCTGTGTCTCCTTCCCCATCTCCCTCCCCTGTGTCTCTTTCGCCCCCCACATCTCTCTCCTCTGTGTCTACCTTTCCGCCTTTCCCTCTCTGTCTCTTTCCCCCTTTCCACCTCTCTGTCCCTTTCCCCATTGTTTCTTGCTCAGTACAGCTGGTGCCGCACGGCGCACACTGCGGCATGTGCGAAAGTAGTTTGTGAAATGCGAAAGCGCTCCCACTGCATATATTTGTGATGCCTATTACAAAATGTAAATGAGTGCAATTATAATATTAATTCTTCTTTTGCAGCTATTACCCTACAAATGTTTTTCTTAAAGCACATGAAAAACTGGCAGTAGTTTGTTTTAACTATTATTACCCCAAAGTAAATCGTTTTTGAGATATTCAGCATACAGTGGATATAAAAAGTCTACACACCCCTGTTAAAATGTCAGGTTTCTGTGCTGTAAAAATTTTTTGACAAAGATAAATCATTTCAGAACTTTTTCCACCTTTAATGTGACCTATAAACTGTACAACTCAATTGAAAAACAAACTGAAATCTTTTAGGTGGAGGGAAGAAAAAATATAAAAATAAAATAATATGGTTGCATAAGTATGCACACCCATAAACTAATACTTTGTTGAAGCACCTTTTGATTTTATTATAGCACTCAGTCTTTTTGGGTATGAGTCTATCAGCATGGCACATTTTGGCAAGATTTGCCCACTCTTCTTTGCAAAAACACTCCAAATCTGTCAGATTGCAAGGGCATCTCCTGTGCACAGCCCTCTTCAGATCACCCCACAGATTTTCAATCAGTTTCAGGTCTGGGTTCTGGCTGGGCCGTTCCAAAACTTTAATCTTTTCTGGTGAAGCCATTCCTTTGTTGATTTGGATCTATGCTTTGGATCGTTGTCATGCTGAAAGATGAAGTTCCTCTTCATGTTCAGCTTTCTAGCAGAAGCCTGAAGGTTTTGTGCCAATATTGACTGGTATTTGGAACTGTTCATAATTTCCTCTATCTTAACTAAGGCCCCAGTTCCAGCTGAAGAAAAACAGCCCCAAAGCATGATGCTGCCACCACCATGCTTCACTGTGGGTATGGTGTTCTTTTGGTGATGTGCAGTGTTGTTTTTGCGCCAAACATATCTTTTTGAATTATGGCCAAAAAATTCAACCTTGGTTTCATCAGACCATAACACCTTTTCCCACATGCTTTTGGGAGACTTCAGATGTGTTTTTGCAAAATGTAGCCTGGCTTGGATGTTTTTCTTTGTAAGAAAAGGCTTTTGTCTTGCCACTCTACCCCAAAGCCCAGACATATGAAGAATACGGGAGATTGTTTTCACATGTACCACAGCCAGTACTTGCCAGATATTCCTGCAGCTCCTTTAATGTTGTTGTAGGCCTCTTGGTAGCCTCCCAGACCAGTTTTCTTCTCGTCTTTTCATCAATTTTGGAGGAAGCTCCAGTTCTTGGTAATGTCACTGTTGTGCCATATTTTCCCCACTTGATGATGACTTCACTGTGTTCCATGGTATATCTAATGCCTTGGAAATTATTTTGTACCCTTCTCCTGACTGATGCCTTTTAACAATGAGATCCCTCTGATGCTTTGGAAGCTCTCTGTGGACCATGGCTTTTGCTGTGGGATGTGACTAAGAAAATTTCAGGAAAGACGAACTAGAGCAGCTGAACTTTAATTGGGGTTAATCAGAGGCACTTTAAATGATGGCAGGTGTATGCTGACTCCTATTTACCACAATTTGGAATGTGATTGCTTAATTCTGAACACAGCTATATCCCCAGTTATGAGGGTGTGCAGACCTATGCAACCACATTATTTTTATTTTTAATTTTTCTTCCCTCCACCTAAAAGATTTCAGTTTGTTTTTAATTGAGTTGTACAGTTTATAGGTCACATTAAAGGTGGAAAAAGGTCTGAAATGATTTATCTTTGTCTCATTTTTTTACAGCACAAAAACCTGACATTTTAACAGGGGTGTGCGGACTTTTTATATCCACTGTAGTTAGGGCTGTATTATTAATTATTAATTAGCTGCTTTGATGCGCTAATTAGGAAGTGCTATCATATATCCAGTTACATATATACTCCCTCCTGCCTATCTACTCCTCCCCAGTGGTTAGGATGCCGTGCTTTCACCACTGTGACCTGGGCTCGACTCCAGTCAGGGAACCAAGAGGTCACACCACCCTGAAGCCAAGCAGGATTGGGCCTGGTCAGTACTTGGATGGGAGACCATTTTGGAATGCCAGGAGCACTGGAGAAGGAACTGGCAGTGTCTCTGCCATGAATACTAAGTGAAGGCAAAAAGAGGGGGTTGTGTTGTAAATTTATCCAAAAAGGAGATAACTCACCTATTACTAGGATGTCTTATCTTGGGTGAAGTTGTACAGTCTACGGGTGTCCTGCTGAGCAGTGTAGAAACTAAATTGTAAAGGGTGGTTTTAAGACCTAAGAGAAGGCCCACAAAGTACTCCTTTAAATCTCAGCACAATAACTCCAAATTACCGCATCCACTGTGTATAAATGAACCATAAGGCTGGTAAGATAAGTAAAAAAATAACTTTTATTGATATATAATAAAACACTGGTTAAAAAATGGACGGTTGAGAACAAATACAAGCAATGACCGTCCCACTATATATAGTAGTAGTAATGGTATCCCACTGGGCACAGTAAACAGTGTAACAATATTAGATGACACGAATCACAGGCAATAGCACTGGTGACAGTAATCAGACAGGACAAAAATAATCACCTATGTGTAAAGGTGTTTTTAGAATAGATAGTAAGACAGGGGTGTATATATATATATATATATATATATATATATATATATATAATATACTGAAGTATGGAGAACTATGGAAAAATAGAATAATTGATTTTATAGTATCTTAGGAATCCTACCTATGGATAACACATGTATATAGTAGCACCAGTGGACTAGCAATAAACCTTACAGACTGAAGTGTCTCATATATCAGTTATATCAGATACATGTGTTTAAGAATAAATACAGATACATTAGGATAAGTGGGTTCAGCAGGGAATGAGAGGGGTTAACAACTGTGGCCCTCTCTACGATAGAGTAGTGGTAATTGCCGGACCCACTACTTGCCCTCTATCCCTGCCTAAGAAAAGGGAGCCCTATGCTGTGATAGCTGGGACGAGTTCCTCTTATGAACCCACTTACCTGTAACAATGTGGGATCAATCTGCAGCCTTGGTGATCTCTTCTGTGCTATTCTGTGTCAGCATGGAGAATACACATGGATCAGGTGCCAATTTGTGATGTCATCTACATGGGACAGGTCACTGGATGTGGACTGACGCACGCGTATCGCATCTAGCTTCCTCAGAGATTAGCATGGTATGTTAATGTCCATAAGGGCCACGGAGAGTCGTACACGACTGAATGATGCACACACACATAACCGAGGAAACTTCTAGGCTTCCCTGGTGCCTTTTTATATCAAATCATGAGAGCTGGATAATGGGGAGGGGGGATTGTAGTTATTAGTAGAGGGAACTATAATAATTCTGGTAAGTGTGTAACGCTCCATGGGAGGGTACACACTTACCAGTACTTTCTATGTCCATACAGAGCTGCTCACATGCACAGGAGGAAGACACAAGGAAGGGGAGACACAGGGTAGGAAGATGAGACACAGGGGAAGGGAGATGGGGAGGAAGATACAGGGGAAAGAGGGAGATGCAGGGGAGGGGGGAAGAGACACAGCGGAGAGGGGAGAAGAGACACAGGGGAAAAGACACTGGGGGGAGTGGAGAGGGGAGGGGGGAAGAGACACAGGGAGGAAAGGGGGGGAGAGACACAGGGGAGGGAGGGGGATAAAAAATAACAATTATACCGTCATTTTTGACAGGCAATTTACTAGTTTGTGTGTGTATGTATGTATCTTTGTATTAAAGCTGTGTAATACAGCATGCATAAGCTTAAAGGAAGCCATGTTTGATGATGGCTACGGTATGAACAGCGAGGCATTTGTGGCCACATTTGTTTATCTGAGCTCAGCTTCCCAGAGTGCAGTGTAATAACTGTTTTTCTCGGAATTCTGAGCTGGAAGCTGTTTTTTTAACTTGCTTTAGACATTGTGTGAACACAGATGTACCTTTTATTTACTGTACTACTGTGGAGGCTTCTATCGCTCTTTTGCCCACCATATTATAAATGATTGTTGTGGTGAACTACATACATACATACACCAAATCTCATAATTCTAACACTTACTGATATCCAATATTATTCTTCCCACAACATTATCCCTATGATAAGACTAAGCATTTTGTAACATCACTGAGCTTCAAAGAGCTGTATCAGAGAAGCTTAGGATAAGAGTGTTTGTCTGATAAAGCTTTATGATTGGAGGCTGGAGTGAATAAACACAGGCAATTGTCATATGAACACTTTTGCCTTTTTACATTCTTAGAGGAAGGCACCTATGTGTTCAGCAGGATGGGGAATTAAAGTGTGACTGATCAATCACATTTAAAATACACTGTGTTGTGCGTTTGTGTCGCTGAGTCGTGTCCGACCCTCCGTGACCTCATGGATCGCAACACACCATGCTGATCCACTCGGTATTCATGGCAGAGATACTGAAGTTGGTTGCCAGTTCCTTCACCAGTGTGCCACAGCATACAGCTCCTGGTATTCCTAGGTGGTCTCCCATTCAAGTACTGACCAGGCCCAATCCTGCTTGGCTTCAGGGTGGTGTGACCTATTGGTTCAATAACTGGAGTCACAGAGATGAAAGGACCAAATCCTGACCACTGTACCACCTGGAAACCCTAAAATACACTATTAAATAAGTGTATGTATGTATATGTATATATATATATATATATATATATATATATATATATATATATAGGGGATATAAAATGTCTACACACCCCTGTTAAAATGGCAGGTTTCTGTGCTGTAAAAAGATGAGACAAAGATAAATAATTTCAGAACTTTTTTCCACCTTTAATGTAACCTATAAACTGTACAACTCAATTGAAAAACAAACTGAAATCTTTTAGGTAGAGGGAAGAAAAAATATAAAAATAAAATAATATGGTAGGCCTCTTGGTAGCCTCCCAGACCAGTTTTCTTCTCGTCTTTTCATCAATTTTGGAGGGAGCTCCAGTTCTTGGTAATGTCACTGTTGTGCCATATTTTCTCCACTTGATGATGACTGTCTTCACTGTGTTCCATGGTATATCTAATGCCTTGGAAATTCTTTTGTACCCTTCTCCTGAATGATACCTTTTAACAATGAGATCCCTCTGATGCTTTGGAAGCTCTCTGTGGACTATGGCATTTGCTGTGGGATGCAACTAAGAACATTTCAGGAAAGACCAACTAGAGCAGCTGAACTTTATTTGGGGTTAATCAGAGGCACTTTAAATGATGGCAGGTGTATGCTGACTCCTATTTAACACGATTTGGAATGTGATTGCTTAATTCTGAACACAGCTACATCCCCAGTTATAAGATGGTGTGCAGACTTATGCAACCACATTATTTTTCTTTTTCTTCCCTCCACCTAAAAGATTTCAGTTTGTTTTTCAACTGAGTTGTACAGTTTATAGGTCACATTAAAGGTGGAAAAAGTTCTGAAATGATTTATCTGTCTCATTTTTTTACAGCACAGAAACCTGACATTTTAACAGGGGTGTGTAGACTTTTTATATCCACTGTATATATATATATATATATATATATATATATATATATATATATATATATATATATATATATATATATATATATATATATATATATATATATATATATATATATATATATATATATATATATATATATATATATATATATTGCCATTTATAGCACTGAGCCTGATCCCTCAAAGCTTGGTTCAGTCTCTGCCTTTTCTAAAATTCTTTTGTGATTAAAGTGAATTTGAAGGTTCCCACTAACCACATGGTTTCACAAAAATCATCACAATATTGAGGTTTTTTAAAAAAAATCACTCTGTTTGTGAAGATTGTAACAGACTAACCACAATAGCAACAGTCATCCATGGACATAATTTTTTTTTTTTACACCCTCTTTTTTTTAGGAAAATCTGAATTTTTGAAGACTCTTCTAGGAGTAAACAAATCCATTTAGTCTTTGTCACATTACTTCTTTAGGACTGGGTCATGTTTTGACACAGGGTTACCTATCTGTAGATGGTTAGGTGTGAATTGAGGTAACAACGAGAGAAGAGAAAGTTTTGTTAGATAACTGGATCTGATTGAAATGTAAGAGAAAAAATACATTTCTGTTCACATTTGAATGTCTAAAATAAGTAAAAAAAACGTATTTCCTGCTCAGAATTCAGAGACATTCTGGGAACCTAAGCAAGGACATGCAAATGTACCAGCAAAGGCTTCACTCTTGTAATCCAATATGATTTTAAACATGGCTTCCTTTAAACATATGTCTGCTTTATTACACAGCTTTAAGCAAAGCTCATGATTAATTATATAATTTGTATTGGCTATTCAAATTTTAAGGATTAGCTGAATTTCCCCCAATATTTCTGTTAGGATACAGAAATAAAAACAAAAGTAAAACCTTATCTATAGAGGATGGCGTGGGCATACTTTATTTATTTCTGCTGAGGGCTAATTCTATTGGTATTCTAAAGTCACAGTTGGGGTGTAAGTTGGAAATATACTGTGTATATATACTTTATGTATATGGTGGACAAATAAGCAGCACAGGATTTCTATGTGTTTTTATTATGAGTTTACAGTTTAATTTTGTACCAAAACACATGTCGTTTCCAAGTCTACTGGAAGTGGAAGTCTCTGGCTGCTATATGTAGCACACAGAAAGAACCCACCCTGTACAGACACAGAGGGCACGTAGATGTGGAACGAGCAATGCACACATTAGACTAGACTATGCGTTCTGTAGTGTGAACTGAGCACACACTCACTGGGCATATATACTGATCACACAGCATAGACTGGACTGAGCACGCACTCACTGGGCATATATACTGATCACACAGCATAGACTGGACTGAGCACACACTCACTGGGCACATATACTGATCACACAGCATAGACTGGACTGAGCACACACTCACTGGGCATAGATACTGATCACACAGCATAGACTGGACTGAGCACACACTCACTGGGCACATATACTGATCACCTAGCATAGACTGGACTGAGCACACACTCACTGGGCATATATACTGATCACACAGCATAGACTGGACTGAGCACTCACTCACTGGACACATATACTGATCACACAGCATAGACTGGACTGAGCACACACTCACTGGGCACATATACTGATCACCTAGCATAGACTGGACTGAGCACACACTCACTGGGCATATATACTGATCACACAGCATAGACTGGACTGAGCACTCACTCACTGGACACATATACTGATCACACAGCATAGACTGGACTGAGCACACACTCACTGGGCACATATACTGATCACCTAGCATAGACTGGACTGAGCACACACTCACTGGGCATATATACTGATCACACAGCATAGACTGGACTGAGCATATACTCACTGGACACATATACTGATCACACAGCATAGACTGGACTGAGCATATACTCACTGGGCATATATACTGATCACACAGCATAGACTGGACTGAGCACACACTCACTGGGCACATATACTGATCACACAGCATAGACTGGACTGAGCACACACTCACTGGGCATATATACTGATCACACAGCATAGACTGGACTGAGCACACACTCACTTGGCATATATACTGATCACACAGCATAGACTGGACTGAGCACACACTCACTGGGCATATATACTGATCACACAGCATAGACTGGACTGAGCACACACTCACTGGGCACATATACTGATCACACAGCATAGACTGGACTGAGCACACACTCACTGGGCACATATACTGATCACACAGCATAGACTCGAATGAGCACACACTCACTGGGCATATATACTGATCACACAGCATAGACTGGACTGAGCACATACTCACTGGGCATATATACTGATCACACAGCATAGACTGGACTGAGCATATTCTCACTGGGCATATATACTGATCACACAGCATAGACTGGACTGAGCACACATTCACTGGGCATACATACTGAGCACACACTCACTGGGCACATATACTGATCACACAGCATAGACTGGACTGAGCATATACTCAGTGGGCATATATACTGATCACACAGCATAGACTGGACTGAGCACACACTCACTGGGCATATATACTGATCACACAGCATAGACTGGACTGAGCACACACTCACTGGGCATATATACTGATCACACAGCATAGACTGGACTGAGCACACACTCACTGGGCACATATACTGATCACACAGCATAGACTGGACTGAGCACACACTCACTGGGCATATATACTGAACACACAGCATAGACTGGACTGAGCACACACTCACTGGGCATATATACTGATCACACAGCATAGACTGGACTGAGCACGCACTCACTGGGCATATATACTGATCACACAGCATAGACTGGACTGAGCACGCACTCACTGGGCATATAAACTGATCACACAGCATAGACTGGACTGAGCACGCACTCACTGGGCATATATACTGATCACACAGCATAGACTGGACTGAGCATATACTAAGTGGGCATATATACTGATCACACAGCATAGACTGGACTGAGCACACACTCACTGGGCACATATACTGATCACACAGCATAGACTGGACTGAGCATATACTCAGTGGGCATATATACTGATCACACAGCATAGACTGGACTGAGCACACACTCACTGGGCATATATACTGATCACACAGCATAGACGGGACTGAGCACACACTCACTGGGCACATATACTGATCACACAGCATAGACTGGACTGAGCACACACTCACTGGGCATATATACTGATCACACAGCATAGACTGGACTGAGCACGCACTCACTGGGCACATATACTGATCACACAGCATAGACTGGACTGTGCACACACTCACTGGGCACATATACTGATCACACAGCATAGACTGGACTGAGCATATACTCACTGGGCACATATACTGATCACACAGCATAGACTGAACTGAGCATATACTCACTGGGCACATATACTGATCACACAGCATAGACTGAACTGAGCATATACTCACTGGCCATATATACTGATCACACAGCATAGACTGAACTGAGCATATACTCACTGGGCATATATACTGATCACACAGCATAGACTGGACTGAGCACACACTCACTGGGCACATATACTGATCACACAGCATAGACTGGACTGAGCACACACTCACTGGGCACATATACTGATCACACAGCATAGACTGGACTGAGCACACACTCACTGGGCATATATACTGATCACACAGCATAGACTGGACTGTGCACACACTCACTGGGCACATATACTGATCACACAGCATAGACTGGACTGAGCATATACTCAGTGGGCATATATACTGATCACACAGCATAGACTGGACTGAGCATATACTCAGTGGGCATATATACTGATCACACAGCATAGACTGGACTGAGCACACACTCACTGGGCATATATACTGATCACACAGCATAGACGGGACTGAGCACACACTCACTGGGCACATATACTGATCACACAGCATAGACTGGACTGAGCACACACTCACTGGGCATATATACTGATCACACAGCATAGACTGGACTGAGCACACACTCACTGGGCACATATACTGATCACACAGCATAGACTGGACTGAGCATATACTCACTGGGCATATATACTGATCACACAGCATAGACTGGACTGAGCACACACTCACTGGGCATATATACTGATCACACAGCATAGACTGGACTGAGCACACACTCACTGGGCACATATACTGATCACACAGCATAGACTGGACTGAGCACGCACTCACTGGGCATATATACTGATCACACAGCATAGACTGGACTGAGCACGCACTCACTGGGCATATATACTGATCACACAGCATAGACTGGACTGAGCACGCACTCACTGGGCATATATACTGATCACACAGCATAGACTGGACTGAGCACACACTCACTGGGCATATATACTGATCACACAGCATAGACTGGACTGAGCACACACTCACTGGGCACATATACTGATCACACAGCATAGACTGGACTGAGCACACACTCACTGGGCATATATACTGAACACACAGCATAGACTGGACTGAGCACACACTCACTGGGCATATATACTGATCACACAGCATAGACTGGACTGAGCACGCACTCACTGGGCATATATACTGATCACACAGCATAGACTGGACTGAGCACGCACTCACTGGGCACATATACTGATCACACAGCATAGACTGGACTGAGCACGCACTCACTGGGCATATATACTGATCACACAGCATAGACTGGACTGAGCACGCACTCACTGGGCATATATACTGATCACACAGCATAGACTGGACTGAGCACACACTCACTGGGCACATATACTGATCACACAGCATAGACTGGACTGAGCATATACTCAGTGGGCATATATACTGATCACACAGCATAGACTGGACTGAGCACACATTCACTCGGCATATATACTGATCACACAGCATAGACGGGACTGAGCACACACTCACTGGGCACATATACTGATCACACAGCATAGACTGGACTGAGCACACACTCACTGGGCATATATACTGATCACACAGCATAGACTGGACTGAGCACGCACTCACTGGGCACATATACTGATCACACAGCATAGACTGGACTGTGCACACACTCACTGGGCACATATACTGATCACACAGCATAGACTGGACTGAGCATATACTCACTGGGCACATATACTGATCACACAGCATAGACTGAACTGAGCATATACTCACTGGGCACATATACTGATCACACAGCATAGACTGAACTGAGCATATACTCACTGGCCATATATACTGATCACACAGCATAGACTGGACTGAGCACACACTCACTGGGCACATATACTGATCACACAGCATAGACTGAACTGAGCATATACTCACTGGGCATATATACTGATCACACAGCATAGACTGGACTGAGCACACACTCACTGGGCACATATACTGATCACACAGCATAGACTGGACTGAGCACACACTCACTGGGCACATATACTGATCACACAGCATAGACTGGACTGAGCACACACTCACTGGGCATATATACTGATCACACAGCATAGACTGGACTGTGCACACACTCACTGGGCACATATACTGATCACACAGCATAGACTGGACTGAGCATATACTCAGTGGGCATATATACTGATCACACAGCATAGACTGGACTGAGCATATACTCAGTGGGCATATATACTGATCACACAGCATAGACTGGACTGAGCACACACTCACTGGGCATATATACTGATCACACAGCATAGACGGGACTGAGCACACACTCACTGGGCACATATACTGATCACACAGCATAGACTGGACTGTGCACACACTCTCTGGGCACATATACTGATCACACAGCATAGACTGGACTGAGCACACACTCACTGGGCATATATACTGATCACACAGCATAGACTGGACTGAGCACACACTCACTGGGCACATATACTGATCACACAGCATAGACTGGACTGAGCACACACTCACTGGGCATATATACTGATCACACAGCATAGACTGGACTGAGCACGCACTCACTGGGCATATATACTGATCACACAGCATAGACTGGACTGAGCACGCACTCACTGGGCATATATACTGATCACACAGCATAGACTGGACTGAGCACACACTCACTGGGCATATATACTGATCACACAGCATAGACTGGACTGAGCACACACTCACTGGACACAAGTATTGTAGACTGGACTTAGCACGCACTCTGGGCACCTGTACTGTAGACTGGACTGAGCACACACTCACTGGACACAAGTATTGTAGACTGGACTTAGCATGCACTCTGGGCACCCGTACTGTAGACTGGACTGAGCACACACTCACTGGACACAAGTATTGTAGACTGGACTGAGCACACACTCTGGGCACCCGTACTGTAGACTGGACTGAGCACAGACTCACTGGGCACGAGTATAGTAGACTGGACTTAGCGCGCACTCTCTGGGGACATATCCTATATACTGGACTGATCACACACTCACTGGGCACGAGTATTGTAGACTGGACTTAGCATGCACTCTCGTGGCACGGCTACTGGAGACTGGACTGAGCATGCACTCATAATGTAGACTGGACTGAGCTTGCACTCTGGGCACCGGTACTGTAGACTGGACTGAGCATGCACTCTCTGGGCACCGGTACTGGAGACTGGACTGAGCTTGCCCTCTCTGGGCACCCGTCCTGTAGACTGGACTGAGCACACACTCACTGGGCACCGGTACTGGAGACTGGACTCATCTTGCCCTCTCTGGGCACCCGCACTGCAGACTGGACTGAGCACACATTCACTGGGCACGAGTACTGTAGACTGGACTGTGCAAGCACTCGCTGGGCACCCGTCCTGTAGACTGGACTGAGCACACATTCACTGGGCACCTGTACTGTAGACTGGACTGAGCTCGCACTCTCTGGGCACTCGTACTGTAGACTGGACTGAGCTTGCACTCTCTGGGCACCCGTACTGTAGACTGGACTGAGCATGCACTCACTGGTGTCTATGGTACTCTTATGCTGTACTTTGAAACCGTTAAATATTGTTGAGTAGAAATAATGAATAATATAATAATATAGCTGGATGCAATTTTTATAGTTGTTAAGGACCCTGACTTACCATTGGAGTGCTCCTTTTATTTATTATATACAACTAGCGAATTGCCCGTCAAAAAATGACGGCAATGAAATTGTAAGGTAGCTAATGCTGTTCAGTGTGTAATAATGAAATATATAATACATGAATAAATGAATATATTTACCTATTTTAAAGCATTGTGTGGAAGAGCTGTGAATGTGTTTTGATGTTGCTGCAGCATTAGTGGTGTGGATCTGCTGTGTAAGCGTGCTGAATGTGTGCAGTATAACACTGTGCGTGCGCGAGCCCAAACCGTTGTCGTGTACTTCCGCATTGGCGTAAAATGGCGAGTAATGTGTGGTATACGTTTGTATCGGAATATCAGTAGGTGTTTTGTGGTGTTTTGCGAGTTTCTTGTGGTGTTTCGCGAGTTTAGAGTGCTGTAGCCTCGTTTTCGTTTTGTTCGGCGGCCATTTTTTCTCTCGCTTCAATTTTTTTTTAGTCTCTAAACTGTTTTATTTGGAGTCAAATCGAGGTGTAAGTTGTATTTTTGAGGTGCTGGGTGCTCCCTCTTGGTGTAGGTAAGTTTTTTATGTATGTGGTGTGTGTATGTATTGTGTTTTACATTTTGTAATGTTCGCGAGTTGCGTCCGAGTGTTGCGAGTCCGTAATGTGTGTGAACGTGTGTCGTATGTTGTTTGCGAGTGTCGTAATGTGTGTGTCGTACTGTTTGGGTTGCGACGTGAAGTTTGCGAGGGTCGCAGTTGCTGGCATGGAGCGCCTTCGGCGCTCCATGCCAGCAACTGCGGCCCTCGCTTTGCGAGGTCCTCAGGTGCTGGCATGGAGCGCCTATGGCGCTCCATGCCAGCAACTGAGTCCCTCGCTTTGCGAGGGTCCTCAGTTGCTGGCAAGGAGCGCCTTCGGCGCTCCATGCCAGCAACTGAGACCCTCGGGCAGTGCCCTCGCTTCGCGAGGGCCTCGGCTCGCTGCGCGAGCCCGCAGCGTTAGCAACAACTCGTACGCTCACAACTATATATGTGAATATACAATACAATTTTTTCCTGCTTATCTATTTATACAGGAGCAATGAGACCTTGAATGCAGAAATGCTTGTAAAGTCTTAAGTAGAAACATGGTGTTTCTCAGAGTTTCAGTATCACTAACAAAAAGCTCATATATTTACATGGCAACTCCCTGATGACAGCAATACAAACAAGCAGCTTAAATGAGTCAATACCTTCTGCAGTGGAGAATAATTGCAAGTAATAGTTAAAAATGAAAGGCTATAATATGTTTTTTCATAGTTATAAGAATACAGTGTCCCTTTAAAGGGACATTATAATATGAGAAAAATGTTTGTGAAGTACTAGTTGTTGAAGACTGAGTAGAATGTTCTATCTAATCTGAATGCAAGCTTGAGGTACTGTAATTATCTTATCTACCACTGGAAGACAATTGAAGAGGGAAAGAGGATTCCTTAAAGGGCCACTTACATCAGCACAAATTGGACCACATCACAGTAAAGATCTCATAAAAGCATGGTGAAATATGTTTTGAATTTCGAAATGTGTGCATTTTTCACTGAGAAATGAAATAAAGTCAGATCTGTGTTTACATGTGACCACCAACTGCCCACTGCCAGATCCACAGCTACAGCTTGGAGACAAAAAAGAGTTTAACCCTTAACAAATCTATCTGTACAGAGCATGGAATGGTGGAATCACCTGAACAGGTCAGTTATGGGTTAACTGGTCAGTGCAGTGCGGAGTTGAAGGAAAAACTGCTATCAATCACCATCTTCACTGCACGCTCTGGCTCTCTGTTATTACTCAAGCAACAGCCAGTAGGCAGGATACACTTTATATGTAAACAGACTAAAAACTTCAGATTTTATAGCTGTTATTAGTGTCATTTTTTTATTTTATCTTAACATACAATATTGTGCTCTTTCACACCATGAAGAGCACTTACAGTGAGGTAAATGGCCATTTAGGTTTTTAGAGGATTTTTTCTTTTTTTACACCAATTATATTTAGAAATATAACTAAAGAGCTATGTACATGCCCCTCTCTCAAAAAAATTCTCCCAATTAATGCTCTTAGTTAGGCACAGTGTCTCAAACATATATGTTTCCCTCTATGGCCTTTTGATCAGTTCATGGAGAATTTTGCCCAAATAAGAGCTCTTCAGGAGAGAAGCGGCAGCTTCAGGCCACAAGCCAGTTCAGCTTCAAATCAAAGCCAAATAGTTTTCAGGTATCTCTCTAATCATCACAATATAATTATATATATCTGCCAACACTTTGCTTGTGCAGTTTTCTAATCTGCAAGCCCTACAAATTCCTTGCTCACATGTCAAGGAGGCTCTTTAATGATTACAAGGCCTCATCACTTGAACCCTTCACCTTTAGTTAAGGCAGCTTGTTAAAAGATAAAGCCTAACCTAGTGAGGATAGCGATAGGTGTTTGTGTTCCCTGTGCATTTAAACCCATGTGTGTACGGTTATTATATCCCTGAATAACGCTTATCTCCTGCCTGCTATTAGCAGCCTACGACAAGATAGCACCCAGGTTGCCATTGGAAATAGATATTCATAGAAACTCCTTGACATGCAAGAAAGGACCAAGTGACATTTATAGCTCTTGTTTATGTCCCTCGGGCAATTTGTGTGTTATCTATATATCACTACATGTATCTGTGGGCGTAAAGACGGCGATAATCTGCTTTCCAATAAAATTAATGAGTTTGTTGTAAAAGAGTAAATTATTGAATTTGATTTTAGATAAGAGCCACTTTGATTTCTATTTAAAAGACCAGTGCACTATATTATAGTGAAGTGTGGAACGGTACCCCCAATTCTCTATGTATTCAGTTAAAGGTATATCTAAATTTCCCTGTTTTTACCTTTTTCTAATCTAACACATTGCATAGAGTCGTTCTATACACAGACGGATTTATTTTTATCACATATAATAGTTGTGGTAATTGCGAGTTGTCGTCATGCAATGTTAAAATGTTAAAAGTTATAGGCTCGGCAAACGCAAGGCCCGTAAGGTAAAGGGGAAGCAATGAGCGCCGAAGGTGAGGCCCAAAATCATCAGGCCCGCAATGGAGAGGGGGGGGGTGGGGGTGGAGAGGCTACGAACGGCTTCCGAGTTACAGGCTTCAAAAAAAATTACGTATTTAACGGCCACCATCTTTTTCAAGCCTGTAACTCGGAAGCCGTTCGGAGGCCACCAAAAGACGCCAATTGGATACAAAATTAGCTTACAGGGAGCCTGTAAGTGAGGTTGCAAGATAATTTGCTATTCATTTGGAGTTTTTTGGTGGTCTCAGAACGGCTATGCGAGATAAGAAATGGCGGCTGTAAATCCGTAATTTTTTTTTCAAGCCCGTACATTGGAAGACCATTTCAGCCTTGGGTTAATTGATCAATTTCCCAAGCCCGGAAATGGTTTCACACCTGTAAATGGAAAAAGGAGCACAGAGGAGGGAGAGGGTGGGAAGAGACACAGGGGAGGGAGTGGGATGGGGAACAGACACATAAGAGGGAGAGGGAGGCACAGAGACACAGAGCTTGCAAATTTACAGGCTTGTGCATTGCAAGCCTTCACATTTTATTGCTGTCATTTTTGACGGGTTAGTCGCTAGTTTTAAGATAAAACTTGTTTTCCACACCCCCAGAGCTGCTGACGTAGGCACAGTCTACCCACCAATAGAAATGCGGCATTTGGGTACGGATTTGACCCCTTTACTAAACTTCAAGTCAACAGTAGCACAATGCAGAGATCTACAGAACAGTGTTTGGCTCCTCCTGCATACTTGTACAGGGGGCTACACATCCCATGATCTCTTCCTGCACAATCATAGATTGATACAATGTATTAGCTGTCTGTGTGTGTTCAGAACTGATTATGAATTTCATGCTAATCTTAGTATACAAATTTTTATTTTAGTATTTTTCTCATGCAAAAAAATGTTTTCATACACTACGGATTCTCCTCTATCAGATGCATTCATAATCCAGGAAACTTATATATGACTTTGGTCTTCAACTAAAACTGAATAATTTATGCAGATGTTAAATGGACATGGAAGGATTCTGAATTTCACTAGGAACACAATATCCCTGTTTATTTACTTGTGTGTCCTTTCATATAATTAAGATGTGCTTAAAACTTCTTTTTTTCTGCTTAAAAGATTGCAAACAGTTGAAATATGGTTTTTGCCCTCTGCAGCTCATGAAGACAGTGTACCTAATAAGTACACAGTGTGCAGTGTCTCATAGCAACCAATTAGTGGCAGCAATCTGCTGAGAGGTCACTGGCCGGCTATTTTGAAAGACTGCTTCACAGTCTATGTATTCATGAGCTACAGGTACATATTGTTTGATTTTAGGCAAAAAAAACTGCTTATAAGCACTTTTTAATAATCTTAAGTACATAAAAAAAAATAGTTACACAGGGATATTATATCACTAGAGAAATCCAGAAACCTTCCATGCCCCTTGATCTAAAGCATTTATATTTTATCCTTACTTCAAATATATGCTTAAAGGGATATCATACACGCGGTTCCTGTGTTGCAAAGCAGCCTGGGATACGTAGTCTCTCTATCCCATTGTGATCTGATACAGCTTTGAGCTCAGAACCCACCCAACCATGTGATTCCACCCTTGAGCAGTACTTCCTGAGGACTCTAACAGATCAAAATCTGTACCTGGCTGCTCTCCTCAGTGTAAGCTTATGTAAGCTCCCTGTGAATGTGCAAAGCTGGATTTTACTTTCCTGTCTATAAGTTTGTAAGTACCCTGAACTTTTCTATATGTCAAATGAGCATATTGTAACCATCCCGGCAAGATTACGTTTTATATTTTGCTTTGTTTTACCATGGGTTGCGTCCCAAATCAGTATGACATAATCTAATTTTTGGTAACAAAATAACACTAGCAGCTGTGTATGTCATGGGCCTACAAGCATTGTTAGGTCAAATATATTTTTTCCAGATACTGCTTGTGTCTGAAGGATGTCATGTTTGTGCTTCCACACTTCCTGTTAGTTTAGATACTGAGTAGGAGCGTTCTAGGGTTTTCTGGTGGTCCAGTGGTTAGGATCCGGTGCTTACACTACTGCAACCTGGGTTTGATTCGAGTCAGGTAACCAAGAGGTCACACCACCCTAAAGCCGAGCAGGGTTGGGTCTGGTCAGTACTTGGAAGGGAGACCATCTAGGAAAACCAAGAGCTGTATGCTGTGGCCCACTGGAGAAGGACCTATCAACCTACTCCTGTATCTCTTCCATGAAAACCAAATGGATCAGCATGACCATGGATGTAAAGATGTTGCTGGTGTGTTATGGTCTATGAGGTCACGGAGAGTCGGAAACGACGTAAAAAAAAAACGTTTTCTCCTAATTTTTATTATCTGTTCAAGAATAGATGGAGGGAGGGGCATTTGTTCACTTGTGTCTTGAAAGGGAAGTATTACTGTGATGGCAACTTCCATGTACTAGCAGAGTCTACTAAAATAAATAGCTTTAAAGGTATATCTAACAAATGTTGCTTATATCAGATACACACATTACATAGAGTCATTCTATACACATACAGATTTATTTTATTTAAAAATAAAACTTGTTTCCCACACCCCCAGAGCAGCTTACATAGGCACCTGATACTAACCAATAGAAACACTGCATTCAAATGCAGATTTTAATTATTTACTAAACTTCAGGCAAGCAGCAGCTTGATGCAGAGATCTGCAGATCAGTGTCTGGCTCCTCCTGCTTCCTTTTGAAAGGGTGACTACACATCCCATGATTCCTTCCTGCACAAATTGCCATCATTGATTGTCACATTGTATTAAAATGTATATCTACCTGTGATTGGCCAAAACAAATTTTTAATTTTATGCTTATTTTAGCAGGGTTTTTTGTCAGCAGTGTCTGCTCACAAAAGCTGGTGCTTGCAAACTCAAGAGATTTAGCTAACATCAGGGTGAGTTTGTCAATGTTTATTTTGGTATTTTTTCATGCAAATTTTTTTTTCCATACACTACTGATACTCCTCTATCGGATGCATTCATAATTCAGGAATCTTAGATATGTCTTTAATGTAGTTAGTGTGTTGCATACTTCACAATCCTATGCTGTTTTTGCTAATCTATAGTGGTCCTTTGTGCCTAGGGAGTTCAGTAGCTTTCCACTAGTAAAAGTCAGAAGGCTTAAACTCATCTGACTTTTTTAGTTCAGGCCTTCCCTTAGGGGTGGGTGCAGCCTGTATGCTTCAAAGGATTTGTTTTCCCTCTGTAATGGTGCAAGTAAGCTAAAACTAGAGAGACTGCATGGAGTAGGGACCATCCCACAGGAAGTGGGGGGGGGGGGGAGAGAAAGACAAACAACTGAGAGAGGACAGCGACTAGGGGTGGGTACAGCTGTCCTTTCTCAGTTGTTTGTTTTTCTCTCCCTCCACTTTAAATTTTGTCGCCCTAGCCCTCAAACTGTATGCAATCTTCAAACTTTCCGACAAGGATGGGAACTCCTCAGTTTATAAATGCTGTTACAATATAAATGTTCAACTAGTAAATTCATAATTTGATTAACTGAAATGTAAAGTTGTTTGCCCAACCCCATAGCTTTGGTGTCTTGTAATTTAAGGACACGTCCTCTTGAGAAAGTAGTAATAAGTAGCTATTCCATAAAAGAGATGAAATTCTGTAGCAAAGATTATTGTTGTTATTGTTTTCGTTGTTCAGTAGTGTCTGACTCCCTGTGACCTTATGGATAATAACAAGCTATGCTGATCCACTTGGTATTCTTGGCAGTAAAGCTCCTTGTTTGTTTGTGTGGAATGTTAAAAATATTGTTCCGCTTAAAGAAATACAAGTTAACATGTTTCTTAGATTTTAAACTGTCTGTTTTCTCCTCAAGCAGAGTTGTGTATCTCCTCCTACCTGTGTTTATTAGGGGGCATAGTCAGCCGTGTCTGTGTGCTTTACTATCATGGAGCTTGGAACCTGGCTTGGCTTCTGTCACTGGTCCTGCTCCATGACATAATTAGCTCCACCCCACCTGCCAACGCAGAGGTAACAGCTCTATTGCAACATGCTTGCAGCTGCCCCAAGGCCCAGCCCAGGGACCGAGCCATCATAACCTCCCCTATACTGAGCATGCTCATTCTGACAACAGACCTACACTGGTCAGACTTTATTTTTTGCCCAGTACACAGGCAGAGCTGGCCACACCCTTGATGAGACACAGCTCTGCTTGAGGGGAAAACAAGCAGTTTACAGTCTATGGAAATGTTACTTTTTATTTATTTTAAACTGCCTACTCTTTTTATTAGCCTTTGACCAGAAAACAATCATACCACTCTTACTTGGAAATGTACTATAGTGGTCCTTAAAGTGACTTGTGAGTAAGCTTTTAGTCTATTCAGTAGTCCGCTTAAAACTGGAATAAGGTAATCACAAAATATTTTTTTTTATACAGAATATTTTACTGGATATTTGGAAATGTGACCTCTCTCTCATTCCTGTTCTTTATTTTTTTACTTTTTATTCCCAAAACTTGTACCCAAAAAAATTTCAAAATACCAGTGCTTTCAGTAGGACTAATGGAAATTTCAGTTTACAGGGGAACATCCTCCAGAAAGAAGGTCTTTGTAAAGTAAATGGAACCCCATTACGAATTTAATATTTAATTATTTTTTTTTATTGCTGAAAACATTTGTCCATTATCAAGTTTAGATATTTAAAAGGCTATATGGGAAAATGTGACCACGGTATATTGTGTGTGTTTGCGATGATCCATCGTGTCTGATTCTTCGCGATCTCATGAACCATAACACACCGTGCTGATCCACTTGGTATTCATGGCAGAGATACTGCAGCGAGTTGCCAGTTCCTTCTCCGCGGGCCACAGCATATTTCATTGTGGTTTCCCATTTAATTACTGACAAGGCCCAACCCTGCTTGGCTTCAGGGTTATGTGACTTCTTGGTTCCCTGACTGGAATCAAACTCAGGTCACAGTAGTGACCGCACTGGACCACCAGGGAACCCATATAGTTTCCTTATAAATTGAATTACCGTACTAATTAGTAACCGGTTTTCTTCTCAGTATTATATCTGAATAAAACAAAATGTTTTACACTGTACTGAAACGACTAGCAGGAAACGCATGTCCAGATTCCCCAGTCTGATATGCCTGAAGGACTCACTACTTGATAAAATGACTATTTATAATTTAATTGCCCCAATAAGAAAAGATTACGCTACAAAATAGAAACCAGAAGGTTGAAAAATACATGAAGCCTTTGCCAGATATGATCACGCATTATAGAAGAACGTGAACATGTCACTTGGGCAAACACTGTGAAGGTCAGTGACTGAGGTTTAGTTGACAAGCAAACACTGTAAAAGTCATGTTTAAAAAGCAAAAAAGAATTCATTGAAAATGGGATTTGTTTTTTTATTCACTTTCTTAGAGGTTGAAGGATCCCAGCGCTTTACGTTTTTCTATATGGTCTTCTGAATATCTAAACTTGATAATGGGCAACCAGAAACAAACATGGTAGACCCAACATCAGCATAAATATGAAAGTAATATATTAGTATGCTATATTGATTTATTTTTCATTTTTTATTATTATTATTAGCAGCAATATTTGCCGTAGCACTAATTGCAAAGTAGGATAGAGTAGAGTAGGCACAACTAGCAAATTATAATGGTACTAGTCGTTTGCCCTTCATATATAATATTGTGTCTTCTGTTTGTTTGTGTGCTCTCTCTCTCTGCACCCTCTCTCCCTACTCCCTCTCTCCTTCCTTCCTTCTCTCTCACCCCTCCTTCTCTCCCTCTCTCTCCCTCCTTCTCTCTCCCTCTCCTTCTCTCTCCCTCTCCTTCTCTCTCCCTCTCCTTCTCTCTCCCTCTCCTTCTCTCTCCCTCTCCTTCTCTCTCCATCTCCTTCTCTCCCTCTCCTTCTCTCCTCCTTCTCCCTCTCCTCTCTCTCTCCCTCTCCTTCTCTCTTCTTCTCTCTCTCTCTCTCCTTCTCTCTCCCTCCCTCTCTCTCCCTCTCCTTCTCCCTCTCCTTTTCCCTCTCATTTTCCCTCTCCTTCACTCTCCCTCCTTCACTCTCCCTCTCCTTCTCTCTCCCTCTCCTTATCCATCTCCTTCTTCTCCCTCTCCTTTCTCTCTCTCTCTCCTCTCCCTCTCCTTCTCTCTTTCCTTCTCTCTCTCTCTCCTTCTCTCTCTCTCTTCTCTCCCTCTCCTCCTCCCTCTCCTTCTCCTTCTCACTCTCCTTCTCACTCTCCCTCTCTCTCTCTCTCCTTCTCTCCCTCTCTCCCTCTCACTCTCCTTCTGACTCTCCTTCTCACTCTCCTTCTCTCCCTCTCTTTCTCTCCCTCTCCTTCTCTCCCTCTCCTTCTCTCTCTCCCTTCCTCTCTCTCACTTCTCCCTCTCTCCTCTCCTTCTCTCTCCCTCTCCTTCTCTCCCTCTCCTTCTCTCCCTCTCCTTGTCTCCCTCTCCTTTTCTCCCTCTCCTTGTCTTGCTCTCCTTCTCTTCCTCTCTCTCCTTCTTCTCCTTCTCACTCTCCTTCTTAGTCTCCTTCTCTCCCTCTCCTTCTCTCTCTCCCTTCCTCTCTCTCTCTCTCCTCTCATTCTCTCTCCTCTCATTCTCTCTCCTCTCATTCTCTCTCCTCTCCTTCTCTCCCTCTCCTTCCCTCTCCCTCTCTATCCCACATCTCCCTCTCCTTCTCTCCATCTCCTTCTCTCTCCCTCTCCTTCTCTCCCTCTTCTCCCTCTCCTTCTTCTCCCTCTCCTTGTCTCCCTCTCCTTGTCTCCCTCTCCTTGTCTCCCTCTCCTTGTCTCCCTCTTCTTGTCTCCCTCTTCTTGTCTCCCTCTCCTTCTCTCCCTCTCTCCCTCCTTCTCTCTCTCTCCTTCTCTCTCCCTCTCCTTCTCTCTCCCTCTCCTTCTCTCTCCCTCTCCTTCTCTCTCCCTCTCCTTCTCTCTCCCTCTCCTTCTCTCTCCCTCTCTTTCTCTCTCCCTCTCTCTCCCTCTCCTCCTCCTTCTTCTCCTTCTCTCTCTCCCTCTCCTTCTCCATCTCCTTCTCTCTCCCTCTCCTTCTCTCTTCCTCTCCTCTCCCTCTCTCTCCTTCTCTCCCTATCCTTCTCTCTTTCTCCCTCTCCCTCTCTCTCTCTCCCTCTCTATTTCTCCTTCTCTCCCTCTCCTTCTCTCCCTCTCCTTCTATCTCCTTCTCTATTTCTCCTTTTCCTTCTCTCCCTTTCCTTGTCTCCCTTTCCTTGTCTCCCTCTCCTTGTCTCCCTCTCCTTGTCTCCCTCTCCTTGTCTCCCTCTCCTTGTCTCCCTCTCCTTGTCTCCCTCTCCTTGTCTCCCTCTCCTTCTTTCCCTCTCTCCTTCTTCTCCATCTCCTTCTCTCCCTCTCTCTCTTACTCTCCTTTTCTCCCTCTCCTTCTCTCTCTCCCTCTCCTTCTCTCCCTCTCCTTCTCTATTTCTCCTTCTCTATTTCTCCTTCTTCTCCCTCTCTCCCTCTCCTTATCTCCCTCTCCTTATCTCCCTCTCCTTCTCTCACTCTCCTTCTCTATCCCTCTCTCTCCCCCTCTCCTTCTCTCCCTCCCTTTCCTTCTCTCCCTCCCTCTCCTTCTCTCCCTCCCTCTCCTTCTCTCCCTCCCTCTCCTTTTGTCCCTCTCCTTCTCTCACTCTCCTTCTCTCCTCTATCTCCCTCTCCTCTATCTCCCTCTCCTCTATCTCCCTCTCCTCTATCTCCCTCTCCTCTATCTCCCTCTCCTCTATCTCCCTCTCCTCTATCTCCCTCTCCTTCTCTCTCTCACCTCTTCCTCTCTCACCTCTTCCTCTCTCCCTCTCCTTCTCTCTGCCTCTCCTTCTCCTTCTCTCTCCCTCTCCTTTCCCTCTCCTTCTCTACCTCCCTTTCCTTCTCTCCCTCTCCTTCTCTCCCTCCCTCTCCTTCTCTCCCTCTCTATCTCCCTCTCCTTCTCTCTCCCTCTCCTTCTCTCCCTCTCCTTCTCTCCCTCTCCTTGTCTCCCTCTCCTTGTCTCCCTCTCCTTGTCTCCCTCTCCTTGTCTCCCTCTCCTTCTCTCCCTCTCTCTCCTTCTCAGTCTCCTTCTCTCCATCTCCTTCTCTCTCTCCTCTCCTTCTCTCTCCTCTCCTTCTCTCTCCTCTCCTTCTCTCCCCTCTCCTTCTCTCTCTCCCTCTCCTTATCTCCCTCTCCTTCTCTCCCACATCTCCCTCTCCTTCTCTCTCTCTCCATCTTATCTCCCTCTCTCTCCCCCTCCTTCTTCTCCCTCTCCTTCTTCTCCCTCTCTCCTTCTTCTCCATCTCCTTCTCTCCCTCTCTCTCTTACTCTCCTTTTCTCCCTCTCCTTCTCTCTCTCCCTCTCCTTCTCTCCCTCTCCTTCTCTATTTCTCCTTCTCTATTTCTCCTTCTTCTCCCTCTCTCCCTCTCCTTCTCTCCTTATCTCCCTCTCCTTATCTCCCTCTCCTTCTCTCACTCTCCTTCTCTATCCCTCTCTCTCTCCCCTCTCCTTCTCTCCCTCCCTTTCCTTCTCTCCCTCCCTCTCCCTCTCTCCCTCCCTCTCCTTCTCTCCCTCCCTCTCCTTTTGTCCCTCTCCTTCTCTCACTCTCCTTCTCTCCTCTATCTCCCTCTCCTCTATCTCCCTCTCCTCTATCTCCCTCTCCTCTATCTCCCTCTCCTCTATCTCCCTCTCCTCTATCTCCCTCTCCTTCTCTCCCACATCTCCCTCTCCTTCTCTCTCTCTCCATCTTATCTCCCTCTCTCTCCCCCTCCTTCTTCTCCCTCTCCTTCTTCTCCCCCTCCTTCTTCTCCCTCTCCTTCTCTCTCTCTCTCTCCCTCTCCTTCTGTCTCCCCTCCTTCTCTCTCCCTCTCCTTCTCTCTCCCTCTCCTTCTCTCTCCTCTCCTCTCTCCCTCTCCTTCTCTCTCTCCCTCTCCTTCTCTCCCTCTCCTTCTCTCCCTCTCCTTCTCTCTCCCTCTCCTTCTTCTCCCTCTCCTTCTCTCTCTCTCTCTCCCTCTCCTTCTGTCTCCCCTCTCTCTCTCCCTCTCTTCTCTCCTTCTCTCCTTCTCTCTCCTTCTCCATCTCTCTCCCTCTCCTTCTCTCTCTCACTCTCCTTCTCTCTCTCCCTCTCCTTCTCTCCTCCCTCTCCTTCTCCTTCTCAATCTTCCTCTCCCTTTCCTCTCTCTCCCTCTCCTTCTCCTTCTCCTTCTCTCCCTCTCCTTCTCTCCCTCTCTTCTCTCCTCTCTCCTTCTCTCTCCTTCTGATCTTCTCTCTTCCTCTCTCCTTCTCTCTCTCTCTCCTTGCTTCTCCCTTCCTTGTCTCCTCTTCCTTGTCTCGCTCGTCCTTGTCTCCCTCTCCTTAGTCTCCCTCTCCTTCTTCTCCTCTCTCTTCTTCTCTCCCTCTCCTTCTTCCCTCTCCTTCTTCTCTTCTCCTTCTCTATCCCTTCTCTCTGCTCCTCTCTCACCTCCTCTCTCTTACTCTCCTTTCTCCTCTTCTCTCTCTCCTTCTCTTCCCTCCTTCTCTATTCTCCTTCTTCTCCGTCTCTCTTATCTCCCTTCGTCCTTCTCCTTCTCTCATCGTCTCTCCTCTCTTCTCATCTCCTCTCCTTCTCTCCTCCTCTCCTTCTCTCCCTCCCTCTCCTTCTTCTCCTCCCTCTCCTTTCTCCCTCTCCTTCTCTCCTTCTCTCCTTTCCTCTCCTTCATCTCACTCTCCTTCTCTCCTCTATCTCCCTCTCCTCTTCTCTCCTCTCCTTCTAACTTCCTTCCTCCTCTCTCCCTCTCCTCCTCTCTCCCTCTCCTCCTCTCTCCCTCTCCTCCTCTCTCCCTCTCCTTCTCTCCCTCCCTCTCCTTCTCTCCCTCTCCTTCTCTCCCTCCCTCTCCTTCTCTCCCTCCCTCTCCTTCTCTCTTTCTCCCTCTCCTTCTCTCTCTCTCCCTCTCCTTCTCTCCCTCTCCTTCTCTCTTTCTCCCTCTCCTTCTCTCTTTCTCATTCTCCTTCTCTCCATCTCCTTCTCTCCCCTCCTTCTCTCCCTCTCCTTGTCTCCCTCTCCTTCTCTACCTCTCTCCTTCTCTCTCCCTCTCCTTCTCTCTCCCTCTCCTTGTCTCCCTCTCCTTGTCTCCCTCTCCTTGTCTCCCTCTCCTTCTTCTCCCTCTCCTTCTCTCTCTCTTCCTCTACTTCTCTCCCTCTCCATCTCTCCCTCTCCTTCTCTCTCCCTCTCCTTCTCCTTCTTCTCCTGCTCTCCTTCTCTCTCTCTCTCTCTCCCTCTCCTTCTCTCCCTCTCTCTCCTTCTCCCCCTCTCCTTCTCTCCCTCTCCATCCCCCCTCTCCTTCTCTCTCCCTCTCCTTTACTTCTCCCCCTCTCCTCCTCTCTCCCTCTCCTTCTCTCTCCCTCTCCTTCCCTCTTCTTCTCTCCCTCTTCTTCTCTCCCTCTTCTTCTCTCCTTCTTCTCTCTTTCCTCCTCTCTCTCCTTCGCGCCCTCTCTACTTTGCGCTCTCTCTCCTTTGCGCCTTCTCTCCAGTGGTTAGGGAGGCAGAGAAGAGAGCAGCACTGGTTAGGGAGGCAGAAAAGAGAGGACGGCAGTGGTTAGGGAGGCAGAGAAGAGAGAACGGCAGTGGTTAGGGGGACAGAGAAGAGAGGACAGCGTGGATGGGGGGGGGGAGCAGAGAAGAGAAGACAGCAGTGGTTAGATAGGCAGAGAAGAGAGAACAGCAGTGGTTAGGGAGGCAGAGAAGAGAGGACAGCGGGGATTTGGGGGGGGCAGAGAAGAGAGGACAGCAGGGATTTAGGGGGGGGGCAGAGAAGAGAGGACAGCAGTGATTAGAGGAGCAGAGAAGAGAGAACAGCAATGGTTAGGGAGGCAGAGAAGGGAGGACAGCAGTGATTAGGGGGACAAAGAAGGGAGGACAGCAGT